>JADRCH010000302.1:667720-739539 GCA_019843965.1 Rhynchomys soricoides | reverse complement strand
TTATTATTATTATTATTATTATTATTATTATTATTATTATTATTATTAAGATTCCCTGCATTCCAGGAGATACTGGATTAAGAGAGTGCTATTGTCCTTATTCTACAGGCAAGAGAGAAGTGGGATTTGCAAAAGGTGTGTGATCTTACTCCACTCAATCACAATGAAGCCAGGATTAAACACAAGTATACCAAACTTCAAAGATCTTTCAGTAAAATTTGTTTCTCTGCTCTTGCCAATGTATTTAGAAGGATAGGAATTAGAACTTGCAAGAATTTAATATTACTTTTAGGGATGATTTCAGGGTCATAATAAACATGCTTCTGTATAATGAGGAAAAAGGTGGCTGGCAGGTAAGTGAGAGGAACAACACTAATATGTATGAGCTATCCTGTTTAATTGCCAGTCCTGGCAGAAAAGAATGGAAGAAATAAGGGAAGAAGGAGAGAGGGAGAGAAAAGAGAGGAAGAAAGGGGATCTAAGCCATGTCTCTGATATTTTTGGCAAGCAGCCATTACATTACATATCGATGTCTCAGAAATCTGTTTGTAGCTTAATTTTTAATAGACTTTCTCATCTTTATTGCTTAATAGATAAGCAATATCTTAAAACTAGATAAGATGATGATCTATCAAATGTCCTGCAAGTAAGATGCATGCTGCATGCTATCTTAATGACAATATTTATTCAAAATTAATTCCTTACCATATTTAATTAATAAACCCAGGTATGGCCATGCCCTTGGGTAGTTAAACCCTAAGGAGTACTAACAAAACAATATGAACAAAAACACATGCTTTTCAGGAAATGCCTTTAAATTCTTATGATCTTATATAACAACCTGGAAAAATCAGATATGGCAATTAACATGCAAAATGGCTAAGTTAGTTTCTTAAAGTGGGAATAGCAATTTGTGCACTGGATAGGCAAAGAATATGCTAAAATAATGGGTTGTGTCAAACTGTTGATCCTGAGCAAACTACCCATACTATGGTTAAAAAACAGAGTGAATGGCTGAGTCATAGGCACCAACATATGTTCATATTTGTGTGCCCATGTGTGTGCACACATATATTACAGAAAACTGAACATAAGCTTGGGTTAGTTACTTCTCTACTGCTTCAAAGACACACCATAACCAAGGAAACTTAAAGAAGAGTTTATGTGGTCTCCCATTTTCAATGATTACAGTCCATGATGGTGAACTGAAGGACTGGAAGTAAGAGCAGGAAGCTGAGGACTCACACTTTGAAACTCAGTCCAGATTCAAAGAAAGTAAGCTGGTAGTTGCACAAATTTTGGGAACTTCAAATCTTATGTCCATTGAAGTACTTCCACTAACAAGGTCTCCTCTCCCAAGCAGTGTCTTCCATCAACTAGGAACAAATTTTCAAATGTTCAAGACTCTGGGTTCAAGACTCTGGGGTTCTGTTAGTTCAAACTAACACGAACCCCAAATTCAACTGTATTTGAAACATAGGATTCTGGTTTACCAAACTTCCCAAAGCATTTAATTCAAGTTAATATTTTTGGTACTTAGTCAGATAATTTTAAAGGTATTAAAGTTTTGTTATTATGGGATATTTCAATAAGTAAACTAGGTATTCAGTTTGACCAGTCAAATATAAAGATTTTTCTAGATACTTCAACTTTGATATAGTGTAATTTCTGATATGAATCTTCCCAGAAGTAGAAATTTATATATATATATGAATGATTAGAAATATGGCTCAATTGGTAAAACATAGCTATAGTGAATAGAGCAGCAATGAGCCTTGCTGAGCAAATATCTGTCATTACTTAAAGAATAAATAGTGAAAATGTGATACTTGTATACTACAGAGTACTATTCTGCTGTGAAGAAATTTTCAGGTAAATGAATGGAACGAGATAAGACCTAGAAGGATTAACATAGCATGTTCTTTCTCATCTGAGGATCTTGGCTCCAACTCCTCAGGTGTGAATGCATAGCCTGGAGCAACTACAGAAACAAGGAAAGTAAAAGTGACATTTGCTATGTTTGTGGAGGGAGGAAGGAAAGGGCAATAGACAGGGGAATAGTAAAGTACAAATGATCTAAAGGAAAATGGGAAAATGGGAGATAAATGAATACAGAAGAAGGAAGAAGAGGAAAATAACAGAGAGGATATCAAAAATTCTGACTACCTACCTACATAAAACCCACAATGCATGTAAATCTGTGAATGAACATACATATATAATATAAATGACATTTTCTCTTCTGGGATAACAATGATTCCTCTAAGAGCCAAAAGTTATTTAATAAAATCCCGAGCACCAGCTATGAAAGACCCACTTTTGAATTGTTGGTCAGGGTTTTCCAAGAGATTTTTGAAACATTACACTATTGCTATTGCACTTGGTCACTAGAGAGAGGTGGAAGGGAACTCCTTGTTGATGACATCATATACTTTACACACAGGACCCATAGGTCCCTTATCTGTAACTGATTTGAAACTTTCCCCCTGAAAACTATATTTCAAGGTATGACTTATTTCATTCTAATGTCCAAAGGCAGGAATGGAGGAGCAACTAACATCCCTGCCTAACTAGGACACCCATAAAGCAAAACACTAGCATTGCTCAGTGTATAGTCATGTCAAGCATATCTTGGCAGTAATCATTGGCCCTCTAATTGTACATGAAATCTCATCAATAAGAAGAAAACCATGCCTAGTGCTAGAAACCTAATTAACTACCCAGTAAAGTCATGGATCTTTAAAAGGAGCCAACAACTACCACTAACTAAACCAGCATACTCTTTGGCTCTCTTCTAAATATTTTCCCTTATGCCAACAGATAAGTGTAGTACTCAGATCGCATCAAGGAAACTTCTTTTTGCAACAAAGGGAGATCATAACAGAAAACAACTAATCAAAATGCAGAGGTATGGATCCTAGTCTCAAAGGGTACATGTACAATGAAATTACTACACTCAAGGATTAGAAATCATTGCAGAAGAGAGGACAGAATGAAGGAAAGAATCATAGTAATAGGTAATTTGCTTTGATACTGTGTGTCCCAGGTAATGTAAGCCACAACCATAAAGTCACACAGACATGACAGCACAAACAAGCAGAACAACTTACAGTAATTATAGACATGCTGATAAAGATGAGGAAAGTCCAGGAGCCTTCAAGCCTACCAAAAAAAAAAAAAAAGTTACAGACAACTATGGAATTGTCATAAAAGAAGAAATAGATTTCCTGGGGAAAAACACACCAACAGGCTATCCAATACCAAATAATCACCGCTGAACACATATGTACACATAATATTGTATGGACTGATGAGAGAGAGAGAGAAAGAGGAGAGAGAGAGAGAGAGAGAGAGAGAGAGAGAGAGAGAGAGACAGAGAGAGAGAGAGAGAGAGAGAGAGAGAGAGAGAGAGAGACAGAGAGTGTGTGTAAAACAACTAGTGAGAAATGAAGCCAGGGATTCAAAAAGACCAAGAGGAGGTATATGGGATAGTTGATTGTGAGCAAGTAGTGAAAAATGAAGCCAGGAATTGAAAAGACCAAGAGTGGGTATAGGGGATAGTTGATTGGAAGAAAAAATGGGGAAAATTATTTAATTATATTATAAATATCAAAAATGAGAGAATTTATTTTTTAAAAGATAGGTTTAGTGGTTCATGCTCATAACCCAAGGCTAGAGAGGCAGACAGGTCCATGGGACACATGCACTCAAGTACACCAACCTACATATTTATGATTTTTTTAAAAAGAAAGAAACAAGGCAGACTGCACCTAAGTAAAACAACCAATGTTGTTCTTTAGTCTCTATTCATGTATTTATTGGGGTACACATGAGCCCACATGTATATAAATACACATAAAAATATATCCTTATATGCACAGACATACATAAATATACATGAACAATATTAAATAATATTTAATGGACAGATTCACAGGGGCATAAACTTTACAATAATGTGAGTCCTCCATTTGTTGATCCCAGACTGCTTGAGATCTGAGATCAAAAGTGACTGCTTCATTTAAACTTGTAGCAAGGATGATAAAAGACACAGTGTTTATTACATCCTCCCACCCCTTGACTGAATGCTAGGTGGCTCATTATAAAACCTAACTAATGAGTGAAAACAATTTTACTTTCCTTATTTTTCAGACAAAGAAATAGAAACAGAAAGAAAGGAAACTGAAGTTCTTTGCTGGAATCAGAGACCTATAATATGAAAAGATAAAAATATATAATCCTAGACTCCTGTTTCCATCCAATGTTTCTTTCTGGCATCCCTTATCCTATAGCCAAGTCTGCACAAGAATATGCTTCAAGAAAGTGGAACAAGTCTTTTCTGATTAGCTATGAGACTGAAACCTAGTTTTCTTGAAAATCCTATTTGTCAGTGATGAAAAATCACCATTTTCAATCTCATTTATCAGTCCACATGACTCCACAGAAAAAGAGCAGAAACCTTGAAATCAGAGCTCCAGTCTGCAATTGTTTCTATCTCTCTAGCTTTGTACCTCAGACCCACACTTACTACCACTTAGCTTCCCAGTGTTCTGGAAGCTTCATTTAACCTACTTTGTATCTGCATTCATAAGAGGAATTATCTGTGTGGTTATGGATACTTAGCATATGTGCATGTGTATACATGTATACATGATGGGTTTCTGGTGCTATTTCAGCCAAAACAGTAAGCTATAGAAAAAGACACTTTATTTCTAAGGTTCCAAGTTATAATTTTGGCTCCTATACAAACCCTTTGGTTTCCTTGTGGATTCTTCCCAATGGAATATAATTTTACCAAGCACATATTTACACAGATACCACAGGGTTTTCATAACTGGTACAGGTTCCTCTCATATTCAGGAAAGGATCAAAGAGGTTATAACAATTCACAGAAAAGCCCTTGCATAGCAACAAGGTTTCATATCTAGATGCCCATGTGATGGTAAAAATTAAGCTTAGAGAACAATTTACTGTTCTGGAAAGATTTTTAAAAACAAGTTTGCTTTTGGCTTGAATCCATGAAAAAATTGCTCCTGTCTTGTATATATGTGACCAGCTAACTTGCCTAAGATGGACAACTTCCCAATGCAATTTTGATATCCTTAAAACTGATGATTGTTGTAAAATGTTTCATTGTCTTGCCTATTTTTCTTTTATTTATTTATATTTTAAAACTTTTATGAAACTTTAAAGTTCTTTCACAAACTCAAATATGTATAAAATATCTTCTTATTCATACAATTATTATTATAATTTTTTTTGCTTTTCTTTTATTTTTCATGGAGGTGGGAGAAGGGAATGGGAAGAGATAAGAGATAAGAGAGAGAGAGGAGGGGAAAGCAGCCCCTTTTATAGTGGGCCAAGACCACCTGGCTGTTGCTAGGCAACTGTGGGGAGGAAAATACCTGGCTATTGCCTGGTAACTGTGGGTGGCGTTTAAACAGAATGCTAACATTCCCCTGTTTTGGTTTAATTAAAAAAGAAAAATTAGAAAGAGACAAGAATAGGGTTGTCATAATATCTGACTGCTTCATGCTGGAATGGGGGCGAAGTATCTCTGGGGAACCTAGAAGAATGGGGGTGGGGATGTTTGTCCAGTTATAGGAGAGTTGGCAGTTTCTTGGCTGTCTAGGGTTTGTGGAGCCATCTGAGGGTAGGTCAGAAGGAATAGGTCCAGTAGAAGTGTCTGTGTCTGAGAAAAGACTGGAGCATCTGAAGGTTCCTTTTCTGGAGGTTTCTTTGGTGTAGTAAGTGCCTGGACTTGACCAGATGTTTAAACACATTATTATAGGTAGAGAAGTAGATTAAGTACATTTGGGAGAAAAAAAATTAAGATGTACATTTTAAACCCAGAGGAATCCTACCCTTTGGACTAGGTAGTAAGTGGGTATGTTGGGTAGATGTACTTATCTGGATGGAGTATATTGGGTCCATGAAAGGTATATCTGGGTGAATTTTCTGTGGCTTATAATTTTATAAAAGAGATAACATCATGAGTTAAAAACATGAACAGTCTTTAAGATGAACCTTTTTTGGAGCAGAAAGGACAAGATTAAAATGTTGAAAAAATTGGATCATATAGTGGAATGTTTTAATAGTGTCAGGTAAATTTATAGGAACTCAGATAACACTTGGACAGTGGCATAGCAAGAAGAGGAAATATGGAGCATTTAATTAATGGAAACTGAATTTAGGTAAGGAGATAACGAATTACATCTGTGTAAGCTTAGCTGTCAATGTAGTCAGAAGTCTGAGAAAGAGTAAACAATAATCTAACAGTTATATTATTTTAAAAATGACAGAATCCACTAGTCAACAGTTCTCTGGTCTCTGTGGTAACTAGGGCAGAGTCAGTCTGGTTTTTAAGTACAGAAGACACAGAGCTTTTTCTCTGTGGAGTAGATACATGTGACATGGGAAGTAAGCTTACCTTGGTTTAGTACCCAAGCCTCTTGACCCAAGGTATCCGGTTTTGTCCATTGCGGTTTTAGTGATTTCCATGTCACAATCTAGGCAGTATCCTGTAACTGTCTCCACATCTTCTGAGACCATCTACTATCCTGGGCAAACTGTCAAGGACTTTGGGAATTCTGTCTGCTATAAACTTGGGAATTAACAAACTTCTGACTGGATTGAGAGTGAGATAGATTGATTAGTTATAACTGAGTAAAATTTAATAGCAGTAGCAAAGAGACATATGACTAGGACCAGAATAAAAAAGCTGGCAGTAGTGGCATAGAAAGAGAGAGGGAGAGAGGGAATAAGTCCTTTGCATGTGCTGGTAGGTGGAAACGTGATCAGGAATCAGGGACTGGCAGAGTGCTAGAAGGCTGAGGGATCCAAGCAAAGAGTGAGGGGGAGGAGAAGCAGCAGAATCCCTGGCAAGGGGCAGAAACAGAAGGGGCTCGCATGTGCAGAAGCAGAAGAGGCTGTTAAGACAAGGCAAAAGATGTTTTAGGGGTAGATAGGGGATACACAGGGACATAGTTGCATTTCCCATGGCTGAGAACTTTGGTGAGGTGGCAGGTAGTCAAATGTGCATGGAAAAGCAAGTCTAAGGGAGGAGACCTCAGGCAGGACGCAAGGGGCAAGGCCAGACCCACCTTTCTAGCTGAGACCCGAGAGCAGAGCTAAGGAGCAGAGGGAGAAGGGAAGCAAGGTCCCCCGCAGGGGCACGAACAGACTTGCTTTTCAGGCCAACCAGCTGAAACACTGGTTTTAGCGAGCTGCAAATGAGAAGAGTAGAGGGAAGTCTGAACTACTGGTCCATAGCGAGAAAGTGCCAGTTTAGCAGGGTAGAGAGAGATTTAGACCAAGACATCCCATTAAATAAGGATAAAGGTGGAGAAGACTGACCCCTGGGAGAAACGTGGGGGTGGAGACTTATTCTCAGAGGCAGTGCTCCTGAGAGAGCAGTTGTCCAGGGCCGGCATGGAATTCTCAGCAGTGAGAGAGCAAAAGGAAAGAGGAATGTCTCACCCGAGGGAAAAAGTCCTAAAATGAGGGTCAATGAAAAAGACTGAATGTCTCCCATCCTCAAGGACTACACAGGATAGCTCCAAGCTCAAGAACTCTCTTCAGAGTACATGTGGATGGTTACTCTGACCAGTGGGGGATGGGGTCTTACCAGTTCTTTTGAGCTATCTAGCGTGGATCTTTCATGGTGGCTAAGGTGAGATGCAAACCTGCAGAATTTCTAATCCAAGTCACAGCACAAATGATGTGTTTATAAAAAGATAAAGATATATATGTTCTATGGGGTTAGGGGAAAGTAGGTGGGGGGGAAGGGTGTTTCTCAGTGGGCCCATGCTGAGGCATCCCTTCCCCCTGAGGGACCAGTCACACACAAAAGTATAGTATAGAAATAAAGTTTATTCAGAGCATGGAGAGGGGAGATAAGAGGGTAATAGAGGCAGAGAAAGGCAGAGAGAGAGAGAGAGAGAGAGAGAGAGAGAGAGAGAGAGAGAGAGAAGAAGTGGAGAGTTAGAAGCCAGCCATGCCCACATGGAGAGAGGGGAGGAAGGGAAGGGAATGGGGAGAGGTAAGAGGTAAGAGATTTAAGAGAGAGGCAAGAGATAAGAGAGAGAGAAGAGGGGCAAGCCGCCCCTTTTATAGTGGGCCAGGCCCACCTGGCTGTTGCCAGTCAACTGTGGGGCGGAGCATACCTGGCTATTGCCAGGTAACTGTAGGGTAGAGATTAGACAGAATGCTTACACATGGTCAGTTTAATGTTTATACAATCTTGAGGACTCTTGTGAATCATGTAAATTTCAAGATTTTCCTGAGCCTTGCAAATTTTGTTTACTTACTGAATCATAATTTCTCCAGCCTACATCTCAGGACAGGATGTTTAGTTTCAGGGGCAACCCTTATAAAAGCGCAAGAGTTCAATTAATAACTCATCTGCTCAATCCAGGCTTTCTCTCATGTAGGAATAATCCACTCTATGTAATGCATTTGCACAAGTCATAATTCTTCAGTAAAACAGAACCAACACATGTTCATAGAATGGCCTTTAATTTAAAAATAGGCGTGGAGAAATCACAGTTGACCCATCATTAATTCTTGATGTGACATCTCAGTGAGATGCTTTCTGAAAATGATAGTGAATACTTTAGTAGTGATGATTTCCTTCTTACTAGATGATGTCATCCAGTGAGAATGAGACCCTGAAGAAATTTTAAGATTGTTAAACCTTGTCAAAATTTTGGTCCTTTCCAATCTTCCTCATTACATATCTCCTGACTTAGTAGGTGTAATCTTAGATCCCTTTTAATCAAATACTTAAGACTTACTATCAATGATTCAGCTCCAAAATGATATTATCCTGTTCCTCTCACTGTTGAAACTTAAGATACCCCCAAACTACAGTCTTATGTGAGTTTAGAAAGCAAATTTACAATTGGATGAGAGTAGCTAGTCATTTGAGAGTTATTGGTTTATTTTGTTTAAAAAAATATTTTTGCTTATAAGCAAAAAGCTAAAACAAACAAGTGAAGCAAGCAAACAAACAAACGAGCCTACAGATGTTATGATTGTATTTAAGATACAATCATAGATATTTAAGAAAAGAACTGTCATCATCCTTTCACACTTTGGTGCAAGAACCTACCAAATACATTTTATTGACTTTAAAGTGACTTACTTAGTTGATGTGTTGATGACAACACTACTACCTTGTTATCTCTTTCTATGCCTTTTGGGTCTATAAATGCTCATTATTGATAAAGGTTGAAACTCCTGAGCCATAAACTTCTCATTAGGACAACCCAGCCTGACCCTACCCCATTTCAGCTCCCACTATACTTATTCTGCTATTTTTTTCAAAACCAGACTATTGCATAAGCTATAGACATTTTTGCCCTGCACTCCACCAATGCTTGTGATCCCATAACTCTTACTTGTACTCATGGCATGACTCAAACATATATCATTTCTCATGTGGAGAACTAGGCAATCACTTACCTTATTCTAGTTAAGCTGCTGTTTCAGAATAACATAGACTGTGAAGCTTCCCTGAGAGCTTTTGTTTGTGCCCAGTTTAGAAGGTGAAAGTTCCAAATGAGACCATCAGCATATTCAGTATAAAATATAGACGTGTCTTGTCACACAGAATCTTAACATGGAATCTTCACAAGGGTGTTCTCACAGAAATCTAGATTCCAAAAACACAATGACCACATGTGTGAGTGCACCAGCACAGAATCTAGTTTTTTCTTAAAGGCTGCATCGTCAAAAAGATTATAGTCTAGTCCATAAACTTTGTGAGAATGTAAATAGTCAGTCCAATGTACCCCTAAATTCCTTTGTTTTATCTCTGCCATCCTTTCAAACTATTTATACTCCTGAGCTTTAGGCTCTTTGACTTCCATTTGAGGCTTAACATTTCCTGAGCAAATGTTTGTTGTATGAATGAATGAGTAGAACAATATATAGATAACAAAACAAGTGTTTTTAATGAATAAAACATCTCAAAATTTTATTGCCCCCATTTGTAAAATCATAAGACAGAAGGAGGAATACACAAATTAAAAATATGAATTAAGAGCTATATATAAATAAACCTGGTTTTCATGAAAAGTAAGCATATTTCCTGTGGGATACAACCTACTGGTTAAAAAACAATGGCATGGGAACTCCTACATTCAAGTTTCAACATTAAATTTAGTTAAGAGTCTTAAAATTATCAAGTGCTTAGTTTACATATTTTAATACACTTTTTAAGTTATGTCTGGGGTGAAGAGTTACGTAAGACACTAACGAGAGTCTTTGATGAAGGATAAACCAAAAGCCAAATTCTAGACAAATTTGGGTATAAGCATGTCGAAACAAAATACAGATGAGACTCTTGGAGAATCTTAGAAAATCATTAAATTCTAAATAATATTGAATTAGATTTTACAGTGCCAGACAGCACAAAGTGTTTTTTCTCAGGCTAAAAATTCCCATCCCCTTCTGCTGCTCCTCCAGATGTTTATTTGGCAATACCTTATTTTTTGTTTGGCACTAGAATTACTAAAGCCTCCAAGTCCATACAGAGCAGGTATTGTAAACTTATTACCTGATATTGCCTTAGAGAGAATCTTAGTGGATGAGGGGCTTCAGTGGCCAGCCAATCCATGATCAGCAAGTGACTTCTCACTCATTAGAGACACTGATGTGATAATGAGTGGTCACAGGTGCTAACAGGTGGTCACAGGATGCTTTCTTTTTTTCATTTGAACACTGCAAGAAGGATATTCAAGTTTAAAAATGTGTTCATAGCAGCCATATTTATAATAGCCTGATGCTGGAAACAACCCAGATGTCCCTCAACAGAAGAATTGATACAGAAAATGTGGTACATTTACACAATGGAATAATACTTAGCTATTAAAAACAATCACTTCATGAAATTCTTAAGCAAATGGGTGGAACTTGAAAATATCCTGAGGGAGGTAATTCAGTCACAAAAGAATGAACATGGTATGTACTCACTGATAAGTGGTTATTAGCCCAAAAGATTGGAATACCCAAGAGTCACTTCACAGAAACCGTAGGGCTGAGTGTGAGGTTCCAGATGGAGGAGTTGGGGAAGGGATTGAAGGAGCTGAGGGAGTTTGCATCCCCAGGGAGGGAGCAACAGTGACAACTGGCCTGACTTCTCAATACCAGAGACTGAATCACCAACCAAAGAATACACGTGGAGTGACCCATGGTGCTGGCCACATATGTGGCAGAGGAGGGTCTTGTTAGCCATCAGGGGGAGCAGAGGCCCTTGGGCTGGAGTGTGTTAGATGCCCCAATATAGAAGAATGTAAAGGAGGGAAGCTGAAAGTGGGTGGATGGGTGGGTAGGTGAGGCAATACCCCCAGAGAAGCAGGGGGAGGGGGAGGGAATAGGGAGATTCCAAAGGGGAGATCTGGAAAGGGGAAATATTTGACATGTAAGTAAAGTATCAAAAAAGAAAAGAAAAGAAATGAAATGTTACCAAGATTTCCACTGAGAGCAAATGACTGAGTAAGTCTTGTTGAATATGAAAAAAAAAAGATTAGATCCCAAGCATAGCAAATTTTTTCATATATGATTTGTCTTCATACATAAAAATTGAGAAGTTATGTACCATAAAAAACTTGATGACACTAAGAATCAAAATTTTGATGAAAGGATAGCTGGTTTGCACCAGCCATGGTTTTCCAGGGACAGAATCAACAGGATGTTCACAGAGATCTCAATAAGAGAGTATTTATTATGGGAATAGCTCAAGGACTGAGGAGGAAAAGAATTCTTGTGAAATATCATTAGCAAGCTGAAGAACTAAGAAAGTTTGTAGCACAAAGCCTCAATCCAAAGGCGTGATATTTGTCTGTAGGTGATGTTGGCAGTGACAGAAATACTCATTAAAGTCCTAGAATGCAGGAACTCACTCCTATGTAAGAGGAAACATCAATTGTTATCAGAGATTGGTTGTTTATGCCCTTAATAGTCATGCCACTATTGTATCTGTGAGTGCTTCTTCCTTAACATGACATTTCAGTAATGTAACATACATGATAATTATATATAATAAGTTTCATAGTGTATTTTGATTACTTTCATCTTCCATCCACCTCTCATGTTCCATCCAATCTGGATTCCCCCCCCCCTTTTCTCAGCTAGTCCTCATTATTCATTCATATATATATATTATTCATCTATATATATATATAGAGTTAGTTAGTTAGTTAGTTAGTTAGTTAGTTAATGTGTGTGTTTGTCTGTGTGTGTGTGTGTATGTACCAATTAACTGGGCTTACTTATGGGTGCACAGGTAAAGAGTTATTTAAAGTCACACAGCAGCATACAAGTTGCTGTATAGATGAAAATGTCTGTCCTTTAATTTGTTACCATTAACTACCTATACATTCTTACTGAGGTGTATGGCCTCTGCCTCTCCTTCCACAATGAAGTGTAAACAGCATAGCCTTGTGCAAGTGATCAAAATTGCTGAGAATACAAAGGTTCAAGGTTCATGTTATTACTTAGAGTATTGCATTGCTCAACATTCCACACATTTCTCCAGCACTTGTATGCCCATCTTCTGTGATGTTTATTGAAATTTAGATAATATAGATGTCCTATTTGAGCACACAGCACCCACAAATTCTCAACATTTGGATGAGTTATCAGTGTCTTCAATATCCAGTGCCAAAAACATGTGTACTGTATTAGTTTAGAAAAACTTTTAAAAGGAAGCATAATTCAGAATAAAGAGCCTAAACTAAAAAAAAAGTTAATGAGGAACTCATATATCTTATAACAATGGAAGTATGGGATAGTTAAAGATAGAGAGAGACATATAAAGAATATTTGCTTTGTTGTCTTTGCACCTCTACTGGTTGGGTGATGCTCAGTCTGATGCAGAACTGGTGACAGTCAACTTTACTGAGTTTACATACTTAACTGCTGATTGTTTCTAGATACACCCTCTCAGACAAATACAGGAGTAGGTGTTACCAAATTTCTAGGAATCCTTTATTTCTTTTTCTTACTTCAATAACCTGAAGCTGCCTCTATGCCCACTCCATACTTTTCAAGCCCTTCTATCCAATTCCCCTGGACTCTGGAGAACTAGCATCACAAATCTTATGCATCTCTTTATATCATGCATCCCTCTAGACTCTGTGCTCTTTATAAGGATTCAGGTACCTCATGTTCCAATGGACTGAATAATAATGTCATACTGTTCTCTTAATTCCTTGTCTTCAGTTATTCTAGAGTTGTGTTTTCAGATTTAAATTTTTCTGTTCTTTGTTAAGCTTCAAGTGCTTACAATAGTACTTTGCATAAATTGGCTGTTCTGTATTCAGTTAGTAGTGCTTATTTACTTATTCGTTTATACATTCATTCATTCATTTATCTATTTATTAATTTATTTGATTGTGTACATATATGCATATGTACTTTTTCATAGAGGGGGCACATGTATGTGCAGTTAAATGAGAACCTGTGTGCATATTTATCTAGATGTTAGAGTCTGACGTATCATTCCTCAAGTGTTATCAACCTTTGTTGTTTGAGACAGTCTCTCACTGGCATGGAATTAACCAATTCTGTTAGGCCAGAAATTTCCAATATTGTCTCTCTGGCACTGCCACAAAAATTGGGCATACAGGTTTATACAGAAATGCCTTACTTTTTATGTGGGTACAAGAAATTTGAATACAGTTTCCCTTGCTGTGCAGCAAGCACTCCCACTTTGAGCCATTTGCCCACCACCTCTTACTTTTTATAATTTCCCTTTAAATTAACACACAAATTAACAGGTTTCATTTTGGCATTTTATAATATGCTTTTTTACAGATCATACTCCTTCCATGTCCCTCTTCTCCCAATTGCCCTTGCTCACACCTGTCTTCCCCAGAAGTCTCCTTTTTCCTTTCATTTTCCGGTCTCATGCATTCTATCACCATGCTGACTACAATTCTAGCCTGCCCACCATGTTCAGGTATTCAATTAAACTGCTGACTACAATTCTAGCCTGCCCACCATGTTCAGGTATTCTATTAAACTGCTGACTACAATTCTAGCCTGCCCACCATGTTCAGGTATTCTATTAAACTGCTGAATGCGACTCTAGTCTTCTGATAACGTCTCATGTATTTTACTACACTGCTAACTAGCTTTCCCACCATGGCTTAAGTATTCTATTACCTTGCTGACTGCAATACTTGAATCCCCCAAAATCAAACCTATGTCATTCTATTACCCTGTGCATCACAGTTTTTGTGTCCCCACACCAACATTCTTCTAAATCATTCATGCAATATGTTTACCATCATGCTCATCAGTATTTCAATTAAACATTTCTCTCTTCCAAAACTACAGTAAAACTTATTCCCAAACCATGTTGTAGAAAATCGGAGGCTCCTGGGCAGGCCTGCTGAACATGAGCTTAGCATACACCCTACTATGACGTACTGTCCTTCCCTAGAAAGTACAACCTGCAACCCATCAAAAACTTTGATGCCTGCGTTACCTCGCTCAGGGTGATATTTTCAAGATCCATCCATTTGTCTGTGAATTTCATGAAGTCATTGATTTTAATAGCTGAGTAGTATTCCGTTGTGTAAATGTACCACATTTTCTGTATCCATTCCTCTGTGGAGGGACATCTGGATTGTTTCCAGCTTCTGGCTATTATAAATATGGCTGCTATGAACATAGTAGAACATGTTTCTTTATTACATGTTGGAGCATCTTCTGGGTATATGCCCAGGAGTGGAATAGCTGGGTCCTCAGGTAATATAATGTTCAAATACTATGAAAGAATGAACATGGTATGTACTCACTGTTAAGTGGTTATTAGCCCAAAAGTTTGAAATACCCAACAGTCACTTTGCAGCAACAGTAGGGCTGAGTGTGAGGTGCCAGATGGAGAACTTGGAGAAAGGACTGAAGGAGCTGAGGGAGTTTGCATGCCCAGGGAGGCAGCAACAGTGGCAACTGGCCTGATCCCCCAATACTCCTGGAGATTGATCCACCAACCAAAGAATAAACATGGAGGGACCCACGGTGCTGGCAACAAATATGGCAGAGAGGAGGGTCTTGTTATCCATCAGGGGGAAGAGAGGCCCTTGGGCCTGAGGGTGTTAGATTCCCCAGTATAGGAGAATGCCAAGGAGGGAAGACGAGAGTGGGTGGGTGGGAGTTTACCCCTATAGTGGCAGAGGGAGGGGGAGGGAATGGAGGGGTTCCAAAGGGGAGATCTGGAATGGGGGAAACATTTGAAATGTAAATAAAATATGAAAAATAAAAAAGAATTTGTTGCCAGCTCAGCTTTCTTTATAAAGTCAATTCATGTGTTTTTGTTTGTTTGTTTGTTTCTCATTTTTTAAACAACATTGTTTATGTTATATTTGTGCTGTGCTTGTGTATAAGTGTGAATATACATGTTTGTATTTACTAATATGTAATGACAGGTACATGTGTGCCATAGAATACGTATGCATGTCAGAGGACAACCTTGAGTATCAGTTCTCATTGCATACTGTGTTTAAGATGGTCTCATATTTGCCTCTGTCTCTTTACCTCCTTGTTGGAGGTTTGCTAGCATTACAGAGAAACATTTCTACAACTGGATTTACATGGGTTTTGTGGATCTTATTCTGTCTCTAAAGTTTGTGCAAAAAATTCTTTAAGCATTGAGCATAGTTATCCAACATTACTAGTGTAGCCTAGCCTCATTGGTCAATATTGTTTATCTAAAAATTAAAATCTTTCCTTGGAGACCATGAAACTATGTAAATGTTTCCTGACTTAAATTTCAAAATCCCCCAAACTGATTTACTCTTTTTTTGTGCAAATGTAAAAATAAATAATATGTGAATAATAAATATCATAGAAAAAATGTTTCATTTTTTCTTCAGCCCACACTTTCAGCTTCATGCCATGGGTCTCCTTTATAATTCTTATGTGCAAGTACTTCAGTGACTGCAGCTGAGGCATGCTGGCAAGATTCTCTAGGACTTCATGTAGATGCAAAATATATTTAGCCACTCTCACAGCAGAAATGCCCATTTTCATTAGCACAGCTTCTCATCTCTAAGTGGTAGAATTGTCTCAGTGAGAGAAGACATCTTTATGCCCCCACTGATAGAAGGCTTCACTTTCCTGAAGAAAGAAAGCTCAAAGAATAAAGTCCAACACCTGGATTCTGGGAAAGGAGCTGATTATTACAAGCATCACTTCTCTCTCAGATCTTTCTCTTTATTAATGCTAAACCTTAGCTGTTTCTGGCTTGCTCATGTATTGCTTCATTACATCACAGTGATTAAAGTCTGATTCAACATTAATAAATATACCTTAAAGATCACAATGATGCAAACAAGTTAATCCATTTAGTCAATGACAAGGTGCACATTTTCATGTCATAGAGTAGCATTGTTTGCAAAACAGTTACTTTTAAGTAAGAAAATAGAAATGTTCTTAGGAAAATCAATGTGTATTATTCTACAAAGAGACATTATTTTGTGGAATGAATAAATGGATTAGTGGATTATATGCTTTCTGGACAAGAATGAGGATGTGAGGGTTTATTTTGTTTTTGTTTTATTTTATTTTCCCCCATTGTTTTTAAATTTTATTTTTTTATATTATATATGTACATTTCAAATGTCAACCCTTTCCTAGTTTCCCCTCTGCTAGTCTCCTATCCAATCCCCCCTTACCTTGTTTCTATGAAGGTGCTCCCCACCCATCTACCCACTCCTGCCTCATCGCCCTAGCATTGCACTATACTAGGGCATCAAGCCTTCACAGGATCAAGGGCTTCCCATTGATGCCAGATAAAGCCCCTTCAGATCCTTCAGTTCTTTCCCTAACTCTTCCACTGGAGTCCCTGTGATTAGTACAATGGTTGGCTGCAAGCTTCTACACCTGTATTGGTCAGGATCTGGCCAAGCTTCTCAGGAGATAGCTGTATCATGCTCCCATCAGCAAGAACTTCTTGGCATCCACAATAAGGTCTGGGTTTGGTGTCTGCAGGGGGGATAAATTCCCAGGTAGATCAGACTCTGGATGGCCTTTCCTACAGGCTTTGTCCTAATTTTTGTCCCTTTATTTCCTTTAGGCAGAAGCAATTCTGGGTTAAAAATTTTGAGATGGGTAGGTTGCTTCATGTCTAACCTCAGGATATGGTCTCAACAAGTTCTCCCTCTGCTTTGTGAGTATTTCAGCTAATGGCATCCCCATGGGGACCTGGGAGGCTCTTGCTTTCCTGCTCTTGCTTTGTCATCTAGGACTTTATAGTTGCTACGCCCAGTTGCCCATTCCCCATTGCTACACACCTCTGTTCAATTTGCTGACCCTCTATACATCTCCTCCATCTCCTCCCATACCTGATTCTTGCTCTATTTGTCCCTCCCCTTCATTTTTTCTCAAGTCCCTCTTACCTTCTACTTCCCTTGATTATTTTGTTCCCTCTTCTAAGTAGGACTGAAACATCCACACTTTGGTCTTCCTTCCTCTTGAGCTTCATGAGATCTGTGAGTTTTATTATGGGTATTCCTTGCTCTTTGCCTAATATCCACTTATAAGTGAGTACATACCATGTGTGGTCTTCTATGGCTGAGTTACCTCATTCAGCATATTTTCTAGATCCATCCATTTGGCTGTGGATTTCATGAAGTCACTGTTTTTAATAGCTGAGTAGTATCCCATTGTGTGGATGTACCACATTTTCTGTATCCATTCCTCTGTTGGGGAACATCTGGGTTGCTTCCAACTTCTGACTATTATAAATATGGCTGCTATTGCTGCAGTTCTTTCAGACAAGAATAATTATGAGTCACAATTTTGACTGTGGGATGGTTACCCCATCCTTCACTTAATGCCCTGTCTTTCTGCTAGAGATGGGCTCTACAAGTTACCTTTCCCCAATGTATAGCATTCCATGGTTTCTTTGAGTCCTGAGAGTCTCTTACCTTCCAGGACTCTGGTACTTTCTGGATAGTCCCCTCAACCTCCTATATCCCAAGGTTGCATGTTTTCCTTCTTTCTGCTGACCCTCAGGGATTTCAGTCCTTTTCCCTCACTCAATACCTGATCATGTTCCCCTTTCACCAACCATCCCATTTCCCTCCCAAGTCCCTTCCTCTCACCTTGTAGTTGGTTTCTTCTCCCTCCCAAGTGTGACTGAGGCATACTCACTTGTTCCCTTTAGCGTATTGACATTTTTGAGTTCTGTGTGCTGTATTTTGTGTGTGTGGCACTTTTTTTTGGGGGGGGGGCTAATATCCACTTATTAGTGTGTACATACCATGCATGTCCTTGTGTGTCTGAGTTATCTCATTCAGGATGATATGGAAATGGAGAGTAGCTTGAGGAAAAGGTCCAGCGACAGACCTAAATTGGAATCTAGATCAATGGGACTCCCCAAGACCTGACACTGTTAATATGAAGCACTTACAAAAAGGGACCTATCGTGACTGCCCTCTGAAAGACCCAACAAGCAGCTGAAACAGTCAGATGCAGATATTTGCACCAAAACAATTTACAGAAGATGCTGAACACTGTGGTTGAATTAGGAAAAAAGTTGGAAGAGGCTGGAGAAGAGGGAGGCCCTGTGGAGGGACCAGCAGTCTCAATTAACCTGGACCATGAAGCTCTCTCAGATACTAGAACACTGACCAGGCAGCATGCACAAGCTGATATGGGAGCCCAGCACATATGCAGTGGAGGACTGCTGGGACTGGGCTTAGTCAGAGAGGATACACATAACCCTCAGGACACTAACAACCCCATGGAGCTTGGAGGTCTGATGGGGTAGGGTGGGGATGAAGGACACTCTCCTAGAGACACAGGGCCTGAGAGGAAGGTTGGGATGTGGAATAGTCAGAGGGTAGACAAGGAGCTGAATAAAACCTGGAGTTTAAAATAAATTAATTAATTATGAATAAATAAATAAATATGACTGGATGACCATAGAGGAGCATGTGTTCTTATTACATGTTGGAATATCTTCAAGGTATATGACCAGGAGTCATATAGCTAGGCCCTCAGGTAGTACTATGTCAAATTTTCTGAAGAATCACCAGAATGATTTCCAGAGTGGTTGTACCAACTTGCAATCTCACCTGCAATGGAGGAGTATTTCTTTTTCTTCACTTCCTCACCAGCATCTGTTGTCATATGTGGTTTTGATCTTAGCCATTTGGACTGGTGTGAGGTGGAATCTCAGTGTTACTTTGATTCACATTTCCCTGATGACTAAGAATGTTGAACATTTCTTTAGGTGTTTCTTAGCTCTTCGAGTTATCTCAATTGAGAATTCTCAGTTTAGCTCTGTTCCCCATATATAAATAGGGTTATTTGATTCTCTGAAATCGAACTTCTTGAGTTCTTTGAATATATTGGATATTACCCCTCAATTGGATGTAGGATTGGTGAAGATCTTTTCCCAATCTGTTGGTTGCTGGTTCATTCTATTGACAATTTCCATTGCCTTACAGAAGTTTTGCAATTTTATAAGGTGGACTTTGTCATATGTTGATCTTAGAGCATAAGTCATTAGTGTTCTTTTCAGGAAAATTTCCCCTGTGCCTATGTGTTCAAGGCTACTCCCCACTTTCTCTTCTATTAGATTCAGAGTATCTGGTTTTATGTAGAGGTCCTTGATCCACTTGGACTTGAGCTTTGTACAAGGAGATAAGGATGGATCAATTTTCATTCTTCTACATGCTGACCACCAGTTGAACCAGCAACATTTGTTGAAAACGCTGTCGTTTTTTCCACTGGATGCTTTTAGTTCCTTTGTCAAAGATCAAGTGACAGTAGCTATGTGGGTTCATTTCTGGATCTTCAATTCTATTCCATTGATCTACCTGCCTGTCACTGTACCAATACCATGCAGTTTTTTATCACTATTGCTTTGCATTACACAGCTTGGAGTGAGGGATGCTGATTCCCTAAGAAGTTCTTTTATTGTTGAGGATACTTTTTGCTTTCCTGGGATTTTTGTTATTCCAAATGAATTTGAGAATTGCTCCTTCTAACTCAATGAATAAATGATTTGGAATTTTGATGGGGATTACATTGAATTTATAGATAGCTTTCTGCAAGTTAGCCATTTATACTTTATTAATCCTGCCAACCCATGAACATGGGAGATTTTTCCATCTTCTGAGGTCTTCTTTGATTTGCTTCTTCAGAGACTTGAAGGTTTTATCATACACATCTTTCTTTTTCTTTCTTTTTTTTTACATTTTATTTTTTTTTTATTTTTATTTTTTCATACTTTATTTACATATCAAATGTTTCCCCTTTTCCAGATGTCCCCTTTGAAAGCTCCCCATTTCCACCCCCTGCCCCTGCCACTATAGGGGTATTCTCTCACCCAACAACCCACCCACCCACTGTCATCTTCCCTCCTTGGCATTCTCCTCTACTGGGTGATCTAACACTTCTTTGGTTAGAGTCACACAAAGATACTTTATATTGTTTGTGACTATTGTCAAGGGTGTCACTTCCTTGATATCTTTCTAAACCTGTTTATCCTTTGAGAGTAGGAAGGCTACTAATTTGTTTGAGTTAATATTATATCCGACGCCATTGCTGAAGTTGTTTCTCAGCTATAGGAATTCTCTAGTGGAGTTTTTGGGGTCACTTAAGCATACTATCATATCATCTGCAAATAATGATAGTTTGACCACGTCCTTACCAATTTGTATCCTTCTGACCTCCATTTCTTGTCCAATTGCTCTATTTAGAACTTCAAGTACTATATTGAATAGGTAGGGAAAAAGAGGGCAACCTTGTCTAGTCCCTGATTTAATTGGGAATGCTTCAAGTTTCTCTCCATGTAGTTTGATGTTGGCTACTGGTTTGGTATATATTGCTTTTACTATGTTGATGTATGGGCCTTGAATTTCTGATCTTTTCAAAACTTTTAATATGAAGGGATGTTGAATTTTGTCAAATTTTTTTTCAGTATCTAATGAAATGATAATCTGTTTTATTTTTTCTTTGAGTTTGTTTATTTAGTGGATTACATCGATGATTTCCAGGTATTAAACCTTCCCTGCTTTCCCACGATGAAACCTACTTGATTGTGGTAAATTAACATTTTGATGTGTACTTGGATTCTGTTTGTGAGAATTTTATTGAGTATTTTTGCATCAATGATTTAAGGGAAATTGGTCTGAAGTTTTCTTTAATGGGTCTTTGTGGGGTTCTTGTATCAATACAACTGTGGTTTCATAGAACAAATTGGGTAGTGTTCCTTCTGTTTCTATTTTGAGGAATATTTTGAAGAGTACTGGTATTAAGTCTTCTTTGAAGGTCTGATAGAATTTTCCACTAAACCCATTTGGTCCTGGGCAATTTTGGGTTAAGCAACTTTTAATTACTGCTTCTATTTCTTTAGGGGTTATGGGACAGTTAAGATGGTTTATATGATCCTGATTTAACTTTGGTAATTGGTATTTGTCTACAAAATTGTCCATTACATCCAGATTTTTCCATTTTGTTGATTATAGGCCTTTGTAGTAGGATCTTATGATTTTTTTTAATTTCCTCAGATTGTGTTGTTATATCTCCCTTTTCATTTCTGATTTTGTTAATTTGGATACTGTCTCTGTGTCCTCTGATTAGTCTGGCTGTGTTTATCTAGCTTGATGATTTTCTTAAAGATGTAGTTCCTGGTTTTGTTGATTCATTGTATAATTCTTTTTGTTTCTACTTTGTTGATTTCAGCCCTGAGTATAATTATTTGTTGCTTTCTACTCCTCTTGAGTATATTTATTTATTTCTGTTCTAAAGCTTTCAGGGATGCTGCTAAGCTACTAGTGTATGCTCACTCCAGTTCATTTCGGAGGCACTCAGAACACTCAGAACTATGAGTTTTTCTCTTATCACTGATTTTGTAGTATCCCATAAATTTGGATATGTTGTACCTTAATTTTCATCAAATTCTAAAAAAGTCTTCAATATCTTTATTTCTTCCTTGACCACATTACCGTTGAGTCGGACATTGCTTAGCTTTCAGGTGTATGTGGGCTTCTTGTTTTTGTTGTTATTGAAGATCATCTATGGTGACATGATAAAGTCCATGTGATTATTTCAATCTTCTTGTATCTGTTGAGATTGGTTTTGTGACCAGTTATAAGGTCAATTCTCAAGATGGTAACATGTGGTGCTGAGAAGAAGTTATTTGCATTTGTATTAGGATGAAATGTTCTATAGATATCTGGTAAATCCATTTGGTTCATAACTTTTGTTAGTTTCACTGTGTCTTTGTTTTGTTTCTGGTTCCATTATCTGTCCATTGATGAGAGTGCAGTGTTGAAGTCTTCCACTATTATTGTGTGCTTTGATCTTTAGTGAAGTTTCTTTTATGAATGTGTTTGCCCTTACATTTGGAGCATAAATGTTCAGAATTGTGAGTTCATCTTTGTTGATGTCTTTCTTTGGTGAGTATGAAGTGTCCTTCTTTATCTTTTTTTGATACCTTTTGGTTGAAAGTTGATTTTATTTAATACTAGAATGGAACTCCAGCTTGTTTCTTGGGATCATTTGCTTGGAAATTTGTTTTTTAGCATTTTACTCTGAGGTAGTGCTAGTCTTTGACACTGAGGCATATTTCCTTTATGCAGCAAAACCATGTGTCCTGTTTACATACCCATTCTATTAGTATTAGTTAGTCTATTTGTTTATATTGTGGAATTGAGTCCATTGATATTAGACGATCTAAAGGTAAAGTGATTGTTGCTTCTTGTTGATTTTTGTTGTTTGTGTGGAATTATGTTGGTGTGGCCATCATCTTTTGAGTTTGTTGAAATATTACTTGCTTACATATTTGTGGTGTAGTTTTCCTCCTTGTATTGGAGTTTTCCATTTATTATCTTTTTAAGGGCTGGATTTGTGGAAAGATGTATAGATTTGGCTTTGTCATGGAATATCTTCGTTTCACCATCTATGGTAATTGAGACGTTGGCTGGATATAGTAGTCTAGGCTGGTGTTTGCTTTCTCCTAGGGTCTGTATGAGATCTGCCCAGGATCTTCTAGCTTTCACAGTCTCTGGTGAGAAGTCTGGTGTAATTCTGATAGGTCTACCTTTATATGTTACTTGCCCTTTTTTCCTTACTCCTTTTAATATTCCTTCTTTGTTTTGTGCATTTGGTGTTTTGACTATTATGTGACAGGAGGAATTTCCTTTCTATTTTGAGTTCTGTAGGATTCTTTTATGCTTATGGGCATCTCATTCTTAAAGTTAGGGAAGTTTTTTTTTTTTTTTCTATAATTTTGTTGTAGGTATTTACTGGCCCTTTAAGTTGGGTATCTTTGCTGTCTTCCATACCTATTATCATTAGGTTTGGTCTTCTCATTGTGTCCTGGATTTCCTGGATGTTTTGTCTTAGGACCTTTTACCATTTTGCATTTTCTTTGACTTTCATGCCAATGTTTTCTATGGTATCTTTTGCACCTGAAATTCTCTTTTCTTTCTCTTTTACTCTGTTGTTTATGCATGCATCTATGACTCATGATCCCATTCCTGGGTTTTTTATCTCAAGGGTTGTCTCCCTTTGTGATTTCTATATTGTTTCTCTTTCCACTTTTAGATCCTTGATGGTTTTGTTCAATTCCTTCACCTGTTTGATAGTGTTTTCCTGTAATTTTTGAGGGTAATTTTTTTCGTTTCTTTTTTAATGGCTTCTATTATTTTATCTGTGCTCTCCTATATTTCCTTAAGGTAGTTATTTATGTCTTCTAAAAGTTCTCTATCATCATCTTGAGATATGATTTTAAATGAGTGGCTTCCTTTTTTGGTGTCTTGGGTTATCTAGGGCTTTCTGTGGTGGAAGAACTGGGTTCTGATGATGCCAAGTAGCCTTGGTTTCTTTTACTTAAATGTTCTTGCTCTTGTCTCTCGCCATCTTGTTATTTCTGGTCTTAGCTGGTCTTACTGTCTCTGACTGTGGTTTGTCCCTCCTGTAAGACTGTGTCAGCACTCCTGGGAGACCAGTTCTCTCTGAGAGGAATTTGTTTATTTGGCTGCAGAGTGCTGTGGCACACGGTGAGATATAGGTGCTGATGGAAACCAGAAAGATCCTGTCCCCAACAGTTCCTTGGTACTTGTGTCCAGATGGCTCTGGACAGGTCACTCTTGGAATTTGAGCAGAAGTGGTAGTCTCAGGTATGTCAGCACTCCTGGGAGACCTGCTTCCTCCCAGCAGGATCTGGGTACAGAAAACTGTTACACAAGATGGAAACCTGAAAAATCCTGCCTTGGGATGTTCATTGCTTCCTGTGTCCTGAGTGATCTGAGCGGGTCTCTTGGAGCAGAAGTGGTTGTCCTACTTGTCCTCACAAGTGTGTCAGTACTCCTGAGAGACCAGCTCTCTCCTAGTGGTACCTGGGTATGGAGAGCTGTGGCACAACATCAGCTCTGGGCACATATGGAAACCAGAAGGATCCTGTCCCAGGCTGTTTCTTGATCCCTGTGTCCCGAGGGCTCCGAGCATGCCTCTTTTGGGCCAGGAATTTGAGCAGATGTGGTGGTCTTACCTGTACTCTCAGGTATGTTAGCACTCTCGGGAGACCTGCTCTGTCCACGAGGGATCTGGGTATGGAGAGCTGTGGCACGGGGTCCAATCCAGACACAGATGAAAACTGGAAGTATTCTGTCCCAGGCTGCTCCTTGGTTTCTGTGTCCTCAGGCCTCGGGGCTGGTTCCTCAGAGCAGAAGTTGTGGTCCTACCTGTGCTCACAGGTGTGCCAGCACTGCTGGCAGATCATCTATCTCCTGGTGGGACCCATATGAAGACCTGTGGCTAGGGTCATCTCTGAGCACAAATGGAAATAGGATGTGAATTTGAATATACAGAACATACATAAAAGCAAAGAAGTGTATGTGTGTGTGTGTGTGTGTGTGTGTGTGTATGTCCACATAAAAGCAAAGCAATGTGTGTGTGTGTGTGTGTGTGTGTGTGTGTGTGTGGTGTTTCTGTGCAAATATATATCTGTAGATAGATAGATATAGATATGGATAAGGATATAGATATAGATATAGATATAGATATAGATATAGATATAGATAGATATCCATTAACAATGAGGGAAACAAGTAGTGGAAAATGAGTAGGCTTTGCTGGCTGCCAGCCAAGCTATAGTATCAATGAGACCTTATCTCATGGGAATAGGTAAGGAGTGATAGAATAGGATACCTGATATCAATTCTCCACCCTCAAACCTCTGAGCATTGAAACAGGTGCATGTACTTCCACATACATTTATGCAGACACCACACATATGACAAATGACCAAAGCTAATATACTTTCACACACATACACACACGTACACATACACACACACACACACACACACACACACACACATATATATATATATATTTGATTTAGTATAGTTCGAAGACATCAGCATCAATGTGGGACAATTTAAATGTTAAAATTTATAGTAATATGCAAAGGATCGCCTTTAAGACATCTCTACAAATGTGTGTATGGTGATTATACTAAATGTGTATCATCTTTTGTCCCAACTTATTGCTGTCTTCAGAAATACAGAAGTAAAGGTTCGAGCTCTAGCTGTTGGAACTCTTTAAAGAAATGTCTACTGAGCTAAACATGTGGGTGGGTATGAGTGAGTGAGTGTGTGTGTGTGTGTGTGTGTGTGTGTGTGTGTGTGTGTATGAGTGCCTTTGAGACAGAGAGAGAGAGAGAGAGAGAGAGAGAGAGAGAGAGAGAGACAGAGAGATTGTTAATGTGTACTGGTACCTGTCAAAACCAGATGATGGTATTGTATCCTACAGAGCAGGAGACAAATTATGGGCCATCTTGAATCTTGAAAACTGATCTCAGGTCCTTTGCAAGAACAACAACTGATCCGAAGAGCTGGACATCACTATTTTTGTATTGCTATTGTTATTTTGGTTTGTCTGGTTTAAGATTATTTTTGCTTATTTATTGACAAGGTCTTTTTCTGGATGTCATCAAGTATGCTAACATGCTTGTAGTACTCCAAGCATCCTTTAATCTCTGCTAGGATTACAAATCCACTCCTACATTCAGATCTTCAAGGCAGGAATTATACCAACTGAGCTCTCACCAGCCCTGAAGATTATTTAAGAACTAGGTGATCCTCAAAGCTCTGAAATTCTAAAAGCAGCAGATATAATGCATTTATTAATTTATCATTGAATAAATGGATACAAATACTTATGGTCTTCAAGGAATATCTCTGGCTAAATTGATTGATTGAGCTGCTGATTGGCAGCTCTAAACACAAAAGTGGCAAATTCTGGTAAATATTGGTAAATTGCATATATTTCCTTATATTTTTAAAAGTTATTAACTTATTTATGTGCCAAGGCATAAATGTGCTCAGAGGACAGTTTGAGGACATCAGTTTTTCCTTCCTCCACAAGAGATTCAGGGAGACTTAGGTCTCCAGATTGGCAGTGAGTGATTTCAGCACTGAGTCACTGTACACTTCATATTCATTTTAGTTCTTTTTCTTAAAGATTTTATTTTAATTTTAGTGTGTGTGTGTGTGTGTGTGTGTGTGTGTACGTGTGTATATGGGCATGTGGGCATGTGGGAGCATGGCTCAGGAAGTCAGTGCATTACATTTTCTGCAGTGGGAGTTACTTGCAGCTTTGAGCTGTTTGACATGGATTCTGGGAAATAAAGGTTCTTTGTAAGAGCATTGGTTTCTCTCAACCTCTGATTCATTTTGCTAGCCTACCTGTCTCATCCTTTTAAAAATCTTTTAAAATAATTCCAGTCTCAAAAAATATGTGTGTATGTGCAAGATAACAACAATTTAAAACAATAGATTATAGTATTAACCTTTATTAAATAAATCATATATGATAAATAATGGCTATATTCTGTGTCTATTCTATGTCTAGCACACCCAAGCAAATATGCTGAAATACTTTGTATTTGCAAGAGAAATCTCAGAATATCCACTATAGAAGCTTTAATTTGCAGACAAATTGAGGACAACTTGACTTGTTGGGTGAGGTTTTTCTGTATCAAAAAAATACAAGGTAAAGATAACTGTCTCCAGGTGCTGGAACACCAAACAGAGATGCTGGTTATCATTTGAGGAGCAGGTGTCTCTACTCTTTAGTCTCTTGAAAAGAAGTTTTTTATTTCATCTTCCCTATTTACTAGCTATGTGCAGGCCACTCACTTGTGTTCATGGCATGATAAAACATGCTTTTAATTGTCAGGATGAAGCCACATTGCCACAGTGCATACTGGTATTTAAGCCATATAAACAGTTATAAAGAAGGACTCTATTACTGAAAAGGGAAAACAGGTATATGCGTAGTTCATCTGATATAGATATAGATATAGATATAGATATAGATTTCGGATTTTAAACTTTCACTAAAAACTGTTGTGGTTTGTGAGCTGTCTCCAGGAGGCTCACATGTTTGAAGACTTAATCTGTGCTGCTGTCAATGTTTAAACATAGCTGAACCTTCATGAGTTAGAACATCATTATAGAAAGTAGGCCATTGGAGGAAGTCTTGTATTAGCCTGGCCTCAGTTTCTGTTCACTCTGATAAACTACTGCATACTCAATGTGACTAACTGCCCCTCCCTGACTGCTGCCATTTCTGCCCCTCAAGGATGACCTGTATCCTGTCAAACCTATATATATTTAAATATATATATTTAAATGAATATATATACTTAATATATACTAGTGTGTATATATACATGATATATAGTACACTCTTAAACTATATATATATATATATATATATATATATATATATATATACACACACACACATTTGTATGTCTATACACTCTTCACAGCATTTTCAGGATTCCCCATTGTCTATATTGTATTAACAGTGATAGTGATGACTTACATGACCTAGAAGTTGTCAGGTGTCCTAGGCTACCTTTCATATAGTGGGGAATAACTTAATAACCTGAAGAGAAACATGAGCAGGCACTGCACATGCAGTGACTCTGTTTTTGCCTGCTCCAAATCCAGAGCTTGATCTTATGCAGAGTGAAAGGTGGAGTATCTCAAAGTGTTATCAAGAAGGAAGTTGCTTTGAGAAGTGTCTATTTAGTACATATTAGTTCTGCAAATCAATGTATTTCTTTATGACATTTTCAGTCTTCTTCCCTAATCTGCAAACTCTTTCCTGTTACCAACTAGCTCCGTGTGTGTGTGTGTGTGTGTGTGTGTGTGTCTGTGTGTCTGTGTGTCTGTGTATGTGCAAGTACATGCATGTGTGCGTGTGTGTGCTTCTGTGTGTCAGTGTCAGTACTGCTTACAGCTGTTCCCTGGAGTATGAAGTTATTACAGGAACATGGAAAATATACCAGTAGCTAAACCACTTTAAAAATGTATCTCCCTTGCCTATCAACCATTAACTGTCTAAAGACCATCAGAGAGCAATGAATTAGCTATAGCTACTGTTTACATCAATATTTAACAATGTGAACCAGTTTGATTCTCATTTCTCCTTTTTTTATTATTTTGATACTGTCAAGGCCAAATTTGATCATTTTTAATATAAACACTCACATACAATCATCATTTTATGTAAATACATATTATACACCCTGACACACAATGTGCATGCAAACACACACACACATACTCACCACCTATAACACATGGGCACACTCACATACTATCTAACACACAGACATTCACAGTATAACCATACATAGCTCCTCTCACATACACATAACAAAAATATCAAAATACCAATCCCCCACATAAACATCATAAACACAAATAAGCACACATTTTTATATGCATAAACATATAATATATTCATAATACCTAACACATCTACAATGCGTATATACATAATACTTACTATGTAAGCACATACCCACAATCACACGCATCACACATAAACAATGACTGCTATATCTAAACAATTACAACATCTTACATTTTGCTAGCAACATGACTCAATTAGCCAAGTATTTGCCTGGCACACATGAATATTTGAGTTTAATCCACACCCTTGAAAATAATTTCAGATATTATAGTACATGAATGTAATCTTACTCTTACAAAAGCAGGAATAAGTGGATCCTGGGAATTCTCTCTCCAGCAGGTTTAACCTACTTAGACAGCTCCAGGCTAGTGAGAAATCCTGCTCAAAATCTAAGATGGACAGCTCCCAAGGAAAGGCTTTAGAAAAATGTCCTCTATCTTACATATGCACATCCACATTCATGCACATGAACCTTAATACATGCAAACATGTTAAACAGACAAATAAATATGATGTGCCATTGAAATATCCCTATCAAAGTTAATTGTTATAGAAAGTCATGAAAAACTTCACTGTTTCCTCAAGTCTTAAAACCACTCATGGCAGAGTTCCAGAGTATATGCTAATTTATATGACTGCAGTAAGGTAATCTCCTTATTAAGGAAATGAAACTGAGTGTAACATTATAATAATTAACTCCTTGAAAATAATTATTTAATCTTCATTCAAGTTTGTCAGTGACCTGTACTTAGTTGGCTCATGATCACCATCACTAACTCTTAGTTGGATGGAGTTCTGAGTAGAGGTCGTAGACACCATTTCCCCTGGTTTTATTGTAGTTTCATTACTGAATGATCTTTAAAAGATTTCATAATTAGAGTCTCCTAAAGACAATCATGACTATCACTCATCAGTGACCATTTCTGTATTTAGAGAGAAAAATCCAACTACCTTATAACCAAGTGACTACAATGTTTAAATGATTCAAAGGGTACGGAAATTAATTGATTGGCTTAGTTTCTGGATCATTGGCTGACTGACAATGTGGTGTCTCCTAAGTGATGATTCTGGCAGTGATGAGATGCTCTGCCTTTTAGACTGAAAGAAAGATTCAACAATAGTTAACATGATTGACATTTTCTTGGGTCTGCAAATTCTTAATATCTTTTCCTACTTCTTTCAGCTTATGTTTCCTCCTATTCTCAGCCTGTCTTGTATCACTTGAATTCCATTTACCCCCTCTTGCAATAATATTTAAAAATACTTCCATATAATATAAAGTTATGCAGCATATTCACACAAATAGAAAAATAGAAAAAGTTTTGAAAAACAAAATGAAAATATTAGCTAACATATTTGCAGTACATTATAAGGTTGAGTTTTATCTTTGTTTTCAATAATCAGTACCAGAATTTTCTTCTTCCTTCTTCTTCTTCTTCCTCTGCTGCTGCTGCTGCTGCTTCTTCATTATCATCATCATCAAATTGTGTAGTTTTATAATATTAATAAATTATTAACTACAGTGAACATTGCATGAACTTGAGGAGAAAAAAAAAAACGGTTTTGAACTGGAGAGATACAATAGTGTGTAAGAGTGCTTGCTACTAAAGCACTGTGACCTGAGTGTGTGTCCCCTGACACAAAGTTGGGAATGGCCTCACACACTGTAACTCCAGTGCTTTGGGAGATGAAGATTTGGTGCTGGGCTTGCCCAACCACAAACTAGTAAGCCTTAATCTTAGTCAATGGCCTTATCTCATGATAATAGATATATAGAAACACAGGAAGGCACCCACACTTATGGACAACTCACCTGTACAAAGGCCTACAGCACAATTAGCTTCTCATTTAAGTGTTTGCTAGTTGGGCACATCTTGTGACCTTGGTAAAATGAAGTTGTTGGGTTCCTTTTTCAGAATTTTCCCTCTAGGGCATTGAGAGTTTAATAAGGCTACTTTCATAAAGTTTCTTACAAGCCTCATGTTCTCTTCTTATATAGTTATATTTTATTGTCATATCAAAAAACCTTCCACTGAAACCAAGATATTTTCTATATTAAAAATATAAAGACTTTTTAGTTTTACTTTTGTGGTGCTAGAGCTTGAACTGAGGGGCTTGTCCCTGTTAAAATAGCACTGCTGTGTTCTTTCCATACTGATGCTTTTGTCTTTGTTAAAAACACACAGTTAGAAGTCAAGTCAAAAATCGTTCCTACACTAACGGCATTTGCCCCAACCAATAAAGGCTGTCACCAAATTCTTAGCATAGCCAGGGACAAGTATACATGTGTGTATAAACTTTCAGCCAACTGCAAGTTGTTAGTGTTTTCTTTCTGGACCCAGAACCATTATTAAGTATTCAGTGGTATGCGTACTTTGTAAAACAATTGAGAAAAATAAAATGCCAAAGTGAAAAGTACCAGAAAACAGCTATGTTGGCTTGCATGGGAATGGCCCCAGATGTTCATATATTTGAATGCTTAATCACTAGGGACAGTGCCCCTTGTGGGTGGATATGTGTCAATGAATGTAGACTTTGACAGTTTAAAATTTCAGTCTTTTGCTCTCTGCTTGTTTTTTTATGGATCAAGATGCAAAATCTCAGCTATTATTGTTTTCCCATCATGCCTATCTGCATTCTGCCATGACGATCATAGATTAATCCTCTAAAATTATAGTAAGCAAGCCTCGAGGTATATGTTTACTTTTGAAAGAGTTACCATGGTCACTTTGTCTCTTCACAGAAATAGAATAGTAACTAAGATGTTTTCAGAATAAATCTTACCATTCAACTAGCTAACTGTCAATTCTTAAATTCTATTGTGCCTTGACCTGGTATAAGTTGACTGAGCACATCATTCCTGATTCTGCAAGAGAAGAGCTTTGATTAATGCTGCTCATTGTATATTATGAGGACTTCCTGCAGTGAGTATGGGGACATTAGGACTAAACATGTTTTGTGTTTTTAAAAGAAGACAGAAAGATTTATTGTAGGAGATTTGTACATTTGAGAAAGCATACACGTTTCACCAAAAATCATTAGAGCTGGGATTGCTAATAAATGAGTGGGATGAGCAAAGTCTTATGAAAAATATATTTTATGCAGAAATGAGTTACTTTAAATAAAATCAGAGTACATCTTATGGTAAGGCCTGGTATAATGTACACAATTAATAAAGTCCTGGTTAAGCCCTAGCACAGCCTGTCTGCCTTCCCCAATATGTGAACCATTGTTTTTCATTTATCTTTTATAGAATTATTTTTCTTCTCTTACTTATACTGATAACAACAGCCTCCTGTTTATATAAAACCTGCTCTGTAAATATCTGAGCAGAAATGACGTTTTCAAGAATCTTGCATGTCCCCCCACTTTGGCTCTCAGACTAAAGAAATAGTACATAGACACTGAGAAATTATAACTTCCCCAGAAACTGGAGAGGTAGTGGCCAAAGAGGTACCAGGCAGATGGGAACCTGTCATCCAGAAAGGAGTGCCATAGATTTCTAACAGTTTAGTGGAGCACTGTGCATCACACTGGATCTGAGTTTGATAATGTGTCAATGATAGTAAGGTCTATTCCATACCCATGAACACTTACCTGTGTATTCATTTTGCACTCTTTTAAACCAAAACCTCATATCAATACCCAAATGATGGATGTGAGATTTTCACTGGACCTCATTCCCATTCTTTCTAATGTGGTCAAATTAAAATCTTATTTTCATCATTGCTTGATATTTAATTGGACGAATGAGGTTAGATAGTCAAGGATTGCTTATTGTTTATGCTGGGGACCAGTTTCTATCTGTAACAATTCTAGTACATCCTTATGTATTTAATTAGTTTTTCCCAGAGTCCATGTTTTCCTGAAATACTCATTCCTCACCAACTTGATCCTTCATTTTTTTCTCAGCTTCATTTCTCATGATTCTTCATTCTCTAATTCCATTGAGAATGGAATATAGATATATATTATGCCGCACTGTTCTGCATAAACAATGTCTATTTTATTTTGTGAATTCTGATGTTTTAGCTGTGTTTATGTCTGAGGAGTTGCTGAATTTTAAGAATGATCTCTTATCAGTCTGAACTAGTTAATAGTGCGGAAGATCAAATATACATCTTTGTATATTTACATATGTTAAAAATATGTAAGTATTTTGTATATTTATATATATTAAAAGTATGTATATTTTCATATGCAATCCAAACTTCCAGAATCAGCTTGGAACAGTGTAGAAAATTTACACACAAGTTAACTTCTACTAAAGCTTCTGAATGTATTCAGTTTTCCAAGAACTATGTGTCTCCTGGGCCAGCTGTTACCTTCACCTTTAATACCCTCAAAAACTTTTATCAGAAGTAACAAGAGAGAAATTGCACTGGATAAAAAAAATTTCCAAGGCTGATTGACTGACTCAAGTTTTAATTATTACAGAGGAATCAGAAAGTAATCAGTGAAGATCTGAATTATCTTGGAGTATCTTGGCATTATGGTCCATTAAATAGACATTTAGTGCTCACTTCTGTGCTTGCCTATTATCTTTGTGAATATTGATTAAGTCCTTTTGAAATGTGTAAACAAGACTCCTAGCATTCATCAAGTGAGAGGCTACAGATGATATACTATAGAATCTGACATTTATGCTTGAGTTTTTCCACTTACCTCTAACCTGCCTGCATAAGGTACCCACCAACATACTTGAAAATTAATCTTAGTTTATGAATTTTTTTTTATGTTGCTATAAAACCTTTATGAAACTGGTACTATTATGACAGTTAGGTTAAACCGAATCTGTGTTTGATGGTCATGGTCTTTCATATTTGACTCCAAAATAAATTATCTCCTAATTCTTTTGAGGGAATAGTTGCCTATTTTATGTTGACACTGTCACAACCTTCCTTCAAAGCAAAAAAAAAAAAAAATTGTTACCAGCATACTGTTTTCTCTGTGTCTCTGAGACACACACTTAGCACTTAATTATATTAATTATTTTTGCATCTACATGTCTCAACCAGTCATCTATAAGTTGCCCATGAAAGATACCATGTCTTACTTTCATATAGCCAAAGTCTCACATAATGCTTAAAATGCTGTCTGAGCTCACAAAGTTTTTATAGAAATAGGACTAAGTCACTCAAAATCCAAATATTAATTTATTTCTTCATCTAATGTCTCCTTTGGCCAATGAGAGTAAAGATCAAGAGATAATTCCAAGCCACCATCTATAGCAACTTATATGCCACCATTCAAATATGTGTTCATTTATATAAAGGCCCACAGAGGTCAGAAGAATGTTTCAGATCTCCAGGATTTGGCATTGCAAGTGGTTGTTAGCTGCTCAAATTAGGTGCTGAGAGCTAAATTTATATCCTCTGGAAGTGAACAAAGTGGTTTTGATTACTGAGTCAATTCTCCAATCCTTAAGACAGCATCTTCAATTTTGTCTTAAGCATCATAACAACAGTTATTTGTATGATTTGAGTGGTTTCAGGAATTTGAAGGAATTTGTGGTCACTTTTTTCCAGAAAATGAAATCACTGGACAAAAATGACTGACACAATAAAACCATAATACATAAGGTGGAAGGAGCCTATAATAGGTAACAAAGGAATAGGACATGCATTTTGACTGTACACCATGCTCATAATCTTGTTTATTAAATTGAGGGAAAATTTTACACATTTACAACTAGGGAGGGAGAGGTACGAAACTTATTGTTACTTTAACAATCTAACTAGAAATGTCTCTATAAAAAGATTATCATACCTAAAGTGTATTGATGCCAAATTTTGTTTGTTGTATCAAAATTCTCTTACCTTGGATGATGGGATATTTAAATCAGGCTCAAGAGTGAGCTCCTCTTTCTCTTTCTATAAACCTTATATTCCTTATATTATGCTTCACTTTTTATAAATGAAGCAAAATTAGTATTTCCATGTTTTTCAAGCTTGTGTCTGTTTAAAGAAGAGAGAATGTGAGAGAATGAAGCTCGAGCAACCTTGAATCAGCACATTCTAATAACACATATCTCTGTTGTGAGTTTACTTTCTCTCTCCACCCACGTCTTAGGTTCTCTGTCCAAAAATACTTTTCTACTCAGAGAATGTCAACAAAGAAACTAGGGATTTATAAACATGTTGCTTTAAAGATGTGTAAGTGTTGAATAATTTTATTTCTAAATCTGAGGCAACTGATGTTCATTTTCAGGTCTTACGTGATTAAATACAAAATAGAAGTCACAAGGGTACAGGTTATGTAAAGGGAGTACAATCCCTTTTATAGTAATTCCACACTACTTGCTGCAACTTCTTACCAAAGTTTTACACAAAAATTCAATGAAATGATCATTGTTTTAGAAATATATTCTCTGATTATTTTATGATTTATTCTATTTTCCAGATAATTAGAATGATGACTACTATTGTCAATTTGACAGGATCTGGAATCATATGAGAACCAGGTCTATGGGGGTGCCTTAAAGGATTGTTTTTATTAAATTAGTTTATATGGATAGATACATCTAAACTCTGGACAAGATCTTTCCCTGTGTGGGAATCCTGGATTGTATATAACTGGGAAACTGAACTGAGTATATGCGTGCAGGTGTTTATTGTGTCCCACTTTTTGATGGTTCAAAGGCGGAAAGGTAGGATAGATGTGTGTAGTTAAGGAGGCAAATTTAAGATGAATACAACAAAAATACATTCTATGATATTCTTAAAGAGTTGGTAAAATAATTTTATAGACCTTTCTCCTGTGAATTTCATAAAACCTGCCTGCAAACTCCTGAGGATGAACTTCACATATGAAAATATCCTGTGTCTGAATCCAGAATATGAGGTATCACCATTATACCTCATCACTATCATTATTATACCTCAGCCCATATAGCTGTCTGATGCTAGCACTCATAAGAAGAGAAGTGGTGACTGTAAAGATCCACATTTGTTATTCAAGATAGTATCCATTTTGGTAACAGATTTAAGGAATTATTAATGTCACAGAAAGACAGTGTGGTGGGGTATCTGAAGAGAATTCACTCTGCTGAGGTTAGCAAAAGTCTCCTCTTACAAATTTCAGAGGCAGAGGGGAAATTCTACATGCTGTAGTTGATAAGCTGCCCATTGTATGTACTTACAATGAGGTTATCTCTAGCGCACTAGTGGCAAATATTCTACCCTTTAGTTAATATGTGTCCACTGCATAGAAATGGATTTGCTACCTTCATAACATAAAAAGGTGAGCATCACAAAGTTAACAACATCCATAGAAAAGTACTTTCTATACTTTTAGAATAGCTTGCAGGAGGGGGCAGTGATACAGGTAAACATAGCCTGAGTTACACCTAGCCCCAATCTCTCAAAAAGGTGGATAATGTTGAAATGACTTAGGAAATAAGTTTACGGCTTTGTATGTGTTATGGCATCATGAAAACCCATGGATCCTTATTATAAAATGAAAAAGGTCCTCACATTTTGTCACTCAGAAATTAAAACAGTGGCCAAACAGTTATACAAAACTGAAAAAGCAATAATAAGGGTGCCCAATGGTGATAGGTAGGATGTTATCATGTGTGTTTATATGTATTGGCACACACATGTGTGCAGGTACATGGAGGGCTACGGTTAGTGTCAGCAGTTTCTCTCCACCCCATTTTTCGAGACAGGATCTCTCATAGTCCTAGAGTCCACTGGTTGAGTTATGTTGGCTAGCCACCAAACCCATGGGTTCTAATCTGGGTACCTCCCAGTGCCTCACTCTATTTTCATTCAGTTCTGAGGGATCAAAATGAGGTCCTCTTGCTTACATAGGAAGCATTTAACAGGAGAATGAAACAAAGTTTTTAAAAAAGTATATGGGAGCCACCACACCCAAGCACCCTGTGCTATTGTTAGTATACACGAACCCCAGTAACACAAGAAACATACTCATCATTCACTCTGCTCTTCAAAGCAGTAGGTGCTTGTCTTGTTCCTCCCTTGTTTCACTTCTGCCCAGATCAAATTCAAGTGACATGCTCTGGTGGAACTGCCTCTACTCTCCTCTGAATGCTACTTTTAGAGCTTAGAGAGGGAGAGACAGTGCAAGAACTTGAAGATTGCCCTGGTGAGTGAAAGAGACAACAGCACAAAGCCTAGTTGTGCTACACAGATTCCTGTGAGCCCTGTGGGTCAGAAAAGTTTCTTCCATATGGGATTTCTCTGTTTCCTTGTGTTATTGCTTTAACCACTTCAGTAGCTCTAACACTTACAAGAAAAAAGGGTTGTATTTTTTTTTTAAATCAGAACTTGTTTTATGTCTTTCTCCACCTGCAACATGAGAATATCCAGCAAGAACATGCTAAATATGCCATACAGATATGTGTTCCTTTTGTTCAGTGGAAGAAATGACTTCCAATGAGGATGTGTGCTTCAGTACACCACAGCAAATTTAACCTACATTACCATCCCACTATTAATAAAAGTGTCCAATCAGTGCATATTCTGAAACCTTTTAAAAGATGCCATTTGAGTGTGACAACATTTCACATTGTTCAGAGGACAAAGCCACTTTCTACCAAAACTATCATCTTGAGTTCAATCCCCAGGACTCATATAGTAAAAATAGAGAATTCTGTAAAGTATTGTCTGACCTACACATACACACACACTTACAAACACACATAAACATACACATGGTCATGGACATGTGCACACATACCTAAACAAATACACACACACACAAAGGGAAACACAGCTCAAAGTATCTACAGCTGTTAGTGGAATGGCCAGGGAGTGCTGCTACTCAGCACCAGTATAGTGCTCATGTGCTGCTTGTCCTGGGGTGTATGTGTATGTGGGCAGAGAACAAAGTTATTTTTAAAGCCCTGTACTAATGGAAGTGCCTCATTTTTAAGGCAGCATCTGTAACATGCAGTTTCTGTTATATAACAAAGAAAGAATGGTTTTACACTATCCATTTGCCACAGACTAGAATAACCTGGGAAGGGAGTTGTGCTATTGTTTAGATCAGGTTGGCCTGGTTGCTCAGCTGTGGGAAACTGTTATTTTGGTTAATGGATGTGTAAAAAAATGGTTGCTGCATTATATCCATACATAGAGAAAGAAAAACAGGAACATGCAGCAAACATCTATCTGCTCCTCTCTTGGTGATAGACATGACATGAAATATCTACCTTGATATTCCTATAAAAAGCTGGCTGTAACTTGGAACTGTAAGTTGAATAAAAATTTTTCTTCTCTCAGCTGCTTTATGTTGTAATATTGTTCACAGCATCAGAATGAAATGAGAAATGAGAATTGAGAAATGAGAAAAAACAGCAGACTTCTAAATGTCCTTTTGGTGGACCCACCATAATAGGGAGATAGAGGACATCTGAGGATCTTACTACTCTGAGGAAGTCCTGTAGTCCTCTCTTGATAAAAGGTGACTGGACTACAGCAGAGTAAGTGAAATAGTTATTCACAACTATCTCCACAATATAGTGCCAAAACCTAACCTAAGGGTCTTCTCAAGGATTTCTATGGCTTGATTTCAGGGACACGGTAGACCATAATTTGTAAAAAGTAAGAACATTCCTAACAAGAAAACATGCCATAATTTTAAAAGCAGCATATAAAATGTTTTTTTTTCTATTGTCTAATTAGAGAAAATGGTTTATCTTCATTTGTTTTTTACCTGTTTTTCTGCTGTTTCTCAGAAATGAAGTTTTCAGGGTTTTACTTTTCACTTCAGTGAATTATGAATCAGCTCTAGGAGAAAATAGGAATCAAATCCTTGGATAGAGAGGTATCAGAGATCCAATGAAGAAGTTATGAACTAAATGTTCCTAAAAATCCTTCTAGATGACTCCTCAGTCACTTGGTTAGAAGTTCTCGGGTGATAAGATAGCTAGTAACATGCTTATTGCACAAATGAGGGGGCGTGAATTTCATCCCCAAACCCATATAAATAGCTGTGTACTTCTGATCCCAGTATTGAGGACTGGAAGACTGGCAAATCCCTGTGGTTCACTGAGCAGCCAGACTAGTCTACTTAGTAGATTCCAAGCTACTAAGAGACCCTGTCTAGAAGAAAGAAAGAAAGAAAGAAAGAAAGAAAGAAAGAAAGAAAGAAAGAGAAATAGAAAGAGAAAAAGAAAAAGAAAAAGTGGCAGTGCCTCTGCCTGAGGACCCACTCCTGAGGCTGTTGTCTGCACATACACACTCACATACAACACATAGAAAGGCTTTGTAGAGATGCTCTTGTCTGTCAGCTAGTGTACAAGGAATTCCTGTGTGGAATTATAAAGAACCTGATTATTTTCTAAGAATGAGGGAACTGATGAAGACATTACAGAATCTTCTAAGGATCAAACATTGAAAGGAAAATTTATTTCAGTAGGTGAGTACTAAAGGAAGAATCTTCTTAATACAAGACTTCTTAATACAAGTGCCATTGAGCAGAAATGTACACTGTCCATTTTAGGTAGAAAAAAAATAAATAAATAAATCTAAGCCTTAGAGGGGTGCTATTGATTTTGTTTCATTTTCTATCTTCTCCGAACAGAGCTATCTCTCATTTAATCCCATCATCTTCACATTTCCATGCTTCATCGAAATAAAAGGATCCAACAGGGAAAGCACTTCTTGGGAATCAGCTCATTCCTATCCTTTCCTGTTGTAATGCTGAACTCACATCTTCACAATCAACCTGAAGGTGCAGGGAGCTTAGTTGGCAAAAGTCTGTTCATCTGATTTCTCTTTCTATGCTTGATACTAGAGTAAGCTTTTAAAACATTGTATTCCTTTGTCGGCTCCTTCCCAGAAGGTCCAGGCAAGAGAAGAGAACCTGGTCCAGCCCGGTCTGTCTGGTGCTCAGTGGGATGGCAAGCGATGATGGCCCAAAAGAAACATGCCAGTTGGGAGTCTTGTCAAAGCAGGAACTCACTTTTTTAAGCTAGGCACTTGCTTAAATAGGGAAGGCAATGAGGTGGGCATTTAGATATGGGAAGAGATGACATAGGAAGTGAGAAAGGGTGATGGAGGGTAAGGGGTAACTAACAGTGGCCAACAGCAAAGCTGTAAATCAGAAACTTCAAGACTTCAAGGCAAAAGAGATCTTACTGAGTCACTGAGTTACCCCCATAAGGAAGTGACTGAGACAGCTCTCTAAACTCAAGCCAGACTCCACTTTGTCCTCAAGGCCCAAACCAGGGCCAAAATTGGGCCCAACATCTCCCCCCTCCTGTTTTATTTTTTAGTAATGAAAAAGTTACATTATGGCTCCTGTCTTAGTTTGTCCCCCACATGGGGATTTTACCCATCTCTGGATAACATGTGTCACTCTGCACATCTAAGTTCTTACACATTGTTGGCCAAATAGAGAGCTGAAGAGGGGTGCTCATGTGCAGAGGAATATGTATAGCCTGGCTCGGAAGAGGCAAGTCTTTGGTAATGTACTTCAACTTGGTGAAACCAGACCAACTCTAGCCTCTAATGGATGAATTGAGAGAGCTTATTGTACACACATGACCTGACATTCAAGATAACGAGAAGGTGAAGAAAGGAACCAAGGATGGGGAGGAAAAAGAGGCCATGAAATCCAGTCCACAATGGTTTGTCCTGGAACTCTGTTTTTCTCCTTTCTAGGTCTTCCTGAATCTTCTTTATCTTGTTTTGGACAATTCCGGATCGATTAGCATAGAAGCAGCATTTTTCATATAAGAAAAAACAGATTCCCCTTCCTTGGCTTTTAAAGGTCTAGCTCTCGTCTATTTTGAAAGACCACCTAGTAGAGCAAATCAAGCTGTTTTTGAAGATCAAGCATAGTACTAGAGACCAGATTAATATCATTGACCAATTGTTGAGAGAGTTTTTGATAGAAGTTCATGGCCAGTCCAATTCCAGCTGATCCAGCTGTGGCGCCTAGTCCAACTAAGAGGGGAATCATTTGGATTGCCCTTTTGGTCCTGCCCCCATAATATCGAATGAGATGATGGGTAAGGGCTCATTCCGAAGATGATGTCTATGTCAGGATAGAGAACTAATAGATCACATAGCAAGGTTCATTTAGGGGGCAGGAAGTTAACCACCCACCATCCTCCATAAAAGAACACTATCCCTGAGGGAAGGCAGATCACACTTTTGGATGGTAAAGAGATATTGGCCCCACATAGGGAGAGATTAACTGACTCAACATCTGTTCTGGAGTTATTTGGGAATGGGAAAGCCTAGAGGCAGTCACCCAGAGTAGAAAGGGTGAGTGGCTAAACAGGCATTGGGGGGGGGGGGGGAATCAAAGAGCAATTGCAAGCAGGGACGAAGGTATTTGGTACATTTATAGAAGTATTAACAAGAAGAGCAAGTGGCATGGGTCAGCCAACTTGCCTGCAGAGCCAACAATCTTGGGCAAGAGAGGGAGCAGATTGATTAAGAAGCAAAAATGACATCTGAACTACCACGTCAGTCTGGGGGTTGAGTTTCAATTTCCCCGAATTCTTAGGAAGGGTAATAGGGTGGTAATTGAGCTCAGAGTACTGTATTTGGATGAACTGTTCAATCCTTTTTCCAATTTCAATTTCTCAGACTCCATCTTGAACCTGCCTCATCAGTATATCTTATGGAAGTGGAAAATTTCCAACAGACATCTTGTCCTGTGTTACCATATTTGGACTAGGGGCCACACCTGGTGTTGCCACATGATCAGCTGGAATTGAAAAGCTCAAGCACAGAATATAGTGCCATCACTACCACAAACAGTTCGTTAAACTATGCAGCTCCATCAACAACAGGAACATATGATTTTACATGGGTAGGCATGTTGCCCTGTCTAAAGGTGTATACACAACAATAGAGCATCCCAGATGCCCACCATCAGTAAAGACAGTGGGATAAGTTGGATTGGGGCTAGAAAGAAAAGTTTAGGGGCCTCCACTCAAGTCTGGAGAAGAAACTCATCCACTTATGTGGTCCAAAGTGTTAATCAATTTCACCGGGAAAGCCCTCTAAGGCAAGACCAACCTGACTATTGTTTCTCTGTCACCAAAGGAAAGATAGAGAGAGAGAGAGGGAGAGAGAGAGAGAGAGAGTAAGTTTTGATACTTTATTTACATTTCAAATGTTTTCCCCTTTGCAGGGCTCTCCTTTGGAAACCCCCTGTATCATCCACCCTCACCCTGCCTCTATGAGGGTATTCCCCACCCACTCCTGTCTTCCCTCCCTGGCATTCCCTTAACATGGGGCATCTAACACTCTTAGACCCAAGGTTTTCTCCTCCCACTGATGGCCCACAAGGCCCTCCTCTGTCACATATATGGCCAGAACCATGGGTCCTTTCATATGTATTCTTTGGTTGGTGCTCCCTTCTCTTGGAGCAATGGGGTGGGGGGTGGGGTCTGACCAGTTGACACAGTTGCTCCCTCTCCATGAGGCTGCAAGCTCTCACAGCTCCTTCAGTCTCTTCTCCAACTCCTCCATCAGGGACCCCATGCTCAGTCCAACAGTTGCTGTGAATTTAATAATGGGTGTTCTGAACTTTTGGGCTAATATCCACTTATCAGTGAGCACATACCATGTTAATATTTTTGTAATTGAGTTACCTCAGTCAGGATGTTATTTGCAAGTTCCATCCATTTGCCTGTGAATGTCATGAAGTCATTGTTTTTAATAGCTGAGTAATATTCCATTGTGTAAATGTACCACCATTTCTGTATCTATTTCTCTGTTGAGGGACATCTGGGTTGTTTCTAACATCTGGCTATTATAAATATGGCTGCTATGAACATAGTGGAGCATGTGTTCTTATTACATTTTGTAGCATTTCCTGGGTATATGCCTAGGAGTGTTATAGCTGGGACATCAGGTAATATTTTGCCAATTTTGTGAGGGTCCTCCAAACTGATTTCCAGAGTGATTGTAGCAGCTTGTATTGCCACCAGCAGTTGAGGAGTGTTCCTCTTTCTCCACATCCTCACCAGCATCTGCTGTCACCTGAGATTTTGATCTTAGTCATTCTTACTGGTGTGAGGTGGAATCTCAGGGTTGTTTTGATTTGCATTTTCCTGATGACTAAAGATGTTGAACATTTCTTTACATGTTTCTCAGTCATTTGAGTTTCCTCAGTTGAGAATTCTCTGTCTAGCTGTGTTTCCCAATTTTTGATAGGGTTATTTGGTTCTCTGGAGTCTAACTTCTTGAGTTCTTTGTATATATTGAATATTATCCCTCTATCAGACGTAGGATTGGTAAAGATGTTTTTCCAATCTGTTGGCCGCCATTTTGTCCTACTGACAGTGTCCTTTATCTTACAGAAGCTTTGCAATTTTATGAGGTTACATTTGACGAGTCTTGATCTTAGAGCAAAAGCCATTGGTGTTCAAAATATTTCCCCTGTGCCCATGTGTTCAACACTTTCCTCCACTGTCTCTTTTATTAGATTATGTGCATCTGGTTTTATGTGGAGGTCCTTGATCCACTTGAACTTGAGCTTTGTACAGGGAGATAGGAATGGATCAATTCACATTCTTCCACATGTAGACTTCCAGTTGAGCCAGTACCATTTGTTGAAGATGCTGTCTTTTTTCCACTGAATGGTTTTAGTTCCTTTGTCAAAGTTCAAGTGACCATAGGTGTGTAGATTCATTTCTGAGTCTTCGTTTCTATTCCATTGATCCGCCTCCCTGTCACTGTACCAATACCATGCAGTTTTTACCACTAGTGTTCTGAAGTACAGCCTAAGGTCAGGAATGCTGATTCCCCTAGAAGTTCTCTTATTGTTAAGAATAATTTTTGCTATCCTGGGTTTTTTGTTATTCCAAATGAATTTGTGAATTGCTTTTTCTAATTCTATGAAGAATTGAGTTAGAATTTTGATGGGAAGTGCAATGAATCTGTAGATTTCTTTTGGCAAGATGGTCATTTTTACTATATTAATCCTGGTAATCCATGAGCATGGGAAATCATCATTCTGTCTTCTGAGTTCTTGTTCAATTTCTTTCTTCAGAGATTTGAAGTTCTTGTCACTTGTTTGGTTAGAGTAACACCAAGATACTTTATATTGTTTGTGACTATTGTGATGGGTGTCATTTCCCTAATTTTCTTATCAGCCTGTTTACCCTTCAAGTATAGGAAGGCTACTGATTTCTTTGGATCAATTTATATACGGCCACTTTGCTGAAGTTTTTTATCAGCTGTAGCAGTTCTCTGGTGGAGTTTTCCAGTTCACGTTAGTACACGATCATATAATTTGCATATGGTGATATTTTGATTTCTTCCTTTCCAATTTGTATCCCTTTTACCTCCGTTTGTTGTCTAATTGCTCCAGCTAGAACTTCAAGCACAATATTGAATAGATAGGGGGAGAGCAGACAGCCTTTTCTAACCCCTGATTTTATTGGGAATGCTTCAAGTTTCTCTCCATCTAATTTGATGTTGGCTATTGCTTTGCTGTATATTAATCTTACTATGTTTAGGTATGGGCCTGACTTCCTGATCTTTCCAAGACTTTTATCATGAAGGGATGTTGAACTTTGTCAAATGCTTTTTCAGCATCTAATGAAATGACTATGTGGTTTTATTCTTTGAGTTTGTTTATGTAGTGGACTACATTGATTCATTTCCAGGTTTTGATCCATCCCTACATCCTCGGGATGAAGTCTAATTGATCATGACGAATGACTCTTTTGATGTGTTCTGGGATTCGGTGTACAAGAATTTTATTGAGTATTTTTGCATTGATATTCATAAGAGAAATTGGTCTGAAGTTTAATTTCTTTGTTAGGTCTTTGTGAGGTTTTGGTATAAGTGTAATTGTGACCTTATAGAATGAATTAGGTGATGTTCCTCCTGTTTCTATTTTGTGGAATAGTTTGTAGAGTATTTGTGATAGGTCTTCTTTTAAGGTCCCATAGAATTCTGCACTAAACCCATCTGGTGCTGGGCTTTTTTTTTTTTTTTTGGTTGGGATAATTTTAGTGACTTCTTCTATTTCCTTAGGGGTTATTGACTGTTTAGATGGTTTATCTGATCTGGACTTAACTTTGGTATTTGGTATCTGTCAGAAAATTGACCATTTCATCCAGATTTTCCCATTTTTGTTGAGTATAGGCTTTTGTAGTAGGATCTGATGATTTTTGAATTTCCTCAGATTATGTTGTCATATGTCCCTTTTAATTTCTGATTTTGTTAATTTGGATATTGTCTCTGTGCCCTCTGGTTAGTCTGGGTGAGGGTTTATTGATCTTGTAGATTTTCTCAAAGAATTAGTTCCTGGTTTTGATGATACTTTGTATAGTTCTTCTTGTTTCTACTTGGTTGATTTCAGCGCTGAGTTTGATTATTTCTTGTCTTCTACTCCTGTGGGCTGTGTTAGCTTCTTTTTGTTCTAGAGCTTTCAGATGTGCTGTTAAGCTGCTAGTATATGCTGTCTCCAGTTTCTATTTGGAGGCACTCAGAGCTATGAGTTTTCCTCTCAACACCCCTTTCTTTGTGTCCCATAATTTTGGGTATGTTGTACTTTCCTTTTCATTGAATTCTAGGAAGTCTTTAATTTCTTTCTTTCTTTCTTTCTTTCTTTCTTTCTTTCTTTCTTTCTTCCTTGACCAAGATATCATTGAGTAGAGTGTTGTTCAGCTTCCATGTTTATGGGGGCTTTCTGTTGTTGTCGTTGTCATTGAAGACCAGCCTTAGTCTGTGGTAATCTGACAAGTTACATGGGGTTATTTCAATCTTCTTATATCTATTGATATTTGTTTTGTGACCAATTACATGGTCAATTTTGGAGAAAGTGCCATGAGATGCAGAGAAGAAGGTATATTCTTTTGATTAGGATGAAATGTTCTGTAGATATCTGTTAAATTCATTTGGTCCATAACTTCTGTTAGTTTCACTGTGTCTCGGTTTAGTTTGTGTTTCCAAGATCTGTCCATTGATGATAGTGGGCTGTTGAAGTCTCCCATTATTATTGTGTGAGGTGCAATGTGTGCTTTGAGTTATAGTAAAGTTTCTTTTATGAATATATGTACCCTTGGGTTTGGAGCATAGATGTTCAGACATGAGAGTTCTACTTGGTAGATTTTTTCTTTGATGAGGATGACGTGTCCTCCCTTATCTTTTTAGATGACTTGGTTGAAAGTCATTTTTATCCAATATTAGATTGGCTACTCCTGCCTTTTTCTTGGGACCATTTGCCTAGAAAATTGTTTTCCAGCCATTTAGTCCGAGGTAGTTTTTTCTTTAATACTGAGGTGCATTTCTTACATGCAGCAAAATGCTGTGGCCTGCTTCTTTATCCAGTCTGTTAGCCTAAGTCATTTAATTGGGGAATTGAGTCCATTGATGTTAAGAGATATTAAGGAATAGTGATTGTTGCTTCCTGTTATTTTCAATGTTATCCTTATGTTTGTGTGGCTATATTCTTTTGGGTTTGTTGAAAGATTACTTTCTTGCTTTTTCTAGGGTGTAGTTTCTCTCCTTGGGTTAGAGTTTTCCACCTATTATTCTTTATAAGGCTGGGATTGTGGAAAGATATTGTGTAAATTTGGTTTTGTAATGCAATATCTTGGTTTCACCATCTATGGTAATTTAGAGTTGCTGGGAATAGCAGCCTGGGCTGGCACCTGTGTATTTTTAAGGTCTGTATGAGATCTGTCCAGGATCTTCTAGCATTCATAATACCTGGTGAGAAGTCTGGTGTAATTCTAGTAGGTCTGCCATTATATGTTACTTGACTATTTTCCTTTACTGCTTTTAATATTCTTTCCTTGTTTTGTTCATTTGGTGTTTTGACTATTATGTGACAGGAGGAATTTCTTTTTTGGTCCAATCTATTTGGAGTTCTGTAGGCTTCTTGAATGTTTATGTTCATCTCTTTCTTTAGGTTAGGAAAGTTTCCTTCTGTAATTTTGTTGAAGATACTTAGTGGTCCTTTAAGTTGGTAATCTTCAATCTCTTCTATACCTATTATCCTTAGGTTTGGTCTTCTCATTGTGTCCTAGATTTCCTGGATGTTTTTTGTTAGGAGCTTTTTGTATTTTGTATTTTATTTGACTGTTATGTCATTGTTTACTATGGCATTTTCTATTCCTCAGATTCTTTCTTCTATCTCTTGTATTCTGTTGATGATGCTTACATCAATGACTCCTGATCTCTTTCCTAGGGTTTCTGTCTCCAGATCTGTCTTTCTTTGTGATTTCTATATTGTTTTTATTTCCATTTTTAGATGTTGGATGGTTTAGTTCATTGCCTTTGCCTGTTTGATTGTGTTTTCCTATATTTCTTCTTTAAGGGCTTCTAGCTGTTTAACTGTGTTCTCTTGTATTTCTTTAAGGGAGTTATTTATTTACTTCTTAAAGTCGTCTATCATCATCATTAGAAGTGGTTTTAAATCTGAATCTTGCTTTTCTGGGGTGTTGGTATATCCAGGGCTCACTGTGGTTGGGAATTGGATTCTGATTTTGCCAAGTTGCCTTGGTTACTGTTTCTTATGTTCTTGACTTTGCATTTCACCATCTGATGTTCTCTGGTGTTAGCTGCTCTTGCTCTCTCTGACTGTGGCTTGTCCCTCCTGCAAGTCTTTATGTCAGAACTCCTTGGAGACCAGCTATTTCTCAGAGGAATTTGGGTTTCCACTACCTTTTCACCTCAACATTGGATGCAGAGTTCAAATCATGTGGCCTGTAGTCTTCAGTCATATGGTCAGGGGGTAGTCCCTTTTGCACAAAAAATGTGCTTTATTTTTTTGTCCTTGAAATGCTTGTTAACCCAGATTAGCAAATGAAATGCACAGGAATCACATAGCACATTTTGCATCCCAAGACACACTATTGGTTTGTGGTCACTTCTGATAGTAAAGTTAGAGCTAGCAAGATGGCTAAGTAATTGAGACACATACTGCTCTTGCATAGGACCCCAGCGATGTTTGCCAGCACTCCTGTAGACCTCTTAAAAACTACCTATAACTTGTGTTTCAGGGGATCTAAAGTCCCCTTTGAAGACTCTTGCATTCACAGGTTCACAAATCACATACAGCCACAAACATGTAGTTTTTTTATAGGAAAGAAAATCATAGTCAAAATTACGGAAAAGCCATAAGAGAAATAATACTAAGTCATTACATTTCTCCAACAGGACTAACACAGTATTTTTGGGCATTATAAACTTTATTACAGAGTCAAAGATAGATTTACAACCTAAGTCAAGAAAATGTTCGATTTGATGAACAAGCAACACTCTTGACAGAAAAGTTTAGAAAATATTTCTAACAGTGATTTCTTATTGCTTTTCTAAACAACACAACTTTCATAATTTGAGAATGTTCCTCTGATCCTGTCCTTCATCAATTGCCAAATGCATTTGTGCAGGCTGTTTAATTTTGGCTTGATGTGCTACGTTTTTGCTTTTTGATTCATCAGTTGATTGCAGGTTTAACATGTTTCTCACTTGTCTGCAGATGTTTTTTATGAGTTGTATATTATTTCTAGCACTGCCATCAGTTCATCACCCATAGGGATTATACTCCTTTGGCAACTGTCTCCATTCATTATCTTTCAGTGGTTTAACCTGAAATCAGAAAGTGGAATTTTACCAAAAGACAGTCCCCATGGGCTTAATATACTACCACTTCCTGCAAAAATTTTAGAAACCTTTTAATACTGTAACATCATCTTTTGTGATTTGAATACCCTTTATCTTGTACCTAGTGTCCTTATAAATCTCGTGATTATCATTACAGTTTTTGCGATTATAATTGAACCTTTCAATGAACGTAGGTATTTGTTTTAATTTTTAAAACTTTGGTAAAAGAAAAGTTCTGTGTCTTTTACATTTGCTTAGGTAGAAGTCTTTCAGAGGATCTAGACTACTATGGATGCATGATACTGTAGAACACTTCTTTTCAACTTGAGTTTTCTTTAAAACTCAAGTTTTAAAGAAACTTGAACACCGACAACAACATTTTATCATAATTTTACATCTGTATTTTTGTTATATTTTTGTGGTAATCATGTGTGTGTTATGTGCATGCAAATGTAATCCCAAGGTGAATTTGGGTGTCTCCCTTGATATCTCTCCAGCTTATAGATTGAGGCAGGGTTTCCTACTGAGCCCAATGCTTTGTTTTCCTTACTATAAAGTTCTGTGTGACAGTGTCCATCTTTAGCATCCTGGAGATACATTCTTGTGAATTTTCCTCTTGTTTTTCTTATGAAATATCAGTTAAATTTTGTATCACCCTTGTCCATGTAACATGACAGTTTTCTCTGGTGATTTCAAGGTGATTAATAATGTTAGAGGTTAGTGGTCATGTATGACGTCATTAGTATTTTTATTTGTATTTACCTTACTTGGGGCTCATTAGACATGTTTCTATCTTCCACTAACTTTGACATTTTCAAAAATCTTCTTTTTTTAGTTTCTTTGCCTTTCTTCCTGCAAATAAGCTATAAAAACTTACCCAACTTGTCTGTTCAGTCTCTTGGGTCTTTGTAGTTCATCTCAGCTTTTCAAAAATCACATTTTTCCAAATCTTTCTTATTTCATATTAGATGTTCTCTTTTGCTGTTTTAATTTTAGAGAATTCATTGCTTTGTTCAAATTTATTTTAAATTATATTTATATATGTGCATATCTGTTTGAATATATGGCAATTTTGTGAGTGTACTTTCTGCTTTGTCATGAGGATTGGGATTCTTATACCATCACCTTCTTAGGTGGCTCATAAGTACCTGTGACCTACAACTCCAGCTGCAAGTGACTCAAAGACTACTTCTGGCTACCATGTACAAAGAAACGCACAAATACATAAGTAAGAAATAAATAAATATGCAAACAAATAAATAGTAGGTAAATAAAATATTTAAAAATACATATCTGTCCACTGCCTCAGCAGGTAAAGGCATTTGACATTGCACGGTTTGGCATGACTGTGTAAGTAGAAGTGTGTCACAATTCCTGCCTATGGAATATCGCTATAACCATTGATCTCTGGGTGTGCTGATTCTTGCCATTGGTCTGAACCTGGACTACTGTCTCTTTTATTTTACTTTTATCTCTTTTTCTGGGGAATGAGCTTCCTCTTTACTCAGAGATAATCACATCATAATAAATGAAACAGTTGTGGTTTTCAGGAATGAGGAGTGGAAGTGGCCATGAGGCTGTAGAGGATGGGAAACAAGCTTAACCTTCTAGGCCATAGGGGAAGACCTAGACAGCACAACCACAAATATCATAGAAACCTATATGGTCCTTTACAGAATTGTTCATTTTGAGACGTGGCTGTAAATTTGGAATTATGAAGAGATATATGTACTCTTTGTTCTAATAACTACTGCATTAATTAGACAAGGTGAACTTGGGGATGTCAAGAATAGAGAGTTAAAGTGGACTCAAGAAGAAAAGGAATGAATAGGAAAAGAAGGAATCCATAAAGTCCAAGCAAATTATATACAGTTTATTTTATAGGAGGAAGGCTTGTATAAGATCTAAAAATAAATAGTATTAGAAGGAGAGTGTATAAGGCTATGGGATTTCTAGGATAGGAAACAAAAATAGAAAATCAAAAGAGAATATTTAAACATATAAATGTTAGCACTTCATTTTCTACTTACTTCAAAGATTGAAGACAACAATGCATACTCGCATAAATTTAAAATTTTATAAAACATCATTTTATACTTCATAGTCTGTCACAATTCTGTTATTACATGAAAGTGGTTACTAAAGACTGCTCTCTGTTCTACCAGGAAATCACAAGGGCTGTGCCCTGCTACCCATGAAGAACTGGATTTTTTTTTTAAAAAAAAAATGTTTTAAAAAAATAAAGAAATGTTTTGTTTTGTGTTTAGTTTTTGTTTTAAAGAAGCAGGTGTGGAGATTAATAATCTGGGATTCATATAATTTATGGAAATTTAAGAATTTCTAAAAATATTATTAATAAAGATCAAATCCTTGATGATGTGCCTTTAATAAATAAAAGACTGAGTTTAGGCTCTCTTTTGGGAGAAGGCAAAGAATGAGAAGTGAGAAGGCACAAGAATGAGAAGGGAAAAGCATACTAAGGGAAAAGAAGAAAGGGGAAGGAGGAAGAAAGGTGAGAAACCTCGGGAAAAGAAAGAGCACTTGAACTGCAAGGTTGCATCCACTAAGGACTCCGTGTCATTACTGAATTAGTACCATTCACATCGCCACCTTGTTCAGGACCCTCCTCATGCTGAGTCTGACCTTAATATGACAAAACCCTGACAACCTGGGATCAATACCTGGGACTCACAGAGTATAAGGGAAAAATAACACCTGCAACTTGATAGGTTATTTTGTTGCCAGGGAAATGAGCCTAATCGAGCCAGATAAATTATATAGGCAAGTTTATTGGGAAGGTACTCTCAGGCAAGTTCAATGACCCAAAGGAGAGAGGCCAGGGATGTCACCATCAGGAGAAAGAAGTGGGAGACTTAAGAGAAGATGAGAAAAGTTGTGTTGAGAGAGAAGAACGCAAAGAGAAGTGGAGAGCAAGGAGATCAAAATGTCTAGATTATATTGGAAAGACTTTTATGGGATGGACAGCCCAGCCCATGGGGTGAAAATTTAAGGTATGTTGGAAGAATATTCCAGGTAGGCAATGAAAGATACTGGGAGAACCTGGAGGCCAGGTCTGTTTTGATATGTAAAGTATGAATATCAGTCTCTTTTCCCAGGGTCCAAAACCAAACATCTCAGCATTATATTGATAATAAATGAATAAGGGACAACATAGTTGTCCATGAATATGTTCTGCTTAGATTACAACACCATTATGAAGTGTGGGTTAAGAGTTCTAATGTTTTCCAAGGCCAGGAAGAGCTGGTTGCTTCATTGAAATTCAGGTGGTAGGATCGTCTTGGGATAGGAGGATGTAGGTCCAGCTGAAGCAGTCAGTGAAACTGGGCCATATTACCTGTGGATCACTGTTTTGGAACATTCCTGGATGTGGGATCTGAAGGGATACCTAGATGTTAGGGGCAGAGTATAAAGTCAAGAAGTTAGGGAGAAAAAGGTTTTTGGAGATATACCTTTGAAACGTTTATGTCCATCCTCATGGGAGCTGTATGACTGACCTGGGGTCCCAGGAACAGGAAAAGAAAAATAGACCACAGTCTCAGGAATAGACAGGTTGAGAGAGAAACAACCTCTTGATTTGCAGTGCTTATTGTGAGTCAATGTAACTATAGGAGATGAATTCCAATAGATTCCCTGAAGGTTACAATATTCTTTTTAAGGGGGACACATTTGAAATGTAAATAAAATATGAAAAAAATAAAAAAAGAGCAAACTGGGCTTAATTATAATCTACAAAATAAAAGCTCACAGGTCACATGGGAGGACAAGACAACTGAAAGGTCCAGAACAACTACCTTAGTCTTATTTGAATGCATTAAGGAAGGCAATTCTGAATATTTTTAATTCTTAGGGATTTATTCATTATTTATAATGTTGTTGTGTAAAATTGTTCCTACATTATGTGTTTTGTATACTTTAGCTATTTGGTATGCAATAATTATAATAGTTTCATATGTGTGTGTGTTAACGTGGGAATTTAAAAAAACTTTTAAATTTATTTAATTATTGTTTATGTGTGATACTGTGGGCATTCATGTACAGAAGTCAAAGGGCAACTCAGCGGTGTTGGGTCTCTTCTCCAGCATGTGTCTCCTGCAATTGGGCTCATATTGTCAGGTTTGACAGCAAACACCTTTATCTATTGAGCTATCTCTCCAGTACTCATATGGCTACCATAACAAACTTTGTCTTCTGAATAATTAGAAAAAAAAATTCTTCTTTAAGTTTATAAAAAGTTAAATCTTTCATAACTTGTGTTTACCAATCTCAAAACTCTCTTCCTAGATCCTCAAGCACTTTCTTAGAAGCTTTCATATCCTCAGACCTTCCATAAACGTAAGACCTTATACCTTTTCCTATCTGAATATTAACTTTTCTTCTCTGAATAAGACAAGGGTGACTGATTATTTGGAGCAGTCACTGAAAAGTGAGTTCCCTTAGATAAAAGAAGAGCAAAAATGTTACATCTATAATGAATTGACTAATGACCTAACACTGTGGTGGATTACCTTGGCATAAGAAGATAGGTGCCTGTTCTCTAGCTTTCAAGCTACCGTTAGCTTAGTTGTCAATATAATCATGGAACAGAGAAGGATAAATTATAATCTAAATGCATATATTAAGTAAAATGACAAAGTAGTTCATAGTCTGCTACTTAGAGAGTTCTTCCAGTTCCTGTGGTTTCTATAGTTTGGTGTGCAGAGGCAGTCTGGTCATCAGGCCCATAATATGACAAGCTATTTCAAAGGAGGAGGAAAATGGGAGAGATGACCTCACCTTGTTTTAGACAATGTGAGACAGTTAACTCTCTGGTTGTCCTCTGTTTATCCACAGTTCATGTTGGGTCCGGCAACTGGGAAAGGCATTTGCGTTTGGTGTACAATAATCCAAGTGGAATCCTTTGTCACTGCTGTGTGCATATCTTCTTGGAGACCTTGGGGGGAGATCATTGTTAGGATTTGGGAGTCTGTGTCATAGTAAGTTTAAACATTTAATGTCATATTCAGCAGATCTCTGAGAGGACTGAGACTTTGGGGAAGGGCAGCCCAGTCACTGGACTAGAAAGTTCATGGTTGGGGGAAGGGTATGTGCGTTAGAAATAGACTGGATTCTGGGAAAACCTGGAGGCTAGGTCTTCATTGATATATAAAATATGCTCTTCAGTCCCTTGTTCCAGTGTCCTAATCCAAGCACAACTTGTCTTCTGAACCGAAAAAAATGTGTCCCAAACTCCCAATTAGTCCTGTGTTCTCTAGAGATATAAAACCAATGGAATGCAGATGTACCTGAGAAACCAGTTGTTACTTTGTCCTTGAGGCTGGATTTCACAATGGTTGTCTCTCACTGAAGAATGGGGGGCATGTGGCCACCTATTGTTCCTGACCCCGTTGCTTAGTCCAAAATACTTCAGCATTCCCACCAGGCAAACAAAACCCAAGCAGTACTTATATAGCTGCTGGTTCCTAGTCCATGGCGGCATAAGCTTGGGAACAATAGTTCTGCTATCAGTGTAGAAAATAGCAGCTAAAAACAGGATAAGTCCATTTAGGAAGTCAAGGAAACAAAAGGTGAGATGACAGTAGGTAGGGACTGAGGAATTCTGAGAATCTCTTCTTTCACCACACCCTTTTTATCTGAACAGCTACCAGAGGGTGTTACCCATAGTCTGGGTAGATCTACCCCGAAGAATAAAAGCCATCAAGTCACACCCTCAGGTAAGGTTCCCTATTGAAGTGATTCTAACTTATGCCAAGTTGACATGAAAAATAACCAGGTATTTTGTTTCTGAGTTAAAAAAACTTTTAGAACATAAACTGATTACCAGTAACCCAAGTTGTATTCATCAGGTTTGAAATCTTGCTGAAAATACTCCAGTGAGGCTGAAGCTAATATTCTGAAGATATTGTTTGACAAAGGATAAAGAATGTAAGAAGTGTAAGCTAGCATTGGTGAGTCTGGGAGAATAGAATGCAAATCTCTGTGATATGTAAATGGTTATTCAGTTATTGTTCTTTGAAGAAGAACATTTAAGGTAGTAATTCAAAGACTGTCTTTGCTCATGCTGCCTGCTGCAGTCATTTTAAAAAATGTTTCATCTAAATCATCTGGAGAGACTGAACCTTTATATCATGACCTCTAAGTCTGCCTCCAATTTTATTAGGAAAAAATAGGATTTTGGATTTATAAACAAAATTGGGTTAAAACCACCCCCCCCCCGAAAGCCTGGCATGGTAAGTTTTACTACACCCCTCTTCCAAGACTTCCTGCTATTCCTAGCAAGTTAGAAAATTGTCACTTTCTTCAGACTGTGCTCTCCTGCAGCACAAGATCAGCTTCATTTTAGAAGACACCAGGGTTAACTACTGCCTAACACACACAGCAGATACTCAGGAAATGGAAACAGACGTACGTAGATGTTTTTGTCCCTAGATGATAGGTATACTTCACATGTAAATTTTTAGTTAGATGCAGATGAGGCTGCTATTGAGAGTACACTATTTTAACACTTGTTAATGAACTGTCTTTCAGGGTTAGGCACTGAAAGGTGACAAAAGATACAGAAATGAGACCCTATGTCCATATTCTAGTATCACAGACAGAGGAATGATTACTTGTGTTTCTTGTTTGTACAACTAAGCAAAACAGCCGGTGTCTTGAAACAAGGCTTCTATAATGAGCAATCTAGTCATGTCATTTTAAAAACTAGTATGATAATCACAAAGTATGATTTAAAGAAAACTTTGTTTCTGCGTTGGAGATAGTTAAATCAGTAATAGCACTTACTGCCAACTTCAGTTCAGTTCCTGAGATCACATGATGGAAGGAAAGAGTTCACTCCCTTCAGTTGTTCTATGACTTCAACATGTTTGCCTTGGCCATTCAGGGACTACTTTCAATATTCATTCTGCTAGACTATTACATGACAACAGTTGTTTTGGAGCATGCTGATACTGCTTGAGTTTCTAAGACAAAAAAATTATTTTTAAATTTTATGTTCAAGAGAGATTAATTGGCCCCTTGGAACCTCCCACTCTTCTCTCAGGTAAAGGGGGAGGTAGGGCCATAGGGACCAGGGTAAGGGGACATAGAGGATGAGGGTCTTACAGGTCCACTGTTGAAGCTTCTTGAAGGATCAATTTCTTCTCAGGTCTGGATCTCTCTTCCCAGGCTTCTTTTTTTTTCCAAAAGGGTTCCCTGCCCCCTCAGAGCACATGGAAGAAGCAGGTTAGAAAACACATAGGCTGGAAGGGAGAGGCTGATTAAGCCCCTGCTACTTCATTCCCTAAAGACCAATCAGTTTAAAAGTCACACTGTTCTGCCAATCACATTGTACCTAATGGCAGCTGCTATAAAATCCTATATAAGGTCCCTGAACAGGCTCCACAAAATCACCCTCCCATCTTGGTATGTAGAGCGACCTCAGTATGCTGATGAATCAATAAATTTCTCTTGCATTTTGCATCAAAAAATTATGTTTATGAATATCACAGTGTGTGTTTGTGTGTGTGTGTGTGTGTGTGCGTGTGCTTTTACCATGACACAATTAGGTTAGAAGACAACTTGTCAGAGTCAGTTATTTTATCTTGTGTGTCCCTGGGATTTGCCTCAGGTATCAGGCTTGGAGAAGACATCTTTTCAGTCTTATGGTATAGCTGCTTATATTTTTACATTTATTTTATTTATTTAATTTTATTTTTGATATAGGGTTCATGTAGTCCAAGTTGTCATTAAAAACTTCATATAGCTGCTGATGACCTTGTATATCTGAACTTCCTATCTCTAGTTCTTGAATACAGAGATTGGAGGTGGGCTCCAACACACAGAGCTTTTGCTGGGAAAAGAATACAGGACTTTATGCATGCTAAACAAGCTCTCCAACTGAACTATAACACCAGACACAAGATAAAAATTTTGACACCTTAGTTCTGCCAGAGGTTGAACCAGATGAAGTCAGATACAAGTAGTAAGCATACAGGAAAAGTATTTTATAGCTATTTCATTTCAACAACTTCATAGAGTATTTTAATACAGTGAACCAAGATTGCTATAAAGTCAATTTTCTTGTTGTAGAATTGCATGAAATGGTCGCTAGTTACTTTCAGTTTTCAGAAAGAGAAATCAATGAACTCTGCAAAACATAAGATACCTTCACCATCACAACATCTTAACACAGTTAAGCAAGGAGACACAGGTGAGCTGGGGTCACCTTAGAGAGGTGAATTGAGATAGACATATCTCTTAGAATCAAAGACAATGAAGTAAAAACTAACCCATTAGTACATGCTCTGCTACATCACTCCCCTAATTTCATTTATGCAAGGTCTGTCCACAGTTTATCTGAAAATGTTCTTTTTTATTTTGTCTTTTTTTTTTATATGCCTGTGTGTTTTTGTGTGTGTAAATGTGGAGTGTGTGTGTGTGTGTGTGTCTAACACACACACACATATATATATATATACATACATACATAAACACACATACACACATATACATATATATATATATATATATATATACATACATACCTACACATACACACATATATATTTATGTATGTGTGGACACGGAGGTTGGAAAGAGGCCAACGTTCCTGAGGATGTTGCCCACCTTGTTTTTTGAAACAGAGTCTGTTACACATCTGACGCTCCCAAGTGGGCTTTCTGGCCAGTGAGCACCTGACACCTATCAGTCTCCAACTCCTTCTGCTATGATTGCAAGCCTGTGCCACTACTCCCAGCTAAAAGTGGTTTCTGGGAATAGAACTCATATCCCCACACTTTCTTAGCAAGTACTTTACTTACTGAGTTAGCTTACATTTTTTCACATTTCCTTGCACTTACCAAGAGGTGATTCCAAGCTTTATCCTTTTAATCACCCTTGTGAGCTGACCTGGAATAATAAACATCTCACATTCACATCCTACAATGAGCATCCCCCCCCCCCAAAAAAAAAAAGAGAGAGATTGAGCTCAAATCATTTTCTCAGGAAAATCTTAATTGCTGACTTATTTGTGCTAAGGATTGGTCTCTACCTATTCCACATGTGAGATTATCAGCCTAGATCTTGATGTTGAACCTTCTAGACATGATGGCCTCTTTCCTGATACTTACCTATGCCCTTTTCTTACAGACAGTGCCTCTAAGCCAAATTCCTTTGACTTCTGAGTTCCATTGCTTCAAGATGGGTTCATTTTCCACCACTGAGTTTCTATAATAACAAAACTATTAAATCTACTTTCTCAATCCAAACTGCTTGCATGCATAATGTGTGTGGGGGGGGGGGGTTGTGTGTGTGTGCGTGAGCATGCTTGTGTGTGTGTAAGTCAGAAGATAACCTCCTGTGTTCTCATAAAAGCTGCCCACTTAGCTGTCATTAAGACAGGGTCTCTCAATAAAACATGAAGCACACTAATTTGGTTAGGCTGGCTGGCCATTGAGCCCCAGAATTTGTAATATTCCTGGTAATAGAATTACAAGCATATGCCATCATACCTCACTTTTTTTCACAGGTTTGGGGTTTTGAACTTTGGTCTTAAGTCTTGTCCAACTAGTTCCTTATGCAGTAAATCATCTCCTTTGCACAACATAAAATCTCTTAATTCATTCTATAATGTATTAAAACTATAGTGTTGATGAGGAAAAGTAAGACATATTTAAATAACTCTGTCACTTTGTTCAGAATAATAACTTTTAAATAATTATACATTGTAGCAAAAATATTTCATTGAAATACCAGTTTTAATACGTGAACGTGTCTGAAATTCCTAGAAGAAAGAGAAACCGAGCCAGAGGATACTGACCATATATGCTTCAAGTACATTATAGACTTGTATTTCAATACAAAGTACTATAGGATGGCAGAATAAAATCTGAAAATTCAGAAAATTTGTTGAAATGGTAGAATCTTTACCTTGATCCAAGCTAAAGTTGCCTGCAATCTGCTGGGTCTGTTTTCCTGGTACAATATTTTTCTTTTGATCACTTTAAGAATACATAACACAAACTTTATTTCTATTTACCAGAGACTTCTCTATGGTTTCTGATTAAAACATCCTGTTAGCCATCTGTATCTTGCTCTGGCATCAACAGGGATATATGGAATCAGAAAGATTCTGAAATATAGCTTTTTGTAATGGGCTTGCTTTACATGCTTGAAGTCTCGGGTCCCTTTTTCATCACCACATAAACTGGATAAAATATTAAATCCCTATAACACCAGCACCTAAGGAAGCATCAGAAAAATCAGAATTTGGGGGCCAACCTTAGCATATAGTTTCATGCAGCCTAGGATATATGAGAGTCTTGTGCAGGAATGGAGGAGCACTTTTATCACTAGAAAACTCTTGGAGAATAAAATAGTAATTGCAGAAAGCTAACTTTATTCTGAGAGTCATTTTTATTCCAAGATTGTTTGCTTGTGGTATGATGGTATGTAAATGCTTATTCTTTCATGAAATGATGATAAGTTTTGGGGCCATTTATTTTATTTTAAATAGGTAAATAAACGTTTTTTGCTTATTTGAATTTTCTGTCTTGTTGGGATTGTGTTGATCCATTCTTTGTCTCCTTTCTTTCTATTCTGAAAATCTACTGTGTGAAGCCTATTGTGGTTCAGACAGAGCAGTTCCTGTGTGAAAAGGTTTAGTGGGGCTTAATATCCACTGTCAGATCTTATCGGCTCAAGAACCTGATTTGACATATCATAGAGCTGACAAATTATGCATGGTGCAGAATTTATTTTAATAACAGCTGAATGATCCTTACTGCTTATTGTCTTCATAAATCAATCTACCTGTCCTCACTATTATCTCATCAGACAGGTTCCCAAAATTCACACAACTAACTAGAGATGAAACCATAATTCACATTTAAGTCTAAACTTCTCTGAAATCTCTATTTTTATCATGCCTAACATCACCTCTGCTGTTTGCAGACTGTCATTTTAATGACTTGGGTGAGAAAAGAATCATCCTATAAGCAAGCAATCGGCATCTGCTTTCCACAGTTCTATATAGAACAATTCTAAATGAGGCTTAACCTTTAGATTTCAGTGAGAATTGCACTCTGTATATTGCATCTAGTGTTTTGGGAATAACAATTACAGAAGACCAGAATGTTATGGAGACTTGAAGAACCTGTTTTATCCCTTTATCCCGAGGTTATCAGGGACAGAAGATATAAATAGTCAGCAAAGTCCTTGAATTCCATCTGTTCAAAGAGGTGGACCTGGGAATCACTAACTTCTTATTCATAGTAAATAGTTATCATTATTATTAATATTATTAGAAAATACATATTTGTACAATGTATTTTGATCATATATATTTACCTCTAACTCATCCATGTCACCTGGAATCCCCCAACACATTTAACTCTTAATTTCATGCTGTCTTTATTAACTGTTATTAATCCCATGTGTTCATTTAAGGCAGAGGACAAGTGCATGGATACAGAGCCCTCATACAGGACATGGACAGCCCACCAGTAGCCAAATATCCAAAGAAAACATCCCACAGTTGAATGTTGATTGAATTTTTTGGCTTGGTCTCATGTAGTCAACCCCAGCTACTGTGAGTTGACATGTGCAACAGCAGTATTATGTCCAGAAGAGAGCATTTCAAACTACTTTTTTTCCCAGCTATTTACTTTCTTTCTTTTCCTGGGAGTCAACAATTTTTCCCTTCTTTTATGTTAATGGAAAAAATCAGCTTACAGAAAAAAAAATCTTCATTTGGCCTGAGATTGAACACACTTTTACTATACTTCACTACAGGAGAATGGAGGCCTGGTGTCACAACCATAGTATGTCTGTCTTTAAGAATGAGAAGCAAACATCAGCTGTTAAATCATGCCTTCTCTGTAAACATGAACAAGCTCCTTGGTCTCTTCAAACCATAATCTGCTCATCTCTAAAATGAGCAAAATGTTAACTGTTTTGTAGGTGCAGTAAAAACGATCAAATGAGAGGGTATGCACACAGAGAGGTTTCTTGAATGGGAGTATAGTTGACACTGGCATAGGGGTCAGATTGGGTAAAGAGCACCCTCTCTACCCTCACTATTGCTCTAATTGTTTTCATTCACATTACCTTGTAATTTGAGAAAAAAACAAACAAAAACAGTCTGCACTCCTGGCCTGGGTTCATGGCACACAACACTTCATACAAGGCTGCATCTGAGTTGTTTGCCAGATGATTCCTGCCTGCAAAATTTAGGAATCTGTATCATCTTCTTTCATTGAATTTTCTGTTGTTGATTTTTTTCTTTTTCTTTTTCTTTTTCTTTTTTTTCCAATTGACTATGGTCCTGTTGCTAGAACTTTCTGAAGAATCAGTGAGTTGTAGGGAGCCGCCTGAGCACCCACATCCGCCATTACAAGATGGCGCCTACATTCGGCCGAGGACAAGTTGTAAACAGGCTAGTGCGCATGCAACTGGTAATTTTCCACCTCAGAGTCTCAGCCTTTCTCGTGGCGTCATCTGGCCTGGTGTGCAGGAGCCAATGGGGAAGCTCCATGTCCCAGGCAAGCGCTGTGACCCATATAAAGGGCGGGTGTTCTATTGTTCTGGGTCTCCACTCGTGGCAAGCTTATGCTCTCCCTCTCAAGATGCATTAAAGCTTTACTGCAGAAGGATCCTATGTGTGTCGCGTCGTTCTTGCTGGCGAGACCGTAGTGCGGGACAGTGAGTCTCTTGTATAATTGGAGATTCAGTTTTTTGTTTTGTTTTGTTTTTAACAGATTCTCTTTACTTTATTATGAATATGTTACCTAGCTAGAAAGAGTACAATTTTATTTATTTATTTCTTATTTACTTTACATCTGCTCACTGTTCCCCTCCACATAACATGGTCCCATAATCCTTCCCCCACCCCTCTTCCCTTTCATCTATGAATGGGTGTCCCTGCTGACTATCCCCCAATTCTGGCACTAAAGGTCGAAAGAATACATTTTTAAGCCTCCCAGGTTAAACAGGGACAATCTCCCTACTGACAACAATGAGAATAAATAAAAATAATACTTCAGCTCTCGCTTGAGAGCAACCAACCTGTCTTGTACCTACCTCCTGTTTAAGATTGTTAATCTAGTAGCAAAATATGAAATGTGTTTCCTTGGTTTTAGCTGTGAACTGTATAGCGCCAAACTGATAGGCAAGATGTGCCCACCTATGTAGTAATAGTATGACTGCTGTGGGTATAACTACCTGCTCTCTGATGACAGTTAATGCCCACTCCATAGGGATTAATTCATGCCTCTTACTGTAAACTTGGTCAAAAAACTATATATGAAGATCTCTTAAGCACCGGTTGGGAGCATGATGCTGCTGTATAAGTAAGTTGGCATGGTCCCAGTACCTTCTTAATATTTACTTTCTTGCCACAGCCAAACTTTTCAGTACATGCTCTTATCATCAGAGAGTGATCCCTCTGTAATGAACACCAGAAGAGACTTGTAATTGCTTAGTGCTGATAATAAATGATGTCTGAGAGTACAGCTCTAAAATAGACATTTACCTCGTCTTCTCCAAGTCTCAGAGAGCATTGTGAAAGAACAGAATAGGAAAAATGTAGAACCATAAATCAGGAGAAGGACTTCAAAATGCTATCTTTTGTTCATGCACAATCATTGCATTGGTGACCCAAAGCAGTTGATGTTGCTTCTAATGGGCCTGGAAAAGAAAGAGCTGGTCACTGGTCAATCATGTATCAAAGATGGCTCATAGTACCCTCTGCTCAACTTTGCTTAACTATTACTTACTAGTATATTCTGGGGAAGCCACGTATTAGAAGACACATACATGAACCCAACAGGTATAAATGACCAGATCCAAACCTGCAGCCACACAAGACTATGTAGTTAAAAAGAATGTGTGACAAAAGACGAAGATATAAGATATAAGAAAAGTGGTTGTAGGAAAGGTGAAAAGGTATCAAATGGGACACAAAGTAAATAGACAAGTGTAATTGGTTGAAGAGTAATTAGAATACACTGTATAGGTATAGGAAATAAGCAAATAACACATGTAATGTAAATAAAATCAAAATAACGGAAATTGTAACAATGGAACATTTATAATCTCAGAAAAACTGGATTAAAATAGAGGAAAAATTTACCAGATAATGTTGAATTTCTTAATTTTTTAACTAAACAAAATATAATAAGTTAAGGCAAAAACCATCATATTGAAGTTGTATGAGACAAGCCAATAGGATAATAAAAGAACACCAAGAGATGTAGACCCAATCATTTCTACCAGGAATCTTGTAAAAGCACTTTATTGAAAGCTATAGTATATATTCAGAGGCCCTGAGTGGAAAGTTGTAAGGCCCGTGATTGCTGCTTCAGTCCCTGTGATTTCATATGAGCTTTGTTCCATTGTTGTAGAAGATCTTGTTCTCATGATGTCCTCTGTTCACTCTGTTATCCAACTCCTTCTCCCTCCTCTGCTGTGGGAATCCTTATTCTCTGAGGGGATCAAATTGATGGAGACATCAAATTTTGAGATTTTTTTCCAAGATTTATATCTCTGTGTAATATCTGTCTATGAATTCTGTATTTGTTCCCATCAGCTCTGATAATGACTGAAGAGCTCCTTCATGAACTTCCTGCTCCCACCTCCTCCTCTCCCTTCCTTTTTCCTTTCTTTCTTTCTTTCTTTCTTTCTTTCTTTCTTTCTTTCTTTCTTGAATAACCTGCTCTCTATGCATGGTACCCATATAACTGCCTGAATACTATTCCAGTTTCTTAAAGGTTTATTCTTTTTGAGTCTCTCCACATACTAACCAGAGGCAACCTGGCTGTACTTTGACTCCTTTTTAGTTCATCTGCTCAGAATTTCTTAAAAGAAGTGCTCCTATAACCTGTAGAGACAGTGCATCCCAGATCACTGAGACCTGGTCACTTCTTCTCAACCTTTCTTCTTTCAGCTCAGTGCATTCCTTTTGCTCTCACATTCTGGCATTGGTGTTAACAAAACACACACACACACATACACACACACACACACACACACAAACAAAATTCCAAACAAACAATCAAACAAAAAAACAAGCCACAGCTTCAACATTTTTCTTTGAATTCTTCACAGCTAAATATAATACCACCTAAAGCTTTGCTTCTTATGTCATCATAAGATCTTTGGTGAAAGTCTTCTGACTTCCCTGTCACTTTGTAGAAATGACTTCTTCCCTCCAGTGTCCAACTGCATGGTTCTTACTTCCTTCAATGCCTTCATCCACAGCACTTTCAGTATTGATATTTAAACTGAGAATCTATCTCCAAATCTGGAATTCTAGAATACAACATAAATGTGTCTTTTCCATGTGGCTCACCCCTTTGGAACCATCATAGACACCACCTTTATTATATTTATTTTTCTATGTTTGTACATGTGTGCAAATGTTGATGGGGTATATATGTACTTTGGGGTATAAATGTCCATGTACTTGTGGTATAAATGTCCATGTACTTGTGGTATAAATGTCCATGTACTTGTGGTATAAATGCCCATGCACTTGTTTATAGAGGCCATAGTTCTACACTCATAAGATTTTCAGCTTCTTAATTTAGAAAGGGTCAATAACTGGAACCTAAGACTTTACAATGCAACTAATCTGGTTGGCCAGAAAGCCCCAAATCCTCTTCTCTCCTTGTCCCAATCCTCGAATCACAAGTATGCACAACCACACATACATAGTTTCTGAGGAGAGGACTCTGTGTGGCATTTTACTATCTGACCCAAATCTCCAGACCCTATAATCTGTACTTCTGATAGCAATCTAGTCAATAAAATACAGGCTTTTCCTTCTGTGAACCTCAAATGTTTCCTGCCTCTGACTATTGACCACTTTCAAAATCACGTCTGCTGCAAAAAACATCTGTTACAATGTTTCAAATTTTCAAGTAATAAAATACATATTAGTTTTCTATTATTTCTTTATAATGTAATTATAGAGGCTTAAGATAACAACTCATCATCCTACAGTTTGGGAAATTAGAAATTTGGTACAGCCAATAATGCCAACTAAGCAATCCTCAGAGCATCCTCCTACCATTGGTGACAGATGGAGCTTTGACCTCTCAAGGAAAGGGACCACTTCTATTTACTTTATCTTGCCAAGTTCCCATGATGACTTGTCTTTCTCTTATGTACTATGATCTCTGCTTCTTGGCCACATCTCCTTCCCTTGCACTGCTGTTACTGCCTCCAATTATAAGAGCTTCAGAAACACACTTTTCACTGATTACACAGCTTTTCAAAATCCATTTTCTTATAAAGACTTCTCTGTTTACACAATAATAATGAAGGAGGAGCCAAGCAAGCAAACAACAATTTTATGAGAGCTAAAAATTATGATAAAACCACTTGTGTTTCTATAGTCACAAACAATATAAAGAGTCTTGGTTTAACTCTAACCAGAGAAATGAATGATCTGTATTACAAGAACTTCAAGTCTCTGAAGAAAGAAATAGAAGAAGACCTCAGAAGATGGAAAGATCTCCCATGCTCATGGATTGGAAGGATGAATATAGTAAAAATGTCCACCCTGCCAAAAGCAATGTACAGATTCAATGCAATCCCCATCAAAATTCCAACTCAATTCTTCATAGACTTAGAGCAAACCTAAAATTAATTCGGAATAACAAAAAATCCAAGACAGCAAAACTTTTCTCAACAATAAAATAATTTCTGGGGGAATCATCATTCCTGACCTCCAGTTGTACTACAGAGCAGTAGTGATAAAAACTTCATGGTATTGATACATTGACAGGCAGGTAGATCAATGGAATAGAATTGGAGTCCCAGAAATGAACCCACACACCTACAGTCACTTGATTTTGACAAAGGAGCTAAAACCATCCAGTGGAAAAAAGACAGCATCTTCAACAAATGATGCTGGCTCAACAGGCAGTCTACATATAAAAGAATGCAAATTGATCCATTCCTATCTCCCTGTACAAAGCTCAAGTCCAAGTGGATCAAGGACCTCCACATAAAACCAGATACACTGAGTCTAATAGAAGAGAAAGTGCAAAAAAGTCTCAAACACATGGGCACAGGGAAAAAGTTCCCAAGTAGAACACCAATGGCTTATGCTTTAAGATCAAAAATCATGGGACCTCATAAAATTGCAAAGCTTTTGTAAGGCAAAGGACACTGTCAATAGGACAAAACGGCAAACAACAGACTGGGAAAAGATCTCTACAAATCCTACATCTGATAGAGGGCTAATATCCAATATATACAAAGAACTCACGAAGTTAGACTCCAGAGAACCAAATAACCCTATTAAAACATGGGTAACAGAGCTAAACAGATAATTCTCCACTGAGGAAACTCGAAGGGCTGAGACGCAGCTAAAGAAATGTTCAACATCCTTAGTTATCGGCGAAATGCAAATCACAACAACCCTGAAATTCCATTTCATACCAGTCAGAATGGTTAAGATCAAATACTCAGGTGGCAGCAGGTGCTGGCAAGGATGTGGAAAAAGAGGAACCCTCCTCTATTGCTGATGGGATTGCAAGCTTATACAACCTCTCTGGAAATCAGTTTGGCAGACCCTCAGAAAATTGCAAATAATTCTACCTGAGGACCCAGCTCTTCCACTCCTGGGCATACACTCAGAAGATTCTCCAAAATGTAATAAGGACACATGTTCCACTATATTCATAGCAGCCATATTTATAGTAGCAAGAAGCTGGAAACAACCCACATGTCCCTCAAAAGAGGAATGGATACAGAAAATATGGTTCATTTACACAATGGAATACTACGCATTTATAAAAACCAATGATTTCATGAAATTCACAGACAAATGAATGAAACTTGAATATATAATCTTGAGTGAAGTAATTCAGTCACAAAAGAACAAACACGGTATGCACTCACTGATAAGAGGATATTAGCCAAAATGTTCGGAACACCCATGATTCAATTCAGAGCGACTGTTTGACTGAGTGTGGGGTCCCAGATGGAGGAGATCGAGAAGGGACTGAAGGAGCTGAGGGAGTTTGCAGCCCCGTGGGGAGGGAGCAACTGTGTCAGCTGATCAGTTCCCAGGTCCTCCCAAAAACTGGACCTCCAACCAAAGAATGTTCATGGAGAGACCCATGGTCATGGCCACATATGTGGCAGAGGAGAGGCCCTTGGGTATGAGAGAGTTTGATGCCCCAGTATAGGGGAATGCCAGGGAGGGAGTGGATGAGGCGGGTGGGGGAATACCCTCATAGAGGCAGGGGGAGAAGGTATGGGATAGGGGGTTTCCAAAGGGGAGACCTGGAAAGGGGAAAACATTTGAAATGTAAATAAAGTGCTAAAAAATTCACTTGTGTTTTAGCTCAATATCTTCTTCCTTAAGATTAGGGTTGTAAAGCCTTGCAGTCACATAAATGCTAGATAGAATAACTCTATTTGAATTTGGTTCTGTTTACGTTTGTCACAAAATTAATAGTCAAAAGTTATTTCATACTCTATATCAAAATCAGTTTTCTACAAAATTCAATCTCTCTGAACCTATTTAATTTTTCCATTCTTTCCTATATATTTCTATTATAAGTAGCAAAGTTCATCATCCTGTTTCATTAACTCTTAAAATACTGTACAGCCCATTGCTTAAGCAAAAGCAGTCTCTTCTTTGTTTTTCTGTATCAGAAAAGTTTTAGTCTAACAGCTCTGCTCAGGAAGGCAGATAGTTCACTGAGAGAAAACATTTTCCTCTGTGTCTCTGTCATGAACCCTTGTTTCTATTACTACAATTCCAATTATTCAGCTATTTATACAATTATTATAATTACTACAATTACAATTTTTTATTTATTACAATTCTGCAAAACATAGAAGAGCATCAGGATTCCTGAAACTCCTCACTTTTGCCATCAGGAAGGTAGCAAGGTTTGTTGTTAATTATGTGACCAAAATCTACTCCTATTCATACTAATTCCTTTTTTTCTGAAGCTAAACATAAAATCTGAGTTGGTTTATTAATGTTTGTCAGCTTCTAGAATTTCCCTAAATTTCTCTTCTTTAATAATTTTTCCCAAATCTTCTGTCTCATGGTTACTAATAACATTCATTAATGATCTAATTACATATCTAACTAATACATTCTATGAAAGGCTCACATTTCAGTATAACTGTTTTTCTGGAGACCTTTCATTAATTCAACTCTTGTTTACACCAGCTTTTTGTTGTCACAGATCTAGCTTTTTGCAAAGAGGTCTTTAATAGTGAGAAATATAAGACAATACAAAAGGCTTGTACTGAGTTTCCACCAAGGCAAGGGCAATGAAGGGTCAACTCAGGTTGTCAAAGCACTGGAACTTCATCAAACAGCACCTTTAGTATGTTTGCCACCACCATCGGTGGTTCTTGCAAAGGTTATGAAAGCATTTGTCTTGCTAATGCAAGTACTTCACTGCAGAGTTGGGTGGATCTTTGAGATTGTATTGCATCCTTCTGTTTTCTGTTCTTTCTCTCTGCTTCCTGAGAATGTGCTCACCCAGCCTCCTGCTCCTGCTACAACACTTTCTCTGACTATTGCTGTGCCTTACCCACCATAATGTACTCTATTTCCCTGGAACTAGTAGCCAAAATAACCCCTTATCTCACTTTTGTTAGGGTACTCTGTTACAGCAACAGAAGAGTGACTAATAACAGGGTGCTCTTATTCTGTCTATGTTCTAAGTTCCTTGCATATTTTGAATGTTAGATTCTGAGTTGACAAATGTTCCATAAATTCTTTTTACTTTTAATAATGTCTTTGATAAACAAAAGTTTTAAAGTTTGATGAAGCCAAATTTATATTTTTCTTTGAATACTATGATGTTATTAACAAATATTAGAAACATGATATTAGTAACAATAAGGTTGTTAGGATTCTCCTGTATTTAGATTTTGAGTATATTTTGGGTTATTAATTTCTGTGTAGTATAATGCAATAGTATGATTTATCCCTAGTGTTTTGTCATCATTTATTCAAAAGACTATTTTGCCCAGCAAATTGATTTAATATTCTACAAAAGTTAATTGACTGAATAAAAGGACATGTTGGAGATAGAGAGATGGTTCGGGTATGAGTGTATATACTGCTCTTTCAGAAGAGCTGAATTTTGCTCCCATCATCCGTACAAGTCAGTTTACACCCATATGTAACACCAGCTTCAGGGGGATCTGAAGCCTTCTCAACTCCATGGAAATCTGTATTCAAGTACCTATACCTACACACAGAAAAATATAAGCATATAATTCCAAATTAAAATTAATCTTATAAAAATATACAACTATATTTCTACACTTTCCTGCTATTCTATTATTCCACATGACTATACGTTTGTTTATATAAGGCAATCCAGACTGGAATACTCTGCCATAAATTTTGAAATCAGATACGTGATCGTTGTGTTATCTTTTCAAGTATATGTGAGTTTCAAGTACATGTGAATTCAAGTGTACATGGAGCCCAGAAAAGAGCGTCAGATCATTTAATACTACAATTATATGTAACATTTTCATTTACATATATGTTATTGGAATGCTTGAGGAAAAGTGACAAAAATGTGCACAATCTGTAAAACAGTGTGGAGTACATGCTATCTTCATTACTTCAGTTGATGAAAGTGGGATGGGTAGCAAATCAGTCAGGCATTCAGTTTCTCTGTTAAAGATAGTTTCTTTAAGCAATGTATAATATGGCTTCCTTATTTTCTATTTTGGTGATACCTTTAATAAATTTGCACACTGCTATAAGATAGAGATAGAAATAATTGTGTATTGATCACAGATCATATGATACTATAGACATCACTTAATATTTGTAACACAGGTTTATTTTTGGAGCTTTTCTTTCTTTTTAAGTTTTCAGTGTAGAAGATGAAACCAGGTTCATACTGACATACTTTTATTTTTTTCTTTCCCATTCTAGAGAACTTGCTTTGTTCTGTTTTGGTTTGGTTTGGTTTTTGGTTTTCTGTTTGTTGTTCTTGCAGCTGCTGTTTTTCCTTGATCTGAAAATAACACTGGGCATCTTCGTTGCTGCTTTGTCTTATGTGGAATGCTTTTATTCTCTCAAGATTATACATTGTTAGCTGTTGGATTTGCATAATGTCCATGATCACATTAAGAAAATTTCATTTTATTTCTACTTTATTTTTATAAATAAATTGTTAGTTTTTGTCAAAAGATTTTTTTTGTACCAGTTGAGAATATCATTTGGTTTTCAGTAATAATCTTTTTAACACTGACTGATTTTTGTATACCAAACCAAATTTGAACTCATGTAAAAATATCCATTTGCTCATACTTCTATGACTTGTTCTATCCTTGCCTGTTTGTTATATGTGCTACTACATAGAGATGTTATTACTCTGTTGAGAATTGTTGGATTGTTATATGTGTGCCCAAAGAGATATTAATCCATACTCTCTTTTATTATAAGACGGTGAGTGTATTTTACTAGCAAGGTATTTGTGGTCTTTTGGAAGGGAGTAGCAACTATCCTTGCTGTTTTTATGGTTTAGGTTTATTTTTAATGGATATATGTTCATTGTTTTCTGAGAAATTTGTATAATTGGAGTATATTTGATGAACGTTGTAACATCTGATGTGCTGTGAAGTGAACACGGAAGTGTGATAGTATGTAGTGAATGGATGATGTTAGCAGAGAGGGGTGGAAGCTGCTACTCCCTTTGCTTTCTCCTTTTATTTAGCTCAGAATCCCAGATCATTGAATGATACTACTCACAAGATGAGTCTTCTAACATCAAATAACCCAGTCTACAAACTCCCTCAGAGAAAAGCCTAGAGGATTGTCTCATAGATGACTCCAGATCCTGTCAAGTTGACAGTGTTAAGTCAAACTTTCCATCATTTTTAGCTGATACTCTTTCATTATTTTGTCATAGCTTCAATATCACTCCTTAAATATTTTCCAACCATCTGAAATACAATCTCCTCATCTATTTATTGGATACTATCACACTTCCATGTCCACTTTACAGCACATCGGATATTATAAAATTCATGGTGCTTATTCAAAATTTGAAATATTATGCAGACTTATTAGTTTAAGTGGTATTTTTCTCCGTTTTCCACATCCAAATGATTTTTGGTATTATAAGAGCATATATTTTCTGTTTTGTTCACTTTTTATTACCTAAGCTGAAATTGACACAAAGCAGATGTTCAATTCATGCTTATTTTATAAATGTAACAATAAGTCCATCTAGCATGGAATATTTGAATTATTTACTTAAGAGTCATTATAAAGAAAGATACATACTATCCACTCTCAGTTTTTTTTTCACTCAGTACTATATTTGATGGCCTGTGTAATCAGCTGAATCAGAAAAGCACTAGATTTTCAAACAGTAAAAATCTGAGTTTTAAATCCAGAACCTACATTAAAAAGCTTAGACTATATTGTTCCTGTCTGAAGGAAATACAGGGACAAATATGGAGCAGAAACTGAAGGAAAGACCATCTATCCAGAGACTGCCCGAACTTGGGATCCATTCCATGCACCCGCAGCAAACCCTGACACTATTCTTGATACCACGTTGTGCATGCAGACAGGATCCAAGAATGGCTAACGTCTGAGAGGCTCTTCTAGCAGTTGACTAAGACAGATGCAGATTCTTTTAGTCAGCCATTGGACTGAACTTGAGAACTCCTATGGAAGAATTAGGGGAAGAACTGGAGGAATTAAAGGGAGTTACATCCCCATGAGAAGAACAATAATATCAACTAACCAGACTCCTCTGAACTCCCAGGGACTAAGCAACCAACCAAAGTGACCCCTTATCCATATGTAGAAGAGGATTACCTTATGTAGATTCTGTAGGACATACTTGGTCCTGTGGAAGCTTGATGGTCCATCGAAAGGGAATGATAGAGGGATGAGTTGGGAGTGGGTGGGGGAAGCACCCTCTTAAAGCAAACAGGAGGTATGATGGGGTAGAGGGCTCATGCAGGCAGACCATGCACGACTATAATCCCAGTACTGGAGATGTAGAGACAGGCAGGTCTCTGGGGTTCACTGGCCAGAGACCCTACTCAATAATTCTCAGGTTATGAGAGATTTGTTATAAAAACAAAAGAAGATGCACACATCAAGGAAGAATAGCCAAGGTTGAACTTTGGTATTTGCACAGACAAACCTGTGCACATGTGTTCACATACATATTAAAAAAATCATATCATACATGGTCATATCTAGAGTTCAATTTGTTGTCATTGCAGTAGAATCACAAGAACTGTGCATAAAAAGAGGAACAGATGGACAAAAGTACCCAACATGCTGTACCAGAAAACAGTCAACATCAAGAGAAACAGAGTAAGACACACTGTGATCAATGGTGGATTTCTGAGTTGGAGGTCAGCCTCTTCTACAGAGTGAGTTCCAAGACACACAAGGCTATACACAGAAACCATGTCTCAATAAACAAGAAGAAGAAGAAGAAGAAGAAGAAGAAGAAGAAGAAGAAGAAGAAGAAGAAGAAG
>JADRCH010000302.1:654395-667710 GCA_019843965.1 Rhynchomys soricoides | reverse complement strand
AGAAGAAGAAGAAGAAGAAGAAGAAGAAGAAGAAGAAGAAGAAGAAGGAGAAGAAAACCACATTAAAATGTGGTTTGAAAACCACATTAAAATGTTTTATACAACTTTAGGAATATTGTATATTAATGTTTTTCACACTTGTCTATCCATTAGTCATAGTCTAGTTCTACTACCTTCCATCTTTCTCTTTATTATCTCCTTTCAACCTTTTTGTTTACTTAGCACATTTAATATCTACTTTAATTATATGTGAGAGATTGAGACAGAGACAGAGACACAGAAAGAGAGAGAGGCAGAGAGGAGAGAGAGAATAAAGAAAAACTAGGAACTACAAATGAGATAAAAGGTAAAATGTTTGGCCTTAATTCACATAATATAAGTCTTACCAGTTGAATCCCTTTTCTTTTTAATGGCATACCTCCATTATTCTCCATGGCTGAAGCAATCCCTTGTGTGTGTCAATTGTACTCTCATACCTATCTTTCATCTGTTGAATACCTTGTTTGGTTCCCTAACATAGTTATTCTGCTTAATCCTGCAGTACCTTCAACAAGCTGGTATTACTATGATGTGTTGACTTGGAATCCTCCAGGAAAATACACATAGGGGATACAGCTGAGGCGAATGGAATAAAAATGATAGGTCTAATGTGACAGAATATAAACAGGGTTATCGGAAGAATCTATGGCATGTATTGAGCTTCTCTGTGGCTGGTCTGTGTTTCAGAGGACCTAGGAGTTCACTATCATTTGAAATTCTTTGAATTGAAGGGCTTCTCAAAAATTAAAGCAAACTCTCAGGGAATATAGAGGATTAGAGACAGGTTTCTTGACCTCAAGCCTCTATCCACAATATTATTCAAGAAGCAGGGACTTCCATGGCTTCAGGAATGAGTGTAAGACAACACAGTTATAGATAATCAAGCAAAGTAGGTAAGATGAAGTGTACATCTATACTAATTTAAAATATACAGTGAGTTGACAGCATAAACCAAATGTAATTGCTTGTCTGGATATTGATAGATTTCAGGGGAGATTTGTCAAAGGAAGATAAAACCTGCCATGAATCCTGGAGGATGAACAACAGTGGAGTAATGATATAAATAAATGTGTGGATATTTAAGGAAAACATGAGGCAGTAGGGAGTAGACACAGATGCAATGGCTGGGAAGACAGCAGGAGTGCCCCACTAAATGGTAGCAATAATACTAAGGGTATCACTCACCAGTGATAAGGCTCTGGGCAGATTCCGTTGGATCAGCTGACTGAAGTCTGCATTCATCCCAGCTGGTTCTTACCATTAGTTTCATGAACAAGTGCAAGAATATGGTCCTGATTGGGGCAGTACATGAAGATCTCTAGACAGCCAGTGGTGATGCTCCTGGAATGAGGATTCTGGAAGCTGAATGACATTGTTAATGGCCAATCAGGATGTGCAACAGTTGAATGTTAGAGTCAGGTCTCATGTTTATTAGTGTGTATGTAGACCAACTAGTTCCCATGTCATTGGCAAAAACTAATTTGGGACCCAAGGCAGGGTTGAGTACTGTGGAATTCTAAGGACAGCTTTCAGGACTCTTACCATGCATCTTCTGAAACTGATTTGTTTTCCTGCTGCTGTGGATTTTCTCCAGGATAGCTATCCTATGAGCATCCAGGGATTGACCTGTCTCTGCCTCCCACATCACAGTAGAAGTGCGGGGGATTAATGATGATCGCTCCTATATCTGTCATTTTATGTGGACCCTGCACATTAAACTAAGCTCATCAGGGTTATGTGATAAGCACTTTTGCCCACAGAGCCATCTCTTCAGCCCTGGGGATCAGATTCTATCTCTCAAAAAGTCAAAGGGAAAAAAGTTAGTGTACTATATTTTACCCTCACCAGAATGTAGATCATGAATAAGTTAGCATCACTACTTAATTACATTCCAGAAATGTAAATTAAACTCTCTACAGGTAAATAATACTTTACTGTGGGACAAGGGAAAAAAGAATAATGTGCAATAAAATGCACGTGAAGTATATGTTTAAACATGAAAGCAAGTGAATTTCAAGCAGACTTCCTCCTGAGCAGAAAATGAAATGTACCCTTTATCTCACCTCAGCACACTTTTGATTATTGTGCTGTATCATTTGTGGATGAGATGTACAGTGGATACATGTTTAAAGGCAGATGCTGTCTTTGGAGCTCACATGACTTTTATACCCATAGCCAAAAACAAATTTTAAAAATGTAATTTTTTATATGTAAATTATGTCTGAAATCCTCCCCCAAAAGAAATACTCAGAGAATGAAATTTTGTGTTCCTTTTAATCATAGTTTTATTCTAGAAAAATCACTCATCAAGTGGATCTTCCTGTCTTTATAATTTAATTTTAATATACCAGGAGAGTTCCTCATAGAACATGAGGCAGTGTACACTTGTTATAGAATACCCGCTCAACCCCTGGCTTATCCTCTAATCTCTTGATATTCTTCAAGGAAATGTAGATTCCTTTCATCTTTCTAGCTACAGCAAGGAATTAATAGAATGCATAGATGAGCAATATCTTCAACTTACTTATGACTGAACACTGGCATGTCTCAAGTGGAAGAAAGCCATATTTACAAAGAGTTGGCTTTCTTATCTCCTCTAATTTTTCCTACATTACTGGTAAGATTTTTGTTTTGATTGAAAGCTCTAAATTTTATGTATCTGTGATGTGTGATGTGATGTTCTGTTAAGTTCACCCTATATAATATGATTAAGTCTAGGTAATTAACATCAATCATTTTACCAATTTTTTCCTTAACATTTATCTTCCTAGTTCTTTGTAGCATATGCCTGATACATCACTATTGATCAATCACCCTGTTCTTACATCTGAGACTTGGGTACCTTTGAACAAAATGCTCCCATTCTTCCTCTCTTCCCTGTTCAGGCTATGGTAAATGCAAGGTAGACAAGAAAGGATAAAAATGCACAGTGACAATTGGCTAACTGTCCAGATGTTACTCAAGAGAAAAGACTATGGAGGGATGCCTGGTGTAAGAATCAAAGTCTTCTGTGTGCTTACAGCATGGGGTACTTACAGGGCAGAAATTGGTGAGGAGTCCACTTTAGCCTGTGGTTATTTATGGCTGGGGTTAACCAGAAATAGGTAATTTAAAGGACGTTGTCTGACCAATGAATATCTTCCATCGCAGACCACTCCTGCAGGACAGTTGAGTGGGCAATGTCATACCTGGGGGTTTAGGGGGAATGCAATGCCTTATTCTGGGTCTATGGTGAAGAGAAAAGGAAAGAGTCTAGAGCAGCAGCCGTTCTCAATCTGTGGGTCACAACCCTTTTGGGGTCAAATGACTTTTCTATAGAGGTTACCTAAGAGCATTGGAAAACGCAGATATTTATATTACCAATCATAACATTACCATAATTAAAGTTACAACATAGTAATGAAAATAATTTTGGAGTTTTGGGTCACCATAACATGCAGAGCTATATGTTACAAGGAGAACTACTGTTCTAGAGAAAAAAGTTGCTTCAGTTATGAAAGCCAAATTACTATGATTTCAAAAATTTTGATTGAACCAAATTGGAGGAGTATTACAAAAAGAGTAATAATTGTTTTATTGTCTACATGTATATGTGAGGAAGAAAATGTGGCATGGGTATTTTGTACTTACCTTATTTCACTTAGCATACCTCAAACATGGCAACAAATACTACAATATCCCCTTTTATAATGCTGAACCGCATTCTTTCATGCATAAATACCACACTTTTTGTAAATATTTGGTTTCCTCAGATTCAGATTATTGTGGACAATGTTACAATGAGCATGTGAGGACAGCTCTCCCTTTCATATACAGAGGTCATTTCCTATTACTATTTGTTAAAAAAAAAATGGGAATACTAAGTTAAATGATCTTTCTGTCTTTATCCCTATCTTCCTATCATGAATACCCACTCTCCCCCTCTACTAGTACATTGTTAAAAAATATTTATTTATTTATTTATTTATTTATTTATGTATTTATTTATTTATTTAGCTAGTACAGGTGATTGATGGCAAGCCTTCATATTTGAGCAATATCACTAGCCTGATTTTTAGTTTTTTCTTGAATTTATATTCTTTTCCCTAAGTACTACTACTAATTCATCTTTATGTCAATAATGAATAAGAGTTTAGTTTAATCTGTAACCACATTGAAAGAAATGTTTTTCCTCCCCTCCTCCCCTCTCCAGAGATAGGGCCATCTAGCTAGCAGCTATTTCCTATGGTACATAAGAAAGGGGCATCCCCCCCCCCCCATAAGGCCAACTGGCTAGCAGGTATTCTCTGTCAACATAGGCTCTTCCTAACAACAATGGCCCTGGGGTAAAGAATAACCACAGTGACTAGCCCTCGGGTAAAGAATAACCACAGGGAGACTCACTAAGAATCCCCTAATTGTGTGAAAGGTCAACAACAAACTCAGGCTGTGACCACAATCTGCCTCAAGAGTGTATAAAAGGTGTGAGCTTTAGGAATTGGGGGTCGCCTCTGCCTCATGTGCAGGACGCCCCAATGCATTGTAAATAATAAACCTCTTGCTGATTGCATCGCTCTCGATCTTTGTGTCTTTGCGAGGGAGAACTACTGGTAGTTGCGACCTTCATGGATCCAACAACATCATTGGTTGTCTTTCATCTTAATGATAACTGTCATTCCACTTGGTTCAAGGTGATATCTCATTATGATTATCTTTTAAGAAATGATTTTTATTTATTTGTACATGTACATGTCTGATTGACTATATGAATATGTGCCATGTGTATGTTAGTATGAGTAAATACAAAGGCCAGAAGAAGGCATTGTATTCCCTGGAACTGGAGATTCAGACAGCTGTGAACTGCCCTACTTGCATGCTGGGAATTTAACTCTAGTCATCTGGAAGTGCAGCAAATGCTCTTAACCTGTAAGCCAACTTTCTACCGCCTCATTAATAGTTTTTGTTTGTATTTCCCCATGAATTAAGAATAGTAATATTGATTTATATTTTTCAGATAATTTGGCAACTTTTCAGTTGATGTATTATCCTCTTGAAGTTCAATTGAGTTTATTATATATTTTGTCTGTGAAGGCCTTCTGCATGCCTTAAGAGGAGTATTCCACTGAAAGGGCTGCCTTGACTCTGAAAATAATTTAGTGAGATTGCTCAGTTGTTTTTTTTTTCTTGTAGTTATATATAAAAGGCATTAGCCAGAAATATTTTGAAACAAAAAAAAAAAAAAAACGATGGGGAGTTTTTTGGGGCCTGGCTTCTAGATACATTGTAGGAATTTGACTTTGGGCCAGGACAAAAGAAATAAGCTCAAGGCAGGAATCTGACTCAGCCTGGACTCAAGAAATAGGCTCAGATTAAGAACATTTACATTTGAGTTAATGCAAAGCTCAGAGCAGCCTCAGTTGAGGCATGTGTGACATTCCTTTTGTCTTGGTTGTCCAGACTAGAAAGATCCCTAGAAAGGTGTTTACAGGATGCAGTTTGTTTCTTTGTTACTTGACCCAGAACAGATCTTATCATTTTGTATGTATTTAAATTGGTATAAAAGCAGACTGGAAAAAAAAATAAACCCCCTTCTGCCTCAGAAGTGGCTGGGGTCATGCTACTCTGTTGTCTAATTGTCTTTTTTCTTTTTAATCCTCACTCCTGCCCTCCCTGAAGAACCTGTTAACTAATTGAACTGGTTTGGTCAATTCTTCCAATTCCTTTTTCACAGTTTCACAGTCAGGTCTTATATTTCAGTTTTCATCAGTCTTAAAGTGATTCTTATAACATATAACACACAGGTCAAATTTACTCTTCTGTTGTCATGCAGTTCTCCGCAAACCATTTATCAGTGTTTATCAGCCCTTCATGTTTTTTTGTAGCCACTGTATCAAAAGTCAGCTGAATAAAGCACTTTTTTTCCTCATTTTACAACCTATTCCATTGACTAACTGAATAGCTTTAATTATTAACTTTTTCAGAATTTCATTTAAGAATACAGTATGCTTTGATTGACTCAAACCTGATGATTTTCCCATTTCCATGAGAAACTGTATGTAATAACTCTAGCCCTCATGAACTTGTGAGTTTTTGTTGCACTCTTTTCTTGGGAAGATGTGAAGTGTGTGTGGAGGGGAAAGAGAGCAAAGCTTCTAAAGCAAGGGGCACATGGAGTACTGATCATATTCAAATCACATATGATTCTTGTGCATATGGTAGAATACTATGATTTGTTCTTCTAACCAATTTCATTTTCAAAGTAGTTTTACTATTGTCAGCAAAACTACACAGTCAATAGGGCCTTTTCCACACACATAAACATCTGGGACACCATCATCTGTGTCACCAACACTTTCTGGCCACCATGGATAACTGCTCATAAATGCCACATCTGTGGAGCTCTTGTACAACATTTAGGCATCTCCACTGAAGAATCTCCTCTCTTAGTAATTGTTTACTATTTGTAAAACTTCAGGGAAGAGCCCTAATAGTCTGATAACTTTCTGATCTTCCTGCTGTCTTAAGTTTTGTTGGCTTTCAGAGTCTTTAGACTACCCCTCCTCCCTCCAGGAAAACAAAAAAGTTTCAGTTTGGAGGAAAATAGCCACAAAACAAGAACAAAAACATGAACTGTTATACTTTTAAACTTTGGGGTGAAATATAGTCATATCATTTTGATTTGGCTAATTAAACTAATAGTGGTCATATTCCCTGATACAGATTCTTGCCTTGGGCATATTATCATTTTCTTAAGTTAATGATTACCTCATAGGTTAAATAAGAGAATTGGATGGGACATGAATATAAGTTAATTGTACCTGGAGGGATTTTAATAACTATGTCTCCTTGGTCTGAAATACTTTACAAGGTCACCCATATCAGAAAGCAATATTCACAAAATTAAATATAAACAGACCATCAGAATTAGATAATTAAATATAACATGCTTTGAGTATACTTACTCTTTGAGCCAAGTCTTCAGGCATAACACTTGCTGCCTTCTGTAGCACAGTGATGGCAGGAGGCAGGGCTGGGTCCTGATGACTAACCAGCAGAACAGAAATCATTAACTTGTTGTTTTAATTAGTCTCAGGTGAGCTCTACCTGTAGGCTGTGCATTCACAAGTCCAGCTTTTGAAGTGAAGTTGTTGATGTTGAAGAGCCAAACATTTTCTTCTATTAGAAAATAAAAGCTTTTGGATGAGTGTGGTACATGAAATTTACTTGCCGTTAGAAGTGGGCAGATTTCTTTTTACATATAGTATCATATTTGACCTACAAGAGGAAGGCCTGGAAAGATAATTAAGTGGAAAAAGTCCTGCTATATATTGTCTAGTCCTGACTTTGAATTTCTGAGAACACAGGTAAAGCCAGATTCAAAGCATTTTTCTTTCTTTCTTTCTTTCTTTTTTTTTTAAATAGGAAGCTGATGCAAGAGAAAACCTAGAATCTCATGGACTGATTTACTTGACATAGATGGTGTCTAACAAAAAAAGACTGACTTACAAACATGATGGAAGGTGAGAACTATCACCATAAGTTATCTTTTGGCCTCCACATGTATGTCTGGAAAATCCACACACCTACAAGCGTGCGCGCTCGCGCGCACACACACACACACACTGAATGCTAAGTTAGAAAGGAGGAAAAGAAAAATTGATACATCGAACAAAAGATAATGTAGAAGGAGAATGAAAATGTCTAAAAGAGGAGGGTACCAAAGAAAATCTCTTAGCCCTTGTGATTTTGCATTCAGAATTTAATATGCAGACAAGAATTCAGAGTAGGGGAAGCTGCTTTTAACACTTGTCTTTTTCACTCCAAAATGAAAATTTAAGGTGATGTAACTGACATATTTTGTTTATGCTTTGGTGTAAAACCTTCAGAACCATATATATACCACACTCGGAGGGTGGTTTTTAAATTTAATATTTCAAAGAATGCTTTTGATTAAAGTGATTCAGCACTAAATCTTTACTTGATACCCTCCAGAATCACATGAAGGTCAAATAAAAGCTATTTTTAATGGGGATGACTTGATTTCATAAAATTATAATACACTTTAATGACTATGGGAGATTGTGTTCAAGGCAGAAAACTGACATTTTGCCTTAGTCAATGCACATTTTATTAAAATCAATGTGGTCTATTATGTAGAGCCTATTGAAAAAATATTAATAAAGGCTGATCTATAAAAATAAAGCAACTTTAATTTAATTGAGTTTTAAACTAATGATAGCTACAGTGTTCACCCAGCACACATTTATAGAATGTTCACAATGTCTTAGGCACTAGGGCAAGAATCAATGAAGAACCCTTTATCTTTCCTTCAGGTGTTAGTGAGAAATAACTATCTTAACATTACACACTGGACTCAAGTACCCATGGTTGGCTATTACTTCAAGAGCATTTAAAAGAATCATTTCTACTCCATTTTAAATAGAATTCAGCCTGAGGAAACATTGAAGGATAATACCCATCCCAATTGTTATAAATGAGTATTGAGTAGACAGTAGAATAGGTTCAGATTCATGCTTACAAGTTTTGGTAGTGAAATATTGTGTGTGTGTGTGTGTGTGTGTGTGTGTGTGTGTGCATGTTCAGATGAATGTGAAGATGTGAATGCACAGGACTTCATTCAGACGCTAGAAGGCATTGGGTGTCTTCCTCTATCATTAACTAAAAAATAAATAAATAAATAAAAATAAAAAGACAAACCCCAAAATCTCAAAACATGCTTTTAGCTGGCTAGGTTGTCTGGTCTACAAGCTCCTGGGATCTGCCTGGCTGTGCTTCCCATAGTTTCATTATGGGTGTACAAAGCCATGCCCAGGTTTTCACAGGGATGAAAGAGATGCAAACTCTTGTTCTTGTGCTGACACAGTGAATATTTTCATCTATTAAGGAATCCATACAGTATGGATAGTTTTGGTTTTCTGGGGTTTGTTTTTTTATTACAAAGGACTGGTTTCTAGACAATGTTTGTTCATTAGCTTCCAAGAAAGCTGAGATGTTTACTTAACTCCTAAAGTTAGGAGAGGCACTTCATGCCAGGCCAGTTCTTTTGTTTCTTCTTATTTAATTTTCTATTAAATTAGTCTTCTGTTTCCCAGATTCTAAATCTGCACTCTTATTAATATTGAATTTTATTCCACAACAGGTGTTTTATTAGATAATTGTTCAGAACCTAAGGCTTAACATATTAATGAATAAAGTAAATGAGTAAGCTAAAAAAAAATGCATAAAAGAAAGATATATTTGAGATAAGAAGACAGTTTTCTGAGTAAAGTGTTTACCCTGTAAGTATATTGACTTGTGTTCAATATCCAAAACTGATGTAAATAAAAGAAACCCCTGAACATGAGGACATATACTTGTAATACCAGAGCTAGTGAAGTAGAAAAAGAGAGGTTGGATGAGGGAGCTTTCAGTCTAGCTAACCAAACCCACTTCGTGAGTTCCAGGACAGTGTGAAACCCTGGCTGAAATATTAAAACAGAGCCTGGGGAATAACATTGAGGTTGTGGACTTGCACAAGGGCAGAGACACACATATCCATGTGCACATTCACACAAAGAGAAAGAAATAAACAAATTAGAAACAAATTAAAGTTTTTAAAAAAATATTCATTATAGTACTGCAGAATACCTGTCATGGTAAATTTTGATTATGTGGACACAGAGAACCTGGGTAACGGACTGTCTTTATCAGATTGGCTTGTGCTCATGTCTGTGGGACATTTTCTTGATTGCTGTCTTAGTAAGTCCCTCTATTACTGTGATAAAATGCCGTGACCAAAAGCAGCATGGACAGGAAAAAGTTTATTTCAGCCTGTTGGGCTGCCAGTAGAGCTGGTCATCCCTAATGGCAGCAGGCCTCTGGGATTACAAAAAGACCTGGTTCGTCCCATTGACCCTAGGCTTCCAAGGATGTTGGTAGAGCTGGTAATTACTGATGGCTTCAGGTTTTGGTTATCCTGAGTGGTAAAAGTCCTCCAAGGATGTATGTAGACCTTGTGAACCCCGGTGGCTTCAGGCCTTTGGTTTTCCTGGGTAGCAACAGGAATCCAGCGATGCAGTGGGAGATACTACATTTCTGAGATATGGCCTGGAAATGTAGTACAAATGGAAAAGGGCAGAACTTGCTGCTGTTGCATTGGTAAAGAGGGACCAATATGCAGAGAATTGGGGAACAGGGTCTCACCCGATTGTCACTGATGTCTACATGACTCTTGGATTGCAGGAAAATGTGTGGAGAAGATGATGAAGTGAGGGGAAAGGGCAGACCTCACAGTTGCTGGGCTTGTGGAGGGACCCAGCTTCCAGAGGTTTGTGGCTTGGCGATCTCACCTGTTTCTCCCAGGTCCCATGTGTTCTGAAAATCAAGCTCATTTGACATTTCACTGGAACTAATAGGAACACCCACATCTTTTTAGCTTCCTGGACACATTAGGGGACCAAATGAGCTGGTAAAAAACAACATACATTTGAAATATCTTCAGTGAGTTCACTTGTTCCTATCTTTACATATGTTCTCTCTCTCTCCCTCTCTCTCTCTCTCTCACACACACACACACACACACACTCACACACACACACACACACACTCATAAACAGACACCACATGCACATACATGTATTCATATGCACTTACGCATATCAGTGCATGTATATTCACTTAAACACACACACACAGCTGCACAAGCACAGTTCTGCCATATAAATCTGTGAAGTTATTCTCCTATAAACACAAATGTTCTTATGTTACCTAGTTCATCATCTGTAATAAGAATTAGTCCATTTAATAATAATTAAAAAGTTCTATGAGAGGAGGGTTGTGGAAAAGGAAAAATATCACCTCTTTATTACTATAGTCATCTACAATCCTGAAAACATAAGGTCATCTTGGAAGCCTGTCTTTTCTCGCTGCCTGTCTATGCCTGTCTCTGTCTCTCTATCTCTCTGTCTCTCTCTGTCTCTGTCTCTCTGTCTCTCTGTCTCTGTCTCTGTCCATCTGTTTTTCTGTCTCTGTGTCTCTGTTTGTCTCTGTCTCTCTGTCTCTCTTTCTTTCTCTCTCTATTCTGTGTATGTCCAGATGAATATGTGTGTGGATCCAGGTGTGCCTTCATGTGCCTGTAAATGTGTGGAGGCCAGAAATCAATCTCAGAAGTCCTTCATCAGGAAACTTGTTTCCATGTATTTTTAAACAACATCTCTTGCTGTCTTACCACTCACGTATTTGTGTAGGCTGGCTCCAGGGATCACTGCCTCATTAACACTGATTACACATACCCAGGTTTTTATATGAGATCTTGGGGTTAAACCATGGTCCTTGTGCTTGTAAGGTAACCACTTTACCTGACTGAGCCATCTCCCCAGACAAAGCTTAACTATTTACCATGCAGAAAAATCTAAGACATCCTGTATTCTTAAGCATAACTAGTGAAGTTTATCTAAATAAATAAGAAATGAAAACATCACTATGAAAATTGCCAGCTGGTCCAAGAACAGTGGTGTTTACAACTAACTGATCACAACCAGTTACAAATTTCTAGCCGGGCAGTGGTGGCACACGCCTTTAATCTCAGCACTTGGAAGGCAGTGGCAGGTAGATTTCTGAGTTCAAGGCCAGCCTGGTCTACAGAGTGAGTTCGAGGACAGCCAGGGCTACACAGAGAAACTCTGTCTCGAAAAACCAAAAAAAAAAAAAAAAAAAAAAAGAAAATTGCCCTTTCTTTTTACAGTATACAACCCTGATGTAAAGCCAAATGGAAGACCAGTGAACTAGACTAAACCTTTCATGCAGTTTTCCAAATGTACAGGTACACATCTATTTCACTCATACTAGAAGGGGGAAATCTTAGCAAAATCAACTCATTGGCTTTGTTTTGTTGTTATAGTAGTAGTAGTAGTACTGAAGGTGGTGGTAGTGATGCTGGTGCTGGTGGTGGTTGTGGTGGTGGTGCTGGTGCTGCTGCTGCTGCTGCTGATGGTGGTGGTGGTAGTGATGCTGCTGGTGGTGGTGGTGGTGGTGCTGCTGCTGCTGCTGCTGATGGTGCTGGTGGTGGTAGTGATGCTGGTGCTGGTGGTGCTGGTGATGGTGGTCGTGGTGGTGGTGGTGGTGGTGGTGGTGGTGGTGGTGGTGGTGCTGCTGCTGCTGCTGGTGCTGCTGGTGCTGCTGCTGATGGTGGTGGTGGTGGTGGTGCTGGTGCTGGTGCTGCTGGTGGTGGTGGTGGTGCTGGTGCTGGTGCTGGTGCTGCTGCTGGTGCTGCTGGTGGTGGTGGTGGTGGTGGTGGTGGTGCTGGTGCTGGTGCTGGTGCTGCTGGTGGTGGTGGTGGTGCTGGTGCTGGTGTTGGTGCTGGTGCTGCTGCTGGTGCTGCTGTTGCTGCTGCTGCTGCTGGTGGTGCTGGTGCTGGTGCTACTACTGCTGCTGGTAGTGGTGGTAGTTGTGGTTGCTTTTCTTGTTGCTTTGATTGTTATTGTGATCATTTCACTCTTCCATACATATCCTATACTCCCATTCCATGGACATTGACAACTTGCCTAATGTACCAACCTGACTTTGACTCTATCTGTACACTCCTCTGTGAGCCCTCTAATGACATATGCACAGGGCACTGTAGTTTTTTATGTATATGAGGCATCATCAGCCCTGTAGACATTCCACTGTCCCTTTGGGATTCATTTTTGAAGTACAAATTCAGAGACAACATTATTAAGAATAAGTTCAAAGACAACTGGCAAAGGCTCGATGAGTAAATCACTTAGCCCACAATTTCAATGACATGAGATATGATCACACAAATTAATGTACAAAGAAAGATGTTTAATTAACACAGGTTTCTCCTTGAATCTGTTAGCTGTAAAGAGATAAAAAAAACTTGAGAAGACACAGCTTCCCTGGGTGCCATAGAGCCATGCACCTCATCCTTTTACCGTACTTGTGCTTTGGGTGATCTCAGAAAGAATAATATCTTCATACCACAGCTAAAGGCACTTGAGTACTCTGGTTCTACTTTTTAAATCTGATGCTCTCTTTCTCTTCATGACTTTCATGACCTGTACATGCTCTCTGGAAGAAACCGTCTTTCCTCAACATGTACAATGAACAAGGGATGACTTCTTTCTCTCGTCCTCTCAAATTAAAAATTGATTTTGTTTGTTTTATTGTTTTGTTTTGGGTTTACTATGCAAACAACTCCTCTTTAATTACTTATTTATGTGTGTGTGTGTGTGTGTTTGTGTGTGTGTGTGTGTGCGCGCTTATGGCTATGTGTGTCTGTCTGTGTGGGTTTGTG
>JADRCH010000302.1:566082-654385 GCA_019843965.1 Rhynchomys soricoides | reverse complement strand
AGATAAGAGTTGGGAATATGAAATACATTTGTTTACATTTGGGGCAGAGATGGGAAGAGAAATAAATCTTATTTTCTCTCAACTTTGGCATTGGCAATGTTATACTTTATATGAAAAATAAAACCAAAGCTAAGAAAATATAAATATGGAGTTTTCACTGTCAAATAAGTAATCATGGATGATGTGATAAATCTTTCATTGGAAACAATTGAACCTTGAACTCTACAGGCTGATCCTGTCCTCACCCTCATCATAGAATTTCCTTGGGAAAAAACAAAAACAAAAACAAGCAAACAAACAAAAAAACTAAGGCCCCTGTTATCATTAAATGATGGCTGTGACTTCACGGTATGAATGAAACTAAGTTGCTTTATCTGCTGTAGAAAGTGGGACACTAACATGCTCATGCTTCTTCTCCCCCAGATAAACTCTCCAAGGCAAGAAGCTGGTGAAAGTCAAAGAGATCACATGCCTGGCCACTAGACAAAGACCCTGCCTAAAACAGTGCTATAATTCTCTTTTTGATGAATTTATTCTCTTACCAAAACCAGTGTAGACAAAATAAAGGCTTGGTTGTCTGTTTGGAGCCAAAAGCTGGTGAAAACTTATGAGACCCAGATATCAAAAGACAAGGGAAATGTTGCAAGTCAGGTGTTGCGGTTGATATTGCACACTCTTAGACCTGTGTGAAATAGCCCAGTTTATAATAGTCACAACTTTTATCTTAATGTTTAATTTGTGGACCAAAGGAAACCCATTTTTTAATTAGATATGCAGTAGGATTTCAAGCATATATCTACCAAATTGAGATATCCTGTGCAGCCTGACCAGCAGTTGGCTCAGTGATCATGGGTCTGTGGAGCTAAAAACAACACTGCTAACTCCATTTTGTTTTCCAGACGCCATATGGGCCAAACTAAGGGCCTGAGAAACTAAACTTCAGACCTGCACAGGAGCAGAATGTCCACTGAATAGAATGACTCACCTGCCCACTGAACAGAATGACCCACCTGCCCACCCTGTCCACTGACAGGGGCCAAGCCACGGAGGGTGCATTCCTGCCTATAGCCAATCAGCTTCTCGCTACTATGGAAACCCCCTAACCACCCACTTGTGATTACTGCCTTTAAAATGCCTCTTTCCCTGGAGCACAGGATCACTATCTTGTGGTGGTCCAAGCTAGCTTGATTTGATTAAAGCCCTCTTGTTTGTGCATTGAGTCGACTCCTGGTGGTCTTTCTGTTTCTGGGGGGTCTCGCGAGTTGGGCACTACATTTGGTGCATTGGCTGGGAAACCCCAGACCCACACACCTCCAGGACTCCCAACCCGGAGGGTCCAGAACTGGCCGGTAAGCTCGTTGTCTGTCAGTGTCTGTCTGTTCTCTGTACTCGTACTTTCGAATTTGACTCTGTCTGTTCTCCGTACAAGGAACTTGGGGGAGAAACTGCATCTGTGTTTTTGGCTGCATCCGCCTGTTCTAACCGATAGAATTTTGGTGCCAATCTGTAAGCAGCAGGGTGACGAGCGGGCAGACGTGCCTTAAGTCACAGGCTGCAGGGAGACTGGAGGATGCTCCAGAATCCCGTCTTGGGAGAAAGGACTGGGACGGCTGGTCCGTCTCCATCTGGGAGCAGTGGTAAGCCATTGCTGAGCGCCAGACTGAGTGTCTGTGATGCTCGTCTGTAGGACACATCTGTTCTGTGTGACTGTGTTTTGTTTGTCTTTCTGTGTGTAGACTGGGACTGACGTTGGACAGAATGGGACAGACAGTATCAACTCCTTTAAGTCTGACCCTTCAATATTGGACTGAAGTTAGGGACAGAAGCCACAATCTTTCAGTAGAAGTCAAGGAAAAGATATGGGAAACTTTGTGTGCCTCAGACTGGCCCACCTTCTCTGTAGGATGGTCTGCAGTGGGATCTTTCTCCCTACCCTTGGTGTTAACTGTCAAAAGGAGAATTTTTAGTGTAGGCACAGGGGACCACCCAGACCAAATTCCTTACATTTTGGTCTGGGAGGACCTCGTTTCTAACCCCCTGCCTTGGGTACGTCCTTTCCTTCCTCCCCCAGCACCCACAGGCACATCTGTCCTAGCCCTCCAGGACAAAACTACAGACCCCGATGCTGACTGCCTCCTATTGGAAGTGCCTCCCCCTCTCCCCCTTTCTTGGAGAATCCACAAGTCCTAATTAACCTGATTGATTCTCTTATTTTTTTACACCAACCTACCTGGGATGATTGCCAGCAGCTGCTTCAGGTTCTGTTTACAAGAGAGGAATGACAGCACATCCTCCTTGAAGCTAAGAAAAAATGTTCCAGGAGTAGATGGGTGCCCTTCATTGCTGCCCTCAGATATTGATGCCGCTTTCCCCTTGAGTAGACCAAATTGGGACTTTAACACGCCTGAAGGTAAGGAGCACCAGAATGTCTACCGCCAGACTCTAATGGCAGGTCTCGGGGGGCTGCAAAACACCCCACCAATTTGACAAAGGTAAGAGAGGGAGCTGGAGAGAGAAAAGAGACAGGAAAAGAGTCTACATAAAATCCTGGCCAGTGTAGTTAGAGAAACCAAAGAGTCTAGGGAGAGAGTACAGGGCAGTGGAAGGGGACCCTTGGCTAAAGATCAATGTGTCTACTGCAAAGAAAAAGGGCACTGGGCTAGAGAATGCCCAAAGAGAAAGAAAAAGGAAGCTTTTAGTCCCCAGACGAAGGAGGGAAGGCCCCAGGAGCTTAGGGTATTGATCCTACAGGAAGACAGTGATTAGGGGAGATGGGGTTTGGACCCCCTCCCCAAGTCCAGGGTATTGTCAAGGAGGTCCTCACCCAAAAATGGGTCCCTGGAAGAGGCCAGTGGCATACCTGTCAAAAAAATTGGACTCAGTAGCGGCTGGGTGGCCTGCCTGTCTGCGAATTATAGCAACAGTCGCTATATTGGTCAAGGATGCAGACAAATTGACAATGGGACAGGACTTGGTGATATCAGCTCCCACCTCCTCTCTTGAGAGCGTAATCTGCCAGCCTCCTGACCAATGGCTCACCAATGCTCGCATGACTCACTACCAAACCCTGTTGCTCAATTCCGACCAAATCACGTTTGCCCCTCCAGTGAGCCTAAACCCGGCCACCTTGCTCCCTGACCCTGATTTAGAGCCCCCTATCCATGACTGTCAGCAAGTGCTTGTCAAGGCACATGGGTAGCACGAAGACTTGTCTGATCAACCCTTGGTGGATGCTGAAGTAACTTGGTTTATGGATGGGTGCAGTTTTCTGGATGAGGGAAAACAGAGGGCAGGGGCAGAAGTTATGGAAGGTCCGCAGGTTGTGTGGGCCCAAGCCTTGCCAGAAGGGACCTCAGTGCAGAAGGCTGAACTGACAGCCCTCACAAAAGCCCTCGAATTAGGGGCAAATAAGAAAATCAACATCTACACAGACAGTAGGTATGCCTTTGCCACAGTTCACGTACATGGCGCCATCTATCAGCAATGAGGACTGCTGACTTCAGGAGGAAAAGAAGTTAAACATAAATCTGAGATATTGGCACTATCAGAGGCTCTGTACAAACTGGCAAAAGTGAGTATCACACATTGCCCAGGACACCAGAAAGACAATTCCAGAGTAGCCAAAGGAAACAACATGGCTGACTGAGAGGCCAGGAAAATGGCTACATAAGCAGTACCAGTTATGGTGACTCAGGACTCAGATTCCCAAGGGTCAGAACCCAAGTATTCTGCTGAAGACTTAACAGGTATTTCTAGAGACCCTGGTAATTACTTCCAAAACAGGACAGGGTACTGGGTCACAACAACTGGGAAGAAAATCTTACCACAGGAACAGGCTAAAGAAATGATAAGGCAGATGCACCAGTGGACACATCTAGGAGTATAAAAGCTAATACAGGTAGCTTCTAAATCCAAGTTTCATATCTTAAGACTGAAACCCTTGGCAGAGCGCATGGTTCAAGACTTTGTGGCCTGCCAAAAGGTAAATGCCTGCTAGAATAAAGTTGACCCAGGAAGAAGGTACTGGGGAGACAAACCAGGAATATATTGGGAAGTAGATTTTACTGAAATCAAGCCTGGTAAATATGGGTACCGGTACCTGCTAGTTTTTGTGGATACTTTTTCAGGATGGGTCGAAGCTTTTCCTACAAAGACAGAAACCGCTGCCGTGGTCGTCAAGAAGATACTAGAAGAAATTTTTCCCGGATTTGGGGTACCTAAGGTAATTGGGTCCAATAATGGTCCAGCCTTTGTTGCCCAAGTAAGCCAGGGAGTGGCCAGGTATTTGGGGACTGATTGGAAACTACATTGTGTGTCCCGACCCCAAAATTCAGGACAGGTAGAAAGAATGAATAGAACTCTAAAAGAGACCTTGACTAAATTGACTATGAAGACTGGCGCAGACTGGGTGGTGCTCCTTCCCCTCACTATCTTTTGGGCCAGAAATACGCCCTCTCATTTCAACCTGACTCCCTTTAACATTCTATATGGGACTCCAGCATCACTAACCTATTTGGGGGTTGTCATAGAACCTACATGTTATAGTAACAATGATCTATATGCCAGGTTAAAAGGCCTGCAGGTGGTCAAAGAGAAGTGTGGACGCAATTGGCACAGTACCAAAGTATGAACTCAGAAGCTGAGTTGTAGCCCCGCAGAATCATCGCCCCTGTTCAGCAGGAAGCAGCTACAGAAGTAAAGACCTTCATCCCTGTTCCTGGTCATTCAAGATTGAACTCTAGGTAAAAAGAAAAGGGGGGAATGTGGAGCTAAAAATAACACTGCTAACTCCATTTTGTTTTCCAGACGCCATATGGGCCAAACTAAGGGCCTGAGAAACTAAACTTCAGACCTGCATAGGAGCAGAATGTCCCAGGGAGGTCCCCTCCCTGCCCACTGAATAGAATGACTCACCTGCCCACTGAACAGAATGACCCACCTGCCCACCGAACAGAATGTTAAGATCCCCACCCTGTCCACTGACAGGGGCCAAGCCGTGGAGGGTGCATTCCTGCCTACAGCCAATCAGCTTCTTGCTACTATAGAAAACCCCTAACCACCCACTTGTGATTACTGCCTTTAAAATGCCCCTTTCCCTGGAGCACAGGATCACCATCTTGTGGTGGTCCAAGCTAGCTTGATTTGATTAAAGCCCTCTTGCTTGTGCATTGAGTCGACTCCTGGTGGTCTTTCTGTTTCTGGGGGGGTCTCGCAAGTTTGGCACTACAGGTCTAGATTGGAAGAGTGTATAATGTTTTGATGCCCCTGTGTGCTGTGGCCATGGATGTGTGTAGTCCTTGCACATAAGCATGGGTGTGCTTATTGAAGCTGGAAATCAACCTAGGCTGTCCTGCCTAAGACACTCTCAATTGCAACGTTTTTAATTAATTCTTTTATTTTTATGTGTCTGGGTGTTTTGCACGCAAGTGTGTCTGTGCATTATGTGTGTGCCTGATGCCTATGGAACCCAGAAAAGGGTGTGTAATCCCCTGAATCAAGATTTAAAGATAAATGAGAGTTGCCATGTAGGTACTGGGAATTAAACCTGGGTGTTCTGAAAGGAAAGCCAGTCCTTGTAAACAACCCCTACTTGGTACTTGTTTAATTGTTCACACAGGCATTCCACCTGCCCTACAATTTACCAATTCCACTAATCCCTAGCCACCAGGGATCATTTTGTCTCTACATTCTCAGTGCTAGGATTACAAATGCTCCCCACCCCAGCTAGCCAGCTTTTTTACTTGGGTTCTAGGGATCCAATTCAGAAGAATCTTGAAAGATAAGCTATTTACTGACCTTACATCTTTTCTTGTTCCTTTGTACATATTTAAAACCCTGAGCATAGTCATTATCTTAAAGGGCTATTCTGTATGCCATTACTAGATAAAGGATACTCTTATTTCTGAAGTAGGAAAAATAAAATGATTGTTATGTTCTACAAGCCTCAGTTATTGAAGAATAACCAACGGCAAAATAATGAGGAAAATAATACTCATTGATTTGTATTTATAGAGAAAGATATATTCAGATCAAAAAAAAAATGAAAACAAAACAAAGAGAAAGAAAATGCCTCCTTGTTGAAAACCTGTAAGTGCTCTGTAAGTCTAAATTTCCAGCTGGAAACTTATCCCTGTCAGAAAAAAATATTGTCTAAAAATGCAAGGGCCTGAATTCAATCCCCAGAGCCCATGAAAGAAACAATGGACATGAAAGAATATTCTATTAAATCCCCCTATAGAGGCAGAAATGGGGCTCACTTGGGTTCACCAACAAGAAGCCTAGAGTCCTGCTAGATAATCTTCAGGCCTATGAGAGGTCCTACCTCAAAGAGATGGTAGACAGGAAGAACTTAAGGCACAACACTGGAGTTTGTCTTCCAACTTTCACATATACAAAACATTAATAGTCTATGTATTTATCTGTATATACCTGCATATGCATGTTCACACACATGCACAAGCACATGCCAATGTGTGCTTCAGTTCCCACTTCAGTCCATAGGCTATGTGACCTTGCAACATGTCCCATTATATTTTTGGACTGCAAAGCTTCACTACATCATATCCATGGCGCAGGATGGAAGTGAATACACCATTCTGGGAATCCCTGACAATGATGTTCTGTGCTGTTCTACTGATATCTTACTTTCTGTGTAATTAGCTTTCTGAATGTAGTCAGTTCCTAATTTTTATTCAATGAAAGGAATCATTAGTGGTCTAACCATGTTTAAATAAGGAAAGCATAAAAGAACTCCACATATTGCATGATGATATCTAAAGGGCAAACAATTGTCATTTATGTTCTGATATAATTATAAAGTTTAATGTTAAAATGAACAGCAGTTAGTATTCCCTCCTGAATAACGATAACATTTCCAGCCCATCCAGAGGCTTATAATTGACTCTGCTGGAGGTTACTAAGGAGCCACGCACTGAGTGGAATGAGAAAGGGGAATTAAGCAATGGGATGTGCAAGAGATGGGCTTGTCTCCTTGAGTTAACAACAGCAGGGAGAAGGAAAGCAGTGATACTTGGAACAGAATCTTGCTACCCACCCAAAACAATCTTGCCCAAGTACCAAACTAGCCTCATCTGTGCTGGAGACAGAGGCTATGCATTACAGGCTTCTCCTCCTCTCATACATTAAGACATGGTTTTACTCTCTCACTATCACACATTGTAGGTACTTTTGAGTTTTTTTCTGCAGAACAACATAAAATCCCATCTGTATAACAGTAAGTGCTATTTTGCAAACACATGTTCAGGGAGATTTTGGCGTGCTCAATCTCAGGAATTTTCATTTGTGTCTCATCTTCCAGACTCACAGTCCTTCAGTATGATAGCAGAGACCAAAGAACAAACAGAATCAAACAGGGCCTTTTAGGGTCTCAGCTTATATCAGGAACAGGAAGAATTCCATTCATTCCATCTCACTTCCCAAAACAAGTCACACTGTAACCATCCTGGCAGGAACAAATATATTCTCAGCTGATCACTTCGCCCCTCTATTTGTATTGAAACAATGAAGTCCAAGAAATTAGAATTTTCCCAGGAATTTTATGCTGAGAGAAGGAAAGGGCTGAAGCCTGGCACTAGTCAGCGAGATAGCTTATCTTTTATTTTGCACAGTTCTGACAGTCTGATAGATCACCTTGCAGGAGAGACTGACACCACAATGTCCACTTCTTGACCAAGACACATAGGTTTGCATATCTTTACCCTCTATTTAAACATAAACCTCCTGTTAACACCCAAAAGATGGACTTGGAGGTCCATGGACCTATATTTTTATTTCCAGTATGATCACAGGGAATATACCTCTGTTCTCTGTTTATCACCAGTATTGGCCTGTTAAATTGGCCTATTGAGAGCATATGGCTGAGCCCATCTTGTTAAAATTACCAGAGCCCAGGCTATGACTTTAAGAACCCAATGAGCAACATGGCCAATCAAACACCATGGAGAAGAAATAAGCTCCTTGCATGTTGGTTGTAGGGGAGAATGATCCTGAAGACACAGCTATCCATTATTCCTTTGGAAAATCACAAGGAAAGATACTTTTTCCATTCCCCAATGTACTGCCATTACAAATCTAAGAAAGTCTGCTCTGCTTCACTCACTGAGATTAAATCAAGTGATACCAAGTAGTTGGCACTCAGACCAAAGAAAGGAATAAAAAGGAACTCTGAGAAGGCTAGAATGACATTAAAGAAGTGGCTCTAAATTAATGGAGCCAGAGTACAGTACTTACTTATTCCAGAGAATGAGCTGCATAAGTAGTGCTTTGCCAGGTCTACAGGCTCTGAAGCAATGGATCTATGTATGTTTGTGATCAAACCATGTATCCGTGTGTGTGTGTGTGTGTGTGTGTGTGTGTGTGTGTGTGTGAGAGAGAGAGAGAGAGAGAGAGAGAGAGAGATCACATGTGGCAGTCAGAGGATTGCCTTGGTCTTGGTCTTCACCTCCTACCTGTTTGAGGCTGGATCTCTTGTTGTTCATAACTGCATGATAGCCTAGTTGGCCTGTGAGATTTCAGAGATTCTCCTACTACTACTTCATATCGCCTAGGGATTCTGGAATTCTGTATTGCTGAATCTGATTCAACATGTATTTGAGGATTCACAATAGGATTGTCAGGCATACGTGCAAACTCTTTGCTGAATTACCTCCCTTCCTGCACAAGTCTGTGTTTACTAAATGAAGCTCAGCTGGTAAGCACAAAGTCTTCTAAAGCACCAGATTTTCTAAAACTTCTAGGTAAATATATACTGTTTGGTGACAGAAGAGCGTGAGAGAGAACAGCTAACATGATACAAAAGCCTGCATGTGACCAGATACGGAGAAGCGGGATTCCAAACTGCCGGGCACTTTGAAGCCATTAAGTTACACCCTGAATATAAGCAGCAATTTGATTAAACAGTCATGTCTACATAGGGAATTTTTTTCTCCATGACCTATTTGAGGTTTTGATATTGCATCTTAAACAGAATTTTCCAGCATTCGGTCAAATTAAAAAGCCTCTGATAGAAATAAAGGTGGCTTTCCGTGAAGAAGCAGTCATCATTTTCATGAATCTTACTAAGGCTACAGGGCAATAGACTGATTCTGGTGTGTTTGTGTGTGTGTGTGTGTGTGTGTGTGTGTGTGTGTGTGTGTGTCTGTCTGTCTGTCTGTGTTAGAACAAAACACTGACTGTCACTCCTTGTCTTCTACTTTGTTTGAAGAAGGACCCTTTCCTTGTCCTACTGCATATACAAGGTGAGTAGGCACCAGAGATTCTGGTAATTCTGTTTTTGCTCATTATCTGTGCATATAAGGTTCTGGGGTTACCGATGCATATACTACATCATCCAGATACACGTAATGTCTATATATTATTTAGGATAAGTAGTATCCTTTAAACATCCCTATCTTAAAGCAGATATAGTTAATACTTTATTACCTTTTTGAGACCTATTTAGATGTTAGCTTGTTATAAACAACAAGTAAAAAGGAAAGGATATCATTTAAGTTCTTTTATTTCTTTTCTTTTATTCTCTCTTATACAATACATCCCCATCACAGTAGACTTTCCTCCCTCAATTCTTGTCATTTTCCCAGCACACCTTCTATCTCCCTCTGAACCATTGATTTTCCATCTCTCTTCAGAAAAAAAAAAAAAAAAAAGGCCTCCCTCAACTAAATGCTGCATAAGAATATGATAATATTCAGATTACTATATGGGTTCTGGGGATATGAACTCAGCCCAACAGGTTTGTGTGACAAGTGCTTTGCTTACTATGTTATATCCCATTTCCTAATATTTCTTTCTTTTAAGATACACACCCACATTATTGATGTAACTACTGGCAACCCTCCTTTTGATGTGTATGGCAATTTGAGAGATTGGTTCTTACCACACACAGTACACAGTCCACACTTGTACACAGTACAAGTATGGATTACAGAGTACACAAATGATCTATTTCCTGGAAAGCTCTGGAAAAGAGGGCTGTGACCATCTGGCCTTAATTTTTTCTTGTTTTTGTTTTCTTTTCAATGTCACATATCAGTTGAGAGGACAGAGGATGTAGAAGCTAACCTCTGAACGTTCCTACTTTAAGCCATCACTGACTAAAGGCAAGTATATGATACGGGGAAAATAGGCATTTATAAAAGCTTTATTTGAAATGATACTTATGAGGCAGGGAGCTATTCTTTAACCAAGAATTGCTGTAAATTTAAAATATGTCTTTTATATGTGGTTTTATTTGTACCTAACTAGACACATAGACAAGGTCAAAGAACTTTTTCACATGTTCTTCTACCAGTCTGTAGTGTACTGTCATCAGTCACAACTATCTTTCCAAGGCAGCAATCAAACTAAATAACTGAACATTCATAGGCTGCATCAGTAACAAACACCATTTATAACTGTGCAGAGTTTTCCTCATAACGGATATAACAGACCCTCAATTTGAAGATGAAGACACTGATATCTCCATTGACCTAAGTGATCGTTTTTTGTTGTTGTTGTTGTTTTGTTGTTGTTGTTTTACAAAGTAATCATTTTTCTCCTTGTGCTTACCATTTTTGAAAAACTGCTGGCTTTACATGGACCACACAGAGCATCACCCAGTTCATCACATGGAAGACACAAATCACAGCAATTTGTGCTCAGGGGGAAAATCTCAAGAAACTTCTTCATAACTTAGACCACAGGACTTTGGCTGAAAACATTATTCAAAAGAAAGAAAAAAAAAGGAATATAAAATTTATTTCATACTTGTGACAAACCAGATATATTTCATAGATTTTTAAATATTAGAGAGAGAAAGAGAGAAAGAGAGAGAGAGAATGTGAGTATATGTATGTGCAATGTTTCTATGTGCATGTTCATGTTCATAAGTCAAGACATGCTTATGGCACAGTGCACAAGTCTGGATGTCAGGGGACACCCTCAAATATCTGCCCTTGACTTCTACCATGTTTAAAACTGAGTCTTATTCACCACTTCATATTCTAAGATAACTACCCCTTGATATTTAAGGTCTTCTCTTGTCTCTTCTTACAACTTATCATGGGAACACTATATTTACAGACATGTGCTGCCATGCACAATATTACTTGGCTTCTGAGAATCCAAATTATGCTTTACCCATCCATCTATCTTCACATTCTGATACACATTTTTGTAGTAAATTTTGTGTGTTTATATGAAGAGCAGATAAAGAGCATTCAGCATATTAAGCATCACATAATACTCTAAGACAAGCTATTAGACACTTTTCATGAGTTACCTCTCTAGATCTATGTAACCACATTCACTAATTACACCACTAAGTCCTATTACAAACAAATGAGGACTATGCGGCCTAGAGTGATTAAATGATTTGCCCAGATACTTTGAAGCACTGGATATCAGCAACGAGGTCTGGTGTGAAGACTTTTGGTCCCTATACATTGACCTAAGAAAAAGACCCCTATCCTCTTGCAAGCATGCCTAACATACAAATACACAAACCCTGTCATATCTGCTGATTGCTAACAAAACAAGCAGAAAGTCTAGGAGAGAGGGGTCAGAGAGAACTTCTGTGATATACAGTGTCTCCTGGTTAAGGTGTGGCTGCCGTATTCATAGATCTCTGAGGATCTATGTGTTTGCCTCTATAAGTCCTGCACAAGTCAGTCAGCCTTGCACCATGATTCAGGGGGAGCTGCCTGGGCCCCACACTTAGGTAAGTAACTACTGATAATCAATATATGCTGGAAGCAATTAGGGAGGATTAGTTTTCATTAGGGGTGTGGCTTCTTACAAGTGAAAGATGACACAAGTGATAAGTTCATGTGGTCATGACAGCACTATTTGGCTCTGTTACAAATAAAATAAAGAGAAGATATGATGTTCGCATGGTGTTGAGGTAATCTCCTACCAAAATAAGCCTGGACAAAGAAAACACAACTCAATAGGAATACATGCCAGAAGCATAGATTGGGTAGCTCTACCACTACACTATTATAATTCGCATCTATGAGATCCCTTATAACTTGTGGATTTTCTAGGCCACGTGCTTCTGCTCCATTCTCCTTACACCTCTTCTTCTTCCATTGCTCTCTCTCTCTCTCTCTTCTTCCCTCAAACTATTCAGCTCCACCTTCCCTCCTACTGCCCAATCATGGGCTCTAGCCTTTATCTGAAAAGTTAAGGTGGGGAAATGGTTTACAAGGAACCTGTATAGAATACTCACACCTCTGGGAAAGCAAAATTAGTATCAAAATACAAAACCAGGACTATCCAGAACAGTCCTGGTGACTTGAATGTCTTGGCAAAGCTGGAGTAGGTGAGAAAGAAGAGTGGATAAAATATAATTAAAATACATGGTATACATGCATCAAATTCTCAAAGAAATGATACTTTTTTTTAAAAGATATGAATACAATTGTTTAAGAAACTGAAATATACAGAATATTTGACATGCAAATACTCATAGGTAATGTGATACTCTTGGACACTTCCATACCTTCATGTTTCTGTTAGCATGCTACAGACAGCCTTATTTTCCAGCCAGTTAGAACCAGTTAGGAAAAAAGTAAGACTCACCCGATGACATGTTTTCAGTCAGTATGTCAGGCAGTAGCAATACAACTGCTTTAGCATTGGCCTTACTCAAGGGGAATTCAGTGTACTGACTAGTTGGATGCCAGTTTGACACAAGCAAGAGTCATTAGAAATTGGAAAGTACCTCCATAAGTTCACTCTGGATGCACACCTGTGGAGCATTTTATTAACTAGCAGACAATGTGGGAGGGTCCAGACTATTGTGGCTGGGCACATTTCTCCTCTGGTGGCACTGGGTTCTACAAGAAACCAGACATTTAAGGCAGTGGTGGAACAGCCTGAAATCACAGCACTAAGACGCAGAAGCAAGTTGATCTCTGACTTTAGGGCCATCTTGGTCTACAGAGCAATTTCTAGGATATCCAGGTCTACATAGATACTTGGTTTGAAGAGAGAGAGAGAGAGAGAGAGAGAGAGAGAGAGAGAGAGAGAGATGGGTTGAGTGAAGGTAGAAAAGAAAAAAAGAAGGAAAGAAGAAAAGAAGAAACTAGACTGAGTAAGTCATGTGGAGTAAGCCAATACACAGCATTTCTCCTTGGTCTCTATATCAACTCCTGACTCCAGGTTCCTGCCTTTTTGGAGCTCCTGCCCTGACTGCCATTGACAATGAACTGTGATATGAACATCGTAAGAAAAATAAATGTTTTCCTCCCTAAATTGATTCATATATCGTATTTCATTTTGGAATAGACACCATAATTAAAACAACCATATTTTGATTAAATATGAGAAGACACTTGTTTAAATTTCCTACAAACATGCATTGTGGGAAAGGAAAAACAATGCATCAGAAGGTCTCACATCCTCCACATGGATTAAAAACTAGTATCTTGCTTTTAAAGTCATCTTGTTATGTCATGATAAAAGATGGACATCCAGAGAGCTCTTGCAAGAGAAAAAAATCTGAGGTAATTATGTTGATAGATGGCTTTGGGCTTTGGGATCATCTGCCCAAAGTCAGCATGAAATAGCAGGTGGAGAGAATAATACGGAAAGATTCACAAGACTAATTGTCAGAAGAAAACCATCCTGTAATAACAGGGAAAACAATGTCACAAAAAAAGTGGCATCAAATAAAAGGTTACAAAATGGGAAGCCATTGTTGATTCAGTTTACTGGGGAGCAGATTCATGACCAAAGAAATCCTTCTGCCTTTTGCCTTTGCTGGCAACAATCAGCTGACAAAACAAAATGTGGGGTAGCTCACTGTTATATGTCAGCTTTGTCTGGAAGGCACAAAAACTCAGCAAAGCACCATAATGTCCCCAATATGTAGGTAAGAACCTAGTTTTATTTTTTTTTCTATTTGTACAAATAAGCTTATACACCAGAAAAGGGTTTCTTTAAACACAGGAATATTCAAAATTCAAAGCAGACTATGAGGAATCCTTTGTCCATAAGGGTATGAGGAAAGAAAGAATGTTTGACAGATGATAACTACAAGCCCCTATCAGAAAATCCCCAATGTCAAGTATGAATGTAGAGCAAGGTGAGCTGATTTTGTTTAAAATGAATTGAGGGCCTTCCGGTTTTGATAGGTGGCGGGATACCTCTGCCTGAGCCACCAGGGCTCCATAGCCAAATAGCACTTGAAGAAAGCTAGCCTCCCAGGAATGTGGAAAAGCCTGTGAGAGGAGGTAAGAGGACTAACACTGCTCAGTGGGACTTGCCCAGAATCCTTAGGACACAGGGACTCAGGAACAGCTGGGAGGAAGGAGCCTTCCAGTTTCCATCTGTGTCTGGAGACTTCTGACTGGGCCACCAGGGATCCATAGCCAAATAGCACTGGGAGAAAGCTAGCCTCCCAGGAGTGTGAGCAAGCCTGTCTGCTCAGAGGGACCTACCTGGAATACCAAGGACAGAGACTGAGCAGTGGGCTTCTGATTTATTTCAGTGGCTGGAGAGCAGATTTTGTGACACAGGGCTCCATACTCAAATAGTGCCAGGAGAGAGCTGGTATACCGGGAGTGCCAACACACCTTAAAGCACAGGCAAGACCACCACTTCTTTTCAAATTCACTGGACAAAGAGGGACCCTTGCAGAGCCATCAGGACACAGGAAAAAAGGGACAGCTGCAGATTAGATCCTTCTGGTTTCCATCTGCACATCAGAGCTGACCAGAGCTCTCCAAACCCAAATTCTACTCAGAGAAAACTGGTCCTCAAGGAGTATTGACACCTAGGCTTACAGGAAAGACAATCCACAGTCAGAGAGAGTAAGACCAGCTAACACCAGAGACAACCAAATGGTGAAAGGCAAGTGCTAGAACACAAGGAACAGCAACCAAGGCTACTTGGCATCATCAGAAAACAGCATTCCCACCACAGCAAGCCATGGATACCCCAACACACCAGAAAAAGAAGACTCAGAATTAAAAATCACATCTCAAGAGGATGATAGAAGATTTTAAAGAAGGAAATACATAACTCCCTTAAAGAAATACAAGAGAACACAGGTAAGCAACTAGAAGCCCTTAAAGAGGATAGACAAAAATCCCTTAAAGAATTACAGGAAAAGACAATCAAACAGAGGAAGGAAATGAACAAAACCACCCAAGAAACAAAAACAGAAATATAAACAATAAAGAAATCACAAAGGGAGACAACCCTGGAGTTAGAAAACCTAGGAAAGAAATCAGGAGTCATAGATGCAAGCATCACCAACAGAATACAAGAGATGGAAGAGAGAATCTCAGGTGAGGAAGATACCATAGAAAACATGGACACAACAGTCAAAGAAAACACAAAATGCAAAAAGCTCCTAACCCAAAATGTCCAGGATATCCAGGATACGATGAAAAGAAAGAACCTGAGGATAATAGGTATAGAAAAGAGTGAAGACTCCCAACTTAAAGGACCAGTAAATATCGTCAACAAAATTATAGAAGAAAACTTCCATACCCTAAAGAAAGAGATGAACAGAAATATACAGGAAGCCTACAGAACTCCAAATAGACTTGATCAGAAAAGAAATTCCTACTGTCACATTATAATCAAAACAATAAATAAATGTAAGGAAAGAATTTTAAATATAGTAATGGAAAAAGTTCAATATTTAAAGGCAGATGTATCAGAATTACACCAGACTTCTCACCAGAGACTATGAAAGCTAGAAGATCCTAGACAGACCTCATACAGAACCTAAAAGAACACAAATGCAAGCCCAGGTTGCTATACCCAGTAAAACTCTCAATAATCATAGATGGTGAAACCAAAATATTCTATGACAAATCCAAATTTGCACTGTATGTTTCCACAAACCTAGGCCTACAAACAATAATTAATGGAAAACGCCAACTCAAGGAGGGAAACTATACCATAGAAAAAGCAAGAAAGTAATCTTTCAGCACAATGAAAAGAAAATAGCCATACAAACATAAAAACAACATCGAAAATAACATGAAGCAACAATCACTATTCTTTAATATCTCTTAACATCAATGGACTCAATTCCCCAATAAAAAGATATAGACTGACAGAGTGGATCCATAAACAGGACCCAGCATTTTGCTGCATCCAGGAAACACACCTCAGGTTAAAGACAATCTCTACCTCAGAGTAAAGGGCTGGAAAACAATTTTCCATGCAAATGGCCACAAGAAACAGGCTGGAGTAGCCATTCTAATATTGGATAAAATCGACTTTCAACCAAAATTCATCAAAAAAGATAAGGAAGGATACTTCTTACTCATCAAAGGAAAAATCTACTGGAAAGAACTCTCTATTCTGAACGTCTATGACCCAAATGCAAGAGCTCCCATATTCCTAAAAGTAACGTTATTAAAGCCCAAAGCACACATTGCACCTCACACAATAATAGTTGGAGACTTCAACACCCCACTATCATCAATAGACATATCTTGGAAACACAAACTAAACAGAGACACAGGGAAACTAACAGATGTTATGAACCAAATGGATTGAACAGATATCTATAGACCATTTCATCCTAAATCAAAAGAATATAACTTCTTATCAGCACTTCATGGCACCTTCTCCAAAATTGATCATTTAATTGGTCACAAAACAACTCAACAGATAAAAGAAGATTGAAATAATTCCATGCCCCCATCAGATCACAACAGAATAAGGCTGGTCTTCAATGGCAACAAAAAACGAAAGCCCACATACACATAGAAGCTGAACATCACTGTACTCAATGATAACTTGGTCAGGGAAGAAATAAAGAATGAAATTAAAGTCTTCCTAGAATTTAATGAAAATGAAAGTACAACTTACCCGAAACTATGGGACACAATGAAAGAAGTGTTAAGAGGAAAACTCATAGCTCTGATTTCCCCCAAAAGTAACTGGAGAGAGCATATTCTTGCAGCTTAACAGCACACCTGAAAGCTCTAGAACAAGAAGAAGCTACTACAGCCAAGAGGAGTAGAAGGCAGGAAATAATAAAATTAAGGACTGAAATCTACCAAGTAGAAACTAAAAGAACTATACAAAGAATCCAGAAAACCAGGAATTGGTTCTTTGAGAAAATCAGCAAGATAGATAAACCCTTAGCCATATTAACCAGAGGGCATAGAGATAGTATCCAAATTAACAAAATTAGAAATGAAAAGGGAGATATAGCAATAGATTGTGAGGAAATTCAAAAAATCATCCTATTACAAAAGCTTACATGCAACAAAATTGGAAAATCTGGACAAAATGGACAATTTTCTAGACCAGCATCAGATAAACCATCTAAACAGTCCCATAAAGTCCCATAAGTCTTTATATTTCTAAAGAAATATAAGCAGTCACTAAAAGTTTCCCAACCAAAAAAATAAAAAAATAAAAAAAATAAAAAAATAAAAATAAGCCCAGGTCCAGATGGGTTCAGTGCAGAATTCTATCAGACCTTCAAAGAAGATTAATACCAATACTCTTTAATCTATTCCACAAAATAGAAACAGAAGGAACACTACCCAATTCATTCTATGAGGCCACAGATACGCTGGAAAAAAAAGAAAACAAAAACAAAACAAAAACAAAACAAAACAAAACAAAACAAAACTCACAAAAACCCAACAATAAAAGAAAACTACAGACCAATTTCCCTTATGAATATCGATGCAAAAATACTCAATAAAATTCTTGCAAACTGAATCCAAGAACAGTTCAAAATGATCATGATCAAGTGGACTTCATCCTAGGGATGCAGGGATGGTTCAATAACAGGAAATCCATCAATGTAATCCAGTACATAAGCAAAAGCAAAAAAAAAAAAAAAACCAACAACAAACAAACAAACAAAAAAAACCCCACATGGTCATTTCATTAAATACCTAAAAAGCATTTGACAAAATTCAACATCCCTTCATGATAAAAATCTTGGAAAGAACAGGAATTCAAGGAGTATACCTAAATATAGTAAAAGCGATATACAGAAAGCCAGTGGCCAACATCAAACTAAATGGAGAGAAACTTGAAGCAATTCCTCTAAAATCAGGGACTAGGCAAGGCTGCCCTCTCTCTCCCTACCTATTCAATATAGTACTTGAAGTTCTAGTTAGAGCAATCAGGCAACAAAAGGATTTCAAAGGGATACAAATTTGAAAGGAAGAAATCAAAATATCATTATGTGTAGATGACCTGAAAAACTCCACCAGAGATCTGCCACAGCTGATAAACACCATAAGCAAAGTGGCCGGATACAAAATTAACTCAATCTAATCAGTAACCTTCCTATACTTGAAGGATAAACAGGCTGAGAAAGAATTTAGGGAAATGACATCCTTAACAATTGTCACAAACAATATAAAGTATCTCGGTGTGACGATAACCAAACAAGTGAAAGATCTATATGACAAGAATTTCAAATCTCTGAAGAAAGAAATGTAAGAAGACCTCAGAAGATGGAAAAATCTACCATGCTCATGGATTGGCAGGATTAATATAGTTAAAATGGCCATCCTGCTAAAAGCAATCTACAGATTCAATGCAATCCCCATCAAAATTCCAACTAAATTCTTCATAGACTTAGAGTAATTCTCAAATTCATATGGAATAACAAAAAATCCAGGATAGCAAAACTTATTCTCAACAATAAAAGGACTTGTGGTGGAATCTGCCTCCCGGACCTCAAGCTGTACTACAGTGCAGTAGTGATAAAAACTGCATGGTACTGGTACAGTGACAGGCAGGTAGATCAATAGAATAGACCTGAAGACCCAGAAATGAACCCACACACTTATGGTCACTTTGATCTTTGACAAAGGAGCTAAAACCATCCAGTGGAAAAAAGATAGTCTCTTCAAAATTAGTGTTGGTTCAACTGGCTATCTACATGTAGAAGAATATGAATTGATATATTTGTATCTCCCTGTACAAAGCTCAAGTCCAAATGGATCAAGGACCTCCACATAAAACCAAATACACTGAATCTAATAGAAGAGAATGAGGGGAAAATTTCGAATTCATGGGTACAGGGGGAAAGTTCCTGAACAGAACAGCAACGGCTTGTGCTCTAAGATCAAGAAATGACAAATGGGACCTCATGAAATTACAAAGCTTCTGTAGGGCAAAGAACAGTGTAAATAGGACAAAATGGCAACCTACAGATTGGGAAAAGTTATTGACCAATCCTATGTCAGACAGGGCACTAATATCCAATATATACAAAGAACTCAAGAAACTAGACTTCAGAGATCCAAATAAACCTATCAAAAAATGGGGAAGAGAGCTAAACAGAGAATTCTCAACTGAGGAAACTCGAATGGCGGAGAAGCACCTAAAGAAATGTTCAATATCCTTAGTCTTCAGGGAAATGCAAATCAAAACAACCCTGACATTTCACCTCACACCAGTCAGAATGGCTAAGATCAAAAACTCAGGTGACAGCAGATGTTGGCAAGGATGTGGAGAAAGAGGAACACTCCTCCATTGCTGGTGGGAATGCAAGCTGGTACAACCTCTGTGGAAATCAGTTTGGCAGACCCTCAGTAAAATGAACATAATACTACCTGAGGGCCCAGCAATTCCACTCCTGGGCATATATGCAGAAGATGCTCCAACATGTAATAAAGACACATGCTCTACTATGTTCACAGCAGCCATATTTATAATAGCCAGAAACTGGAAACAATCCAGAAATCCCTCAACAGAGGAATGGATACAGAAAATGTGGTACATTTACAAAATGGAATACTACTCAGCTATTCAAAACAATAATTTCATGAAATTCTTAGGCAATTGGATGAAACTTGAAAATATCATCCTGTGGGAGGTAATGCACAAGAAGAATGAACACTTATTTGGTTAGAGTCACACCAAGGTATTTTATGTTTGTTACTATTGTGAAGGGTGTAATTTCCCTGCTTTCTTTCTCAGCTTTTTTAACCTTTGAGTATAGGAATTCTTCTAATTTGTTTGAGTTAATTTTATATCAAGCTGAAGTTATCAGCTGTAGGAGTTCTCTGGTGGAGTATTCTGGTCACGTAAGTATACAATAATATCATCTACAGATAGTGATATTTTGATTTCTTTCTTTCCAATTTGTATCCATTTGACCTCCTATTGTTGGCTCTGGCAACAACTTCAAGTACCATATTGAATAGATATGGAGAGAGAAGACTGCTTTGCCTAGTCACTGATTTTACTGTGATTGCTTCAAGTTTCTCTCCATTTAGTTCGATATTGGCTACTGGTTTGCTGTATACTGCTTTTACTATGTTCAGGTATGGGCCTTGAATTCCTGATCTTTCCAAGACTTTTATCATGAAGGGATGTTGAATTTTGTCAAATGATTTTTCAGCATCAAATGAAATGACCATGTAGTATTTTTCTTTGAGTTTTTATAGTGGATTACATTGACAGATTTCCAGGTACTGAACCATTCATGCATCCCTTTGATGAAGCCAACTTGGTCGTGATGAATGATCATTTTGATGTGTTCTTGGATTCTGTTTGTGAGAATTTATTGTGTATTTTGCATCAACATTTATAGGGGGAATTGGTCTAAAATTTTCATTCTTTGCTTTTTCTTTCTTTTGGTATCTATTAATCTAAATGTGACTTCATAGAATGAATAGGGTAGTACTCCTTCTGTTCCTATTTTCTGTTATAGTTTGAAGATTATTGGTATTAGTTCTTCTTTGAAGGACTGATAGAATTCTGCACTAAACCCATCTGGTCTTGGGCTTTTTTTGGTTAGGAGACTTTTAATGATGGCTTCTATTTCTTGAGGGTTTATGGGACTGTTTAGATGGTTTATATGATCCTGGGTTAAGTTTGGTATCTGGTCTGTCTAGAAACTTGTCCATTTCATCCAGATTTTCAAATTTTGTTGAGTATAGGCTTTTGTAGTAGGATATGATGATTTTTTTAATTTCTTCATTTTCTGTTGCTGTATCTCACTTTTCATTTCTAATTTTGTTAATTTGGATACTGTCTATGAGCCCTCTGATTAGTCTGGCTAAGGGTTTATATATCTCGTTGATTTTCTTAAAAAATCAGCCCCTGGTTTTGTTGATTCTTTGTATAGTTCTTTTTATTTTTACTTAATTAATTTCAGCCATAAGTCTGATTATTTCCTGCTCTCTACTCCTCTTGGGTATGTTAGTTTATTTTGTTCTACAGGTTTCAGATGTGCTGTTATGCTGCTGGCGTATGCTCTCTCCTGTTTCTCTTTGGAGGCACTCAGAGCTATGTGTTTCTTAACACTGCTTTCATTGTGTCGCATAGGTTTGGGTATGTTTTACATTCATTTTCATTAAATTCTAGAAAGTCTTTAAATTCTTTCTTTATTTCTTCCTTGAACAAGTTATCATTGAGTAGATTGTTATTCAGCTTCCATGTGTATGTGGGCCTTCTGTTGTTTTTCTTGCAATTGAAGACCAGCCTTAATCCATAGTGATCTGATAGGAGACATGAGATTATTTCAATCTTTATATATCAGCTGAAGATTTTTGTGACTGATTATATGGTCAGCTTTTGAGAAGGTACTATGAGGTGCTAATAACATAAGGAACAGAAACCAAAGCTACTTGGAATCATCAGAATGCAGTTCTACCACCACAGTGAGCCCTGGATACCCCAACACACCAGGGTGATACTGAGGTGGGTTTTCTGTGTGCAGCTAGATACTGGGTACTGTTTATGTATCCAGTCTGTTAGTCTGTCTTTTTACTGGAGAATTGAGTCCACACTGATGGATTAAGAGATATTAAGGGATTGTGATTGTTGCTTCCTGTTATTTTCAATGTTATTTTTATGTTTGTTTGGCTATCTTCTTTTTGTTTTTTTGAGAGAAGATTAATTTCTTGCTTTTTCTAGCTTGTAGTTTCCTTCCTTGTGTTGGAGTTTTCCTTCTATTACTTTTTGTAGGGCTGGGTTTTGGGGAATGCATTGTGTATATTTTGTTTTGTCACTGAATATCTTGGTTTCACTATCTATGGTAATTGAGAGGTTTGCTGTATTTAGCAGCTTGGACTGGCAATTGTGATCTCTTAGGGTCTGTATGATATCTGTCCAGGATCTTCTAGCTTTCATATTCTCTGTTGAGAAGTCTGGCGTAATTCTGATAGGTCTGCCTTTATATGTTACTTGACCTTTTTCTCTGACTGTGTTTAATATTCTTTCCTTGTTTTGTTCATTGGTGTTTTGACTATTATGTGACAGGATGTATTTCTTTTCTGGTCCTTTCTATTTGGAGTTCTGTAGGCTTCTTATATCCATATGTGTATCTCTTTCTTTAGGTTAGGGAAGTGTTTTTTCTATAATTTGTTGAAGATATTTTTAGCCCTTTAATTTGGGAATCTTCACTCTCTTCTATACCTATTATCCTTAGGTTTTATTTTTATTGAGTCCTGGATTTCCTGGATGTTTTTGGTTTGGAGCTTTTTTTATTTTGCATTTTCTTTGACTGTTGTGTCAATGTTTTCTATGCTATCTTCTACCCCTGAGATTCTCTTCTATCTCTTGTATTCTCTTGGTGATGCTTGCATCTATGACTCCTGATCTCTTTTCTAACTTTCTATCTCCAGGGTTGTCTCTGTTGGTGATTTGTCTATGGTTTCTATTTCTGTTTTTAGATCCTGGATGGTTTTGTTCCTGCCTTTGCCTGTTTGATTGTGTTTTTCTCTATTTCCTCTTTAAGGGCTTCTAGTTGTTTATCTGTGTTCTCTTGTATTTCTTTAAGGGAGTTATTTATTTCCTTCTTAAAGTCTTCTATCATCATCATGAGATGTGATTTTAAATCTGAGTAGAAGTGTTGGTCTTACCTCTGCTTACAGGCTTGTCCACACTGCTGGGATGCTAGCTCTCTCCCTGTTCTATTTGGGTATGGAGCCATGTCTCACAGGCCACAGGCATAAACCAGAAGTGTCCTATTCCAGGCTGCTTCTTGTTCCCTTTTTCCTGAGGGTTCCTGGAGGGAGGGAGCCAGTTGAGTTACTTGCCTACCTCTCTCTTCTCTTTCTCTATCCATCTTCTTCTCTTTCTCTCCTCTTATCTCTATTCAGTCTGGACACATCTAGGTCCCTCAGACTGTTTTCTCCCTCATTTATACAATAAAACCTTCTCCCCTAAGCATAACTAGGAGGAACCATGTCTTCATTTTCATTCACTGCAATGAAGGTTAAAAAGGAGGCAAGAAATGCTCCAAATCCCTCTCATTGTCTAGAGGACAGTGAGAGAGATTGTCAAAACTGTGAAATCTCTTTCTGAAAGACAAATTGCCCTTCTAGTTAGCACTAAATTTTGAGATATTTCCTTTTCACATTCTTGGAAAAAATTCTTGGGGACCATTATTTCAAGAATCTGATATTCAAATGGAGGGGCAGAAGGAGTTTTTTGAATATCTTCATCCCGGAGTACAGAATAGCATTCTTTAGTTTCACCTGAAGAATGTGAGTGGGTGGTGAAAAAAAGAGGGGCCAAGAATCTTCTGTTCTCAGATTCTGGGGCCACAGACACACCCAAGTGCTTGATGCTCTTGTACTTGAGCACTTGGTCTCATTCTCTTTTCAGGTTAAGCACATCCTGCTGTAAAGATGATTACTGAAATGTTTGTTGGCAGCACAACACAGAATGGGCCGAGAGTAGACAGCTAAAAATGCTTTTCATAAATTATTTCCTTTAAAGATGATAATTACTTCCCAGGACACTTTGCTTTTAGTTTCACAGCATCGTCAAAGAAATTAGATTAGCATTAAATGGTACAGAAAATTCCCATACTATGTCAGAGCTATGACTTCCAGAAAAGGCCCCTTGATATCAAGGTGGGATCATTCTGGGAGAGTGAGTGTACCTGAGGTGTTTAAGTATAGTTGCCCTCAAATCTGGAGCTGTCACCTATTAGAAATTAAACAAACATATGTGGGCAGAGCAGTGGCCAGCAGGCTAACAGGGACCCTGCTACCTGCCTGCCTGATTCCTGTTCACCTTTCTACTATCATGTCTTCCTTTTTCTCCTCCCCACTTTTGTCACATTAACTTAAAGCACACTCTGACCTGCGGCTTTTGTACTTTTCATTCCCTCTCAGATATGTTTTCAGGTCACATCAGTATTTCATGACTCATTATGGAGGGTCTCCTGGATGTTCTATCTAAAACAGAGTCGAGCTAAAGCTGTCAGTCATACCATCCTATTCTTCCCTTACTAGTCTTTTTCACTCAAAGGTTTGTTAATATATTTGAAATTAACAGTCTTAAAATGTCATCATTCACTACTGAATACTGGTGCTTATCATTTTTTCCATGTCACATTTTCAATAATTCAAGATGGCATAGGTACCCATGTGGCTAACCCCATGAAAGATTCTGAGTGATTTCTTTTCAGTGGTGAGGAAAGTATCTAGGAGCCCTGTGCATGTTGAACAAATGTATCACCACTGAACTACATTTTTCTTATTTTGATACAGTGAGTCACTACATTAGTCTAGCCTTGAAGATGTGATCCTTCTGCCTCAGTTTCTCAAATAGTTGGTATTATAGACCCATGCCATCCTTCCCAGCTTCAAATTCTGTCTTTCTTATTAACATAAACATACATGCATGCATACATGCATACACATACATACACACACACACAGAAAGAGAGAGAGAGAGAGAGAGAGAGAGAGAGAGAGAGAGAGAGATAAACAATGAACACTAAAGTTATCAGTTATTTTAGTTTCTGGTATATATGTCCAAGAGTACATGGAGAATTAACATTGAATCCAATTTGTGTCACCCATATTTCTTAGAGTATGTTGCTTGTTACAAGGCACATTCCTTTAGGGTTTCGTGCAGATTGTAGTAAATACCACCTAGAAAAAATAGTTGTCAGTTGTATCCTTCTTCATGATAGCCCACAGTGCACATGCAGCTGTTGATAAGAGCAAGACCTTAAGAAAAATACATGCAAGACAAGCCTGCAAAGGGGAGCCTTCTCTTCATTCTTGACACTCTCAACTTTTGGGTCAACACTGGCTAATTGCATTCCTATCCTTGAATACCAGTAAGTAACTCTTATTTTCCTCATAATAAATTCTTCTGTATTATTTTTCAACTAAGCCCCTTGAGCATTTGGTTTTTGAAAACAGAAGTTGCTTCTAATGCAGACTCCTTTGAGGAAGAAAGAAATCAGCCTCTACTACTCATGCTGGCCAAGGGTTCAGCTTGGTAAAGTATGATCTCTTTCCAGCGGGATTCTAGAATTAGAATGTGAAAAATAGTGGCCTGGGTTCAGTGAGTAGAGTGCCTACCTTTCATTCATGAGGATCTGAGTTCAATCTCCTAAAACCTACTTTTAGTGGCTAGACATATGATGCATACTTATAATCCCAGTATGGAAGGGAGTACAGGCATTTACAAGAGGATCCCAGGGCTCAGTGAACAGCCAATCTAGTTTACATTGTGAGCTCTAAACCTACACCAGACATTGTCTTTTAAAAAAAAAAAACATTGAATAGCCCTGAGGAATGACAACTTACATTATTCTCTGGTGTACATGTATGCATAGATATATTTAAACATACAAGTACACTTTCACAAATACACTGAGAGAGACAGACAGACAGACAGACAGAGACAGAAAAAGAAAAAGAAAATGAGTCACTCTTTCAAAAAATACTGATTCCTAGCATGACTCTGGAACAGGCACATACTTATTTCTTTGTTGTCCAATGATTTGCTTCAGGGGGAATTCTTGTGGGTCTGTGGGGAGACACCGACATGAGAAATTCAGGTAGAATTGACCTTATTCAGCAAGCTGCTTCCTACAAACTGTGTGTGAATAACATCTTTTCAAATGGAGTTGCATTTCCCTATTGAAGCTGGCTATCTCCCCATAGACACTTTCCCTTCGTCCAGGATTATCTACAGTTGTCAGCAGCAAAGTATAACCTTAGCTCAACAGCTATATCCTTCCCAAGAGGGTCATCAATAAGTCATCAGAATTTCTATTTAGATTCTATTATATGTAAGACATTGTTGATGATCTATAAAGAAAGTCGGGAATATACAAAATTCATCAGGAATTGTTGCTATCTGAATCCTCTACAAATCCATGTGAATAGCCATACTCTTATTTATCTCTTGTATAAATTCAGATTTCTCTCTCTCTAGTTTATCCCAGAGAGCTGTCTATGTGTTCTGAGCAGGATATGTTTGCTACCAAAGACATATAAAGGCATAAAAGAGTATTTAGAGATAAATCCATCTATAAATCCTCAGTAACAAAAATTTTAATGGTTGGGAGCAATAATCGGGATGATTCATGGTGTGTTCAGAATTATCAGAGGTGGGAGGTTCAAATAAAACATGAATTTTCAGCTCTGGGAAAAACAAAAGCAAACTAAGAAAAAATAATATTCTACTAAAAACAATTGTGGAATGACCTCATTTTTGTTTGTGAGAGAAAATGGATTCACACCACTGAAGGGTCTTCATATAACCGTCCAGAGTTTCTGTGGTCTGAATTTTCTCCAGCCTTGTCCTGATGTTATCCTTGTCATTCAGCTGGCGTTTTGATCTACCTCAGCTGAAACTACCCAGCAGCTAAAGACACAATCTGGTATTTGTTAGATATTCATCATCATCTAACACCCAGGGAACTCTGGACATCTCAGAAAATACAAGACAGTGCCAACAGGTAAATAATGGAAAGAGCAAAGATGGCATACTTGAGATTTGTTATGTTTGCAAATACCAGAAATGAACTCATGCCCCCTTAATAAGACAATAAGGTTTTGCAACGAAAAAAAATTCATATTTTAATCTGTGGTATTCAAAAGCAAAGGGGGAGAATACCTGGGAATGTTAGAGAGACCAAGGAGGTTTTCTTTTGGACCATTGGTCATAGGAGACACTTAGAACCTGGCAAGCTGAACGTCAGCATAATTTGCCACAGGCCACTGCCATTTAGCCCATAATTAGAGGAGGATGGCATGTGTGTCTTTTTAGATATCTCAGAATGTCATTACAAATATCATCAACTACCTAAGTTAAAAAGCAGGAGCTTCGAAATGTTCCTCAAAGATTATAAAAGGATGAGAATCCTCATCCCTTTTTATATGTGTCCTTGCATGCCTGTACTGCCTAGTTTTGTGTGTCAACTTGACACAAGCTGGAGTTATCACAGAAAGGAGCTTCAGTTGAGAAAATGCCTTTATGAGATCCAGGTGTAAGGCATTTTCTCAATTAGTGATAAAGGGCTGAGGGCCCCTTGTGGGTGGTACCATCTGTGGACTGATATTCTTGGGTTCTATAAGAAAACAGGCTGAGCAAGCCAGGAGCAAGCCAGTAACAAACATCCCTCCATGGCCTCTACATCAGTTCCTGCTACCTGACATGCTTGAGTTCCAGTCCTGACTTCCTTTTGTGATGAACAGCAGCATGGAAGGGTCAGCTCAATAAACCCTTCTTTCCCAACTTGCATCTTAGTCATGATGTTTGTGCAGGAATAGAAACCCTGACTAAGACAATGCCCTTTCCTCAATTCATGCCATCAATTGGTGATGTCTTCTGTGGGTATAAATAAAGATAGGAGAAAACTCATCATGCATTTCTCTGTCTAGCACTTATTTTCACAATGCTTAATAGTAAAATAGATAATTACTAGGGATGGTGACACACACTCAATAGGCTGGGGCAGATGAATCACAAGCTCAAGCCTAGTCTGTAAAAAATAAAAAGTGTCAGTCTAACGTAGACATCATATGAACAGCTTATGAAAGGACTAAAAAAAAAAAAAAAAGAAAGAAAGAAAAGATGGATACTGAGGGTTTCTGACCCCAGCAACTTTAAAATCTCAATCTCATTAACTCGAGAGACCTAATGTTGTCTACTAGATTTTTCTTCTGACTAAAGTCAAGACTAAATACAATTATGCTGTGACTTTAACCTATCTTTCTGGAGAGTAGGCAACCTTATCCTCCTCACACACACACTTGGGAACCTATACACACCAGAAAGTAGAAGACACTGGCACTTATAGCACAAAGGAAAATAGGATAGGATAGTGGAGTCAGAAAGAAATAGTAACCAAAGCAAAACAAGAACATTCAGGGAAAGAAGAGTAGTATGGAGACTGAAGAGATGGTTCAGTGATTAAAAGCACTTATTGCTCTTGTAGAAGACTTAGCTTCTGTTTCCAGCATCCACATATGGCTCATAGTCATCTATCCCTTCAATTCCATGGAACCTGATGCTCTCTTTTGACCTATATGGGCATTAGGGATACACAAGGTATACATATGTACATTAAGGCAAAAACATTTATACACATAAAATTAATTGATTATATCTTTATTTATTTATTTATTTTCTACTTTATTTACATTTCAAATGTTTTCCCCTTTCCAGATCTCCCCTTTGGAACCTCCCTATTCCCCTCCCTGCCCCTATTGGGGTATTCTCCCACCCACCTAACCACCCACTCTCGTCTTCCCTCCTTGGCATTCTCCTATACTGTGGGTTCTAACACCCTCAGGACCAAGGGCCTCTCCTCCCCCTCATGGCTAACAAGACCCTCGTCTGCCGCATATGTGGTCAGCACCATGGGTCACTCCATGTGTATTCTTTGGTTGGTGGATCAGTCTCCAGGAGTATCAGGGGGTCTGGTCAGTTGCCACTGTTGCTGCCTTTCTGGGGATGCAAACTCCCTCAGCTCCTTCAGTTCCTTCTCCACGTCCTCCATCTGGGACCTCCCACTCTACCCTACTGTAGCTGTGAAGTGACTTTTGGGTATGTCAAACTTTTGGGGTAATAACCACTTAACAGTGAGTACATACCATGTTCATTCATTTGTGACTGCGTTACCTCACTCAGGATGATATTTTCAAGATCCTTCCATTTCTCTGAGAATTTCATGAAATCATTGTTTTTAATTGCTGAGTAGTATTCCATTGTGTAAAAGTAACACATTTTCTGTATCTATTCCTCTGTGGAGGGACATCTGGGTTGATTCCAGCTTCTGGCTATTATAAGTATGGCTGCTATGAACATAGTGGAACAAAAAGTATAATGTGATCTGAATGGGAACCGGGCAAGATATTCTACTTTCTATCAAATTCATTAGTATTCTAGGAACAGAGTATTAGTATTCTAGGAACATATGTGTATGGTTTTTTTTTTCATGAGATTTATGTATATTTTGTATATATGTAAGTGTCTGCTTGTTGCCACTCAGAGGCCAAGATCAGGAATCTTCCTCATTTAATCTTAAACGTTTATTTATTGTTTTTGTTTTTGTTTTTTTAAAGCTTGAGACCCACTTATTAGAATTTAAAAGGAAAACCACAGGACAGGCACACTATAAACACATACATATACATATACAAAGATATAGATATAGGTGTGAGTGTGTAGGTGTACAGAGACATAGACATGTACATAGACAATAACTGATGTACTATGTGCAACAGCTAGTTTTGGGGAAAAGAGTAGAGTTTCTTCTCTTCCTATAACTTTAAAAAAAGTTTGTAAAATCATTCTGTTTCTATACTTTTATGGCCTAGATAGAATTAGCTATCATCAATATTTAGTCTTTATTACTGTTAGAGGGTGGTGTATATTGTCCATTTTCTTCTAGAGCTAACTTTCTACTACCAGAACCAGAAACTGTCTGTAATAGCTACTCTAAGCTAATGGCGTAGAGTTGTCCAAATGAGGGGATAGCAATATCAGAGGCTACATTGCTGCTGCCCCTGCCACTGTACTCATTTGTAAAAGGTTTTCTTATGCCTTGTAGCTCCACAGCAAGCCAGCAGAAAGGAACTTGCTCTTCTACCTTCTTTACAACTTTCCTCAGTCTCTCAGATATCCTAGACCCAATCCGTGCGAAATGGTGCCCAGAAAAATGACAGCTGAGATGTACATAGATTCTCTCAATATAAAATGGTCTTCAACTTTAATATGGTTTTATATTTTATCTTTTTTTAATGCTACCTTTAAGCTATTTTATTTCATAAGCATACTCTCTGTCCTCCAGTGAGCATATTTATATTCTGCAATGAAAAGAAATAAATTACTACTCTATCCCCTCACAGAAAGCTTTTTTGTGGGAAATGAGCATGACCTGATCTCATCTCCTGGCTCATTAAAAGGAAATGAAATTTCATTTGATGTCACCTCTGGCAGCTCCATCTGGTTGCCATTTGTTCCTTGCTGAGAATCAATGCTGTGACAAATACAGCCCTATCATCTTCACAACCATTTTTACCTTTCAATCTATGAGATGTGATGAGAACCACAACATGCATATGCTGTCCTTCATCTTCAACTCTGCTAAGAGACTATGGTTGCTTTGGTTTCCTCAGTGTATAAAAAATGAAGCTCAAGGAAAAACTGTAACTCCAGGGAGCAAGAGGATGCTGAGCTTCTATTTCCAGCACTAGGTCTAATGGATCCAAACTCATGTGGACTCCTTTTCTCATTGCCCCAGCCATTTTTTCCTAATCAATAATAACCAAGTAATAAATACTTTCAAAATTTTGTTTATTGTCTTATTAGACATAGCATTCCTGAGAGCAAAGCCTAAGCCTGGTGCAATGCTTCTCATACAGATAGATGGATGAACAAGAACACTTTTGTATGGTACCCTCTGAGGGCAACTTTATCTTATTCTATTTTATTTATTCCTTAAGAATTTCATATCTGCACACAATGTATTTTGATATCTACCCCTTCAGCCCCCACTCTTTCTCCGAGATGTCCCATTTCCTTTTCCCAACTGCATATCCTCTTTTGCTTTTTTATAGGTCTCTGAGTTAAGTCAGTGCCATCCACTTGTAATTGGGTATAGATGTGTCCATTAGAGCATGGACAACTCATAAGTGACCAGATCCCTGAAGAAAAATGTTGCTGTTTCCCATAGCCATTAACTACCACTAGCTTTCAACTGGAGGTTGACACTTGTGACTTTCACCCCATTCTTGCTGGAATTGGACTGTTTTGATTGGGGGCATGTCCTGTGAAAACTACCTCTGTTGATGAGAGTTCATGACTATGATACCCCCGTCATGTCTAGAAGACATTAATTAGCAGTGGTCACCCTGGTCCTTTGGGTCTTTTGATCTTTCCACACACTGTTCAATTATATTGCTTGAACTTTGGGATGAGGGGTATGACCTGGACATCCATCCAAAGCTTAGCACTGGACAGTTATTTACCACTTTTTGGTCTCTGTGCTAACCTTCACCCACTGAAATAAGATACATTGATAAGAGTTGAAAGCCACACTTATCAATGCATGTTAACATAGGTATTTAGAAAGCAGTTACCTTAATACTACATCAACTCAGCAGAATACTACTAGTTGGTTGGGCTATAAGGCAGTGTTTCTTCACCTGTGTGTCACAACAATTTTCACAGGAGTCACTTACAGATATCCTGCATATCAGATGTTTACATGACAGTTTATAGCAGTAGCAAAGTAACAGTTACAAAGAAACAACAAAAATAATTTTATGATTGTGTATCAGCACAACATGAGAAACTGCATTAAAAGGGCACAACATTAGGAAAGTTCGGAATGACTACCATAAAGTCTATGACCTCTGTGGCCATGAGAGGTGAGTGTTTTGTAGTGTAGCCCTCTGTCTTCTCAGAGTGCAGACTCTCTAAATGCAACACCTTAAAGTTTCCATTCCTGTCTCCTTGCCAGGCAGCATAAACTCCATGGATCCATTATACTTCCATGGCTGAGAAGCAGCCTGAATGAGCCTTCTGATAATAGCATGGGGTATGTATTTACCATCCCTGAAGCATGAAGCAAGCAAGTTCTTCTACCCTTGCAAGAGAAACCACCATGTGTTCTTCCCTTTCTGGTAACAATTTCTGGGGACAGTGCCTCCTGTGTGTCCTTGGGAACCATGACTGAATAGCCTTTTTAAAAATGTAAGTCACATGTCTCTTTTTACCTTTTGTGTTGTCTCACTGTACTTGGAAGAATACTCTTTCCTTGGACTTACAAAAGAGGAGCAAGGGAGTTGAAAATACTCAGTGTCATCTTAAGGTAGAAATGGTTGGAGGGACTAATTTAATGCTTTATAATTATCAAATATCAGCATCTCAAAAACTCCCACCACCCCTCATTGTCCTAGGTCCTAAGAGTATAACACAGTGAATGGATGAAGGTGTACACTGGGAGATAGTCTAGGCAGTACACAGCTTTAGTGCATATGTGTGCATGCTTGTACTTTGCCTGACTAGATGTGCTCCATGGGCATGGTCAGTGGAATAGATGAGGACATATGTTTATTCAATTTGTAGATAGGAAGCATAGAATCTCATATGATTTGCCAATAGGCAAGACTCTTAATACAATGAGAAGTAGGATAAGAAAAGCTCCCCCCCAGTTTAGAGACTTTAACACTTTTTCATATTTTATAGACTCTGTGTGTGGAGGTGGGGGTGGAGGAAAAGTGGGTGCAACATGAACATGTATGTGGAAGTTAGAGAACAGTCTTCAGCTTACTGCAGTTAGTGATTTTCTTCTACTTTGTGGGACCCAGGATATTTAACTCAGATCCTCAGGTTTAGCAAATACACCTTTACTTGCTAGGCCACTGCAACAACCATTTTTGATGATGATGGGAAGAAGAAGGAGGAAGGTGATGATGCTTAATTTATTTTCTTAAATAACTTTTAGGGGACATTTGCTGAACTGTGTGCAAGCATTTGTGTAAGGTGCACACTACTACTGTGTAGTACGTCAGAAGGGTCCTCAGGAATGCACGGGTCCCCAATTAAGAAAAACAAGCCTAAGTTTTTACTCCTTAAAAAAGAACAAAAAATACCACAGCCCCTCTAGCACCTCATCATGACTAAACATAATACTAGCTGGGCTTACCACCTATGCGTTAAAATTTTGAATTAAGATGTAGTACCTTGGGGGTATTTTCTCTTTTACAGCTATTTAGGAGCTGATGAAAGCCTGGATATCCAGGACAAGAGAGATTGCTTTGCACTCCACAGAACTTTTTCATCTGCTTTTTTTCTGTTTGGAGATTCAGGTCAGATACTGTGATGGGGAGTATTTGGTGCCCTTCTTCTGAACAGCCTTGTAGTAGAACACTCTGCACTTGGCTTGTGTCTCCACTGGGAGGGGGAAGCAAAGAAACCAGCTCAAGGGGACTACTTTAGGTCAGAAGGACTGGGATTTATAACAATATTCCCCACCCAGCCTCACCCCAGGAAGTAGATGTTCTGAATGACAGCATTGATAACATGGAAGCAAGCCATAGAAGGTGGCACCATGATGGAGCAACCACTATAGACCAGCTGCAACCCTGAGTTAGAAGTCTGCCAAACATTCCTCTGACACCCTCTTCAAGTCATGGAAGCTTAGGATCACACTAAGCAATGAAGGAATCCAAATTTAGGACACTTAATGACAGGCTGTGGAGATGGTTCCCCTGAGTAAAGGCTTTTCATACAACATAAAGGCCTAAATTTCCTGCCTCAAAATATACTTTATAAGAGCCAGGCACCATGTCTTGAGTTTATAATTTAAGCCCTGGAAGGCAGAGACATAAGAACTCTGGGGCTGGATGATCAGTTAGCCCAGCTGAATTGGTAAGTTCCTGGTCAGTGAGAACTGTTGTCTCAAAACTCAGCTGTGTGTGAGGAATGACATCCAAAGTTGTCCTCATGTCTAGACATACACACACACACACACACACACACACACACACACACACACACAGAATGGATGGCATGCTGAAAAGTCTTTAATGCAAGTTCAAGGACACTAAGGCAGTTTGGGAGTACAGAGCTTACTAGAATGGTAATTACTCCCATGGGCAGACAGACAGACAAGTGCATTGCAGCAGTTGAGCAGAGTTCAGCTCCCAGCACCAAAAAGAGACAAAATGAAGGGGTTGCAGGCAGAATTGGGGCTCATGTAACAAAAGTGTGGGTTTCTTCTTACACCTTTCTCAGGGTAAGGATTGTTTCCTACATAAGTCTACAGCTAAACTCCTTGATTCCTATGCAAAAAGCAGAGAAGAAATGGGAAACGGGAATGTGGCCACCTATACTCACTTTGATGTAAACTCATCACTAGGCTGAGGGCTCCTGGCACCTAGAAGTCTCTTAGCAAGAAAGACTCAGTCAGTATCTCAGGCCTGATAGCTAAGGAGAGACAGATTTCTGCAGTATTGAGCATGAGCAACAGCTAGAATCTAGCATCATTCTTCACTACCTCCCAACCCATGCCATTCATTTTCATGCCTACCTTCTGTAATCTGACTCTAGCATGTGAGCTTTGAGAACTGCTGACTGCTGCCCAGAGTTGAGAGCAGAGATGTTATCTACCCTTTCCTATTTAATTTTTGTATTGTGTGTACAGGGAGATCACACATTCCATAACATGCATGCAGAGACCAAGAGAGGCTTGTGAGAGTCTATGAGACAATGGGTCATTCCAGGAAACTTGGTAAGGTAGAATGAGTCTAAATTCTCTGGCATTTGACTACACACCTAAGACTGGTGGGAGTCTCAATGCTCCCTACTATATTTCTGTGTGGGAACACATGTCCATACTTTTCACTTTGGTCATGTAGCCCAAAACAGAGTGCCCCATGCTAATGAGATATCTAGAGGCCCTAATAGCTTAGCCAATAAGTTTCCCTTCCCAGAAATTTCTTCCTGCAAAAGGTATTTAATCTCTGGTCCACCATTAGAAGTTGGTATTTTTCCATTTTCTATAATGAACAGATAATAAACAGTATGGATTAACATGAACTGTCTCTTTTATTAAAATTGCCATGGGGAGCATGGAGCATGACTTCACCTACAGAGCTGCAACCTAAGTCTCCTATAGAAGGCCTTTCTACACTTCCCTACAACCATCACCAAGTTACGGACAATCAACAATGTGACAAGGCTGGCATCCCCTATTTCCCCAGCTCTGGGTTCATTGTCCTCAGCACACAGCCTCCCAATGTCCCCTGCCCCATTGTGGAATCCCATCATTCATTCTGACTCTTCCATGTAGCATTCCAGCAGTGACTACATGTCCAGGAGTCAGGGAACCCCAACATGAGGCTTCCTATCTTAGACTGCATTCTCCTACCCACTGAGTGATGTCTCATCACTTCCCTAAAGTCAAGCACCTGACTGCAATACAGCGAGATACAGTCAAGCATGACCCCAATTTTTGTCTCCCTGGCAGCAGGGCACAACACAGACCCACATATGGTGTCACTGCATTCTGCCTAAAAGAGACATGTCCCACACCCTAGTGGCAGGGCAGAATGCAGACCCACCAGTGTCAGTTCTCTCTTATCGTTATGTGTATCCCAGATATCATGTCCTCAGTTTGGTAGCAAGGCCATTTTTTCACTCAGCCATCTCACCAGCCCCTATCCACATTTTTGTGTCCTGCTGTCACTATACTACAAATGACCCTAGTTCTAGTAACAACCATTAGCCCAGGACCAACCCATTTGTATACTTTACCGACCAAATTTTTTGTGACTCCCTTATGGTATGAACAATGGCTACATAGTGCTCTCTCCTTAAATGTCTAGGTTTCTCTGAAGCTTTCCCTTGGGAGTTTTAAGCATTAGCTCTATCTAAAAAGCAAATGGCCCATTCTAGGATAGCATACCTAGAGAGCAACCTGACTCTGCAGAGACTTCTCTGGCCCCTGGGAGAGCAGACCCAGTTGAAGAGCATGTACTCCACAGAGACCTTGTTTAGATTACTTGTCTTCTTAAACCTGCCCTCTCTTTTCCCCAGACTATGATAGACTGTCACCACTCTGTTACTTATTGCTCCCATTTTTCCCTTTTCAGGCCTCTAAGTCAAATTGCATTAATATTTGTATGCCCAATTGTCCTTTGCAAAATGTCCAATATTTTCCCTCATTTTAAAATGCTACAGAATCTGGAAAGGAAGTTCAGCTGTGAATTCTCATGTCCAGTGTTCTATTCTGAGCAATGCTGTAGTTGTTTTTCTACCCATCAGCAAATGTTTCACAAATCCCTTGGAGCTACTACCCGTCAACCCGGTTGTCCAGGCCTTAATTTAGCCCCATTAAGCTGACAGCCACAGGATTTGCCTAGAGATCCCCAGAAGCAATTTCACCAGTGTCTAATTTCTTGACGCAGCTATAGAACCTTGATTCAACTGACCTTGCCTCACTAGAGGAAGAAGGCTGAAATAGCTGGAGAAGCCTTCAGGGATTAAGGAAGGCCAGTAACCAGGAATGTTTAAAGGAAAATTTACTGGGAAGAAGACAGAGATCTTCACTCAAGATTGAGGATCTAGCCCAGCAGTGGTGGTACACACCTTTAATCCCAGCACTAGGGAGGCAGAGACAGGCAGATTTCTGAGTTCAAGGTCAACCTGGTCTACAGAGCGACTTCCAGGACAGTCAGGGCTATACAGAGAATCCCTGTCGCGAAAAAAAAAAAAAAAAAAAGACTTAGGATCTACATCGTTATCTCGGTCTTTCAAAGCAAGAGTAAGACAAATCTTATTTACTTGGATCTCTTTATATCCTCAAATACGAACAATTATACTCACAAGAAACTTTAGATCCCTTCAGAAGCAAACTATGAGAAAATCATCTGAATGCAAAAGAATGTATGGAATGTAGCTCCAGAACAATTCATCAGTGACATGGAGGCATCTACAAGCTTGAGAAGACACCCTATAAGACTTATTAGAGTAAATGTTACCTCTGTGTATAACTAGATCTTTGGCATGTAAAGGAACTTGAGCAGCAGTATATATACAGTACATACTGTGGGAAGTGGCAGCCTTTCATTTTATTCTTAAACAGGTGATTAACACCTGAGAAGAGGCTATTTATTCTGGAATTTATAGTGGGCAGGATTACAATGGGCTGATCATGCAAGAGAGATGCAAGCAATGTTACTGAAAATCTGAAATCAAGCCTGAGCACATTGCAATAAGAATGGAGAAGATATGTGTATACATGTTTGTAGAATCAACTTTGGCAGCAGTGAATGAGGTAGGATGTGGGTGGTTCTGAAACAGAAGGAAATGTTCCATTTTTCAAAAGCCAAATAAACAACTTAGCCCAAATATCCACAGACAGATTTATACTTATATGAACTTACTTTTCTCCAGGAAAATATAAGAGTACAGACCTTTGCTTTGCATGTTCTAAATACTCAATAGAGCCATGTTTGATGGCAAATCCATCTATTTCATGCTGAGTCTTGCTTGGTCAAGATAGAGACACAATAACATGGTTCTCACCCCTGGAATAGAGTCAGCAGTGTGTGGGTCTACATGAGTGTTGATATTTGCTGTGAGTGTAAGACTTGTTTACACAATAATTTACATATTTCCCTGTTACTCTTTAAGAAAATGCTCTCGCTCTTACCATTAATGACTCCATGATAATTAGAAATAGCACAAATACAGGATTCAAGGATGTGTCCATCTCCTTAGTAAAAATAGTAAATACTGAGACTTTTAGGATAGCCCTTAAGGCTGTTGTAAAGAATTCTGAAAACATGGTTCCAAAAATACATAATTTCTGAATTATGCAAAATATAAGGATGCAATATTAATTGTGTAAGGTGCTTCACAGATCTAAAACAAAAGAGGCAGCTGCACAATAAGTGAGCTTATCAGAAAGATATTAATAAACGAGATAAAGAGATTCGGGGAGTGGTGATTGCAGAACAAGTTTTCACCTAGTTAAGCTTTTTGTTTGTGCTTACAAAGGTAGGAATATTCCTACCTTTGTTCAAGGTCAGCCTGGGACAGAGGAAGTTTAACCCCAGGCTCAGTCATAGTAGGAATGGTAATTTTTGGGTGAGGTTCCACACAGCTAGCTTATTGTCTGTACTTATCAAAGGCAAGCAGATCTATGAATTATTTAAAATGTTAAAAAAAATGTGCTTGCTGTCTATAAGCATCAAGGGACTGTGGTCATGAGATAATCAAAAAACGAACCTGAGGTCGATGGTTAATTGGTATGTAAATAAAACACTGGTCTTTTGATCTATAAGAGAAGATCTATCCAGAGAAGGTTTTTCTTAGAATAGCAAGAAAAAGCTGTCTCAAGCACAATATAGAATATTCTGGAAAGCTATCTAGAGAAGAACATAGGCCTTCATCTTGTAACCTACGAATTGACCTCAATTCATTCTTTAGAACTCCTATCCAAGCCAAGGCTGTTTCTTGGACAGTGGCAACCAAACCAGGGACTGGTACAAAGGAAGTTAAGAAGATGGGGCAACTTCAGTTTTGGATGGATTTCAATTATAGTGTCTCAACTGACCCTGGGCTGAGCTGGGTAAAGGAATGCAGATTTAGTAAATTAAAAATCAATCAATCAATCAATCAATAAGTAAATAAAAATATGTCAAGCAAATTTAAAAAGCAGAAAAAATTAATGTTTTGAAATAAGTCATTAGTAAGAAAGTTGTGAGGGTGCAGAGAATCTTTTGTAAGATTTCATTAAGTTCATACAGAGAGCTACTCCATGGTTCCCTGAAAAAGAGTCATTGTGCCCTGACACAAGGCACAAAGGACAGAAAACACCTTCAAAAGTAGGAACAGGTTCATGAAGAAATGTTTAAGCATGTTCTTTTCTTGTGGAGAACATTTAAGCAAACCATAAAGGCAGAAATGGTTGATGATCTGAAACACTCTAGCTCAGCCATGGCAAAGTCAACTTGCCTCAATTTGATTAGTTTGGGGGAAACTACACCATTGTTAAGGTGGCCACCATCAGCTCCCTTGATGCCAAAGGTTTTACAAGAAAATGTTGCTATTTTTGAGAATTAAATTATATCAGTAGATGAGCTGCCCAATCCTGGTGGTGTTCTTGATTCAGAAGAAAAGCTAATTGAGTATTATAATGGTAAATCACCTCCTTTCTTGACAGACACTTCTCTGACACCACAGGACTGGCAGCAGGTAGCAATGCTTGTCTTTCAGGAAGACAGATTTTTTTCGGTAAAGGGAGTGTGAGAAGGAGGTCAGAAAAGCATTATTCTTCAAAAGAGAAGAAAATAAGGAGGCTATCTATCAAGCATTGAATAAAACAGGGGTGCCTTTAGACCCTAAGGCACAATTAAGACTATCAACAGAAAAGTTAGTGCTTATCTTAAACCTTATTATTACTGTCTGAAGTAAGTTATCTTCTTTGGGGTTACAACAGTCAGCTTTGGCTGACAACCTACAGGGCAGAGAGGAGCGGTACACTGCTTTTGTGGCATATCTAATGGAATCAGTCACAAAAGTTATAATTAATGAAGAGATAGCAGGTATACTTTTGAACCAATTAGCTTACAAAAATGCTAATAAAACGTGCAAAGGCCTGCTAAGGCCAACAAGGCACTCTGGAAATGGTACACATTTTTTTTTTCCTCTTCTCTGCTGACTTTACACACTTGTTGTCACAAAGGCTATCAATGGCTGTAGCATTAGGAGCAGCTTTCCCCATTTCCAAAAGGGGGATCTCTGGCCCCAACATTAGATTACCACCAAGTGCCTCTGCCTCTTCTCATACAGTTCTGCTGTCCAAGGTTTCCAGAGTATGTAACCCATCCAACTGCCACCCTCAAAGTCATGAGGACTCATAGCCAAGGGGATGGACATTCAGGGAAAAGGGACCTGAAGGCACAAACACACAGCTGATGCAAGAACATACTCCTTTCTGAGTTCAAGGTCAGCCTGGGACAGAAGGAGTTTAGGTCCAGGCCCAGGCATGATAGGAATAGTAATTCTAAGTGTGAGACCCACCCAGTTAGCTTTTTGTCTGTGCTTTACAAGACAAGTAGATCTCTGAAATATTTTGCAATGTTAAAAAAAAGAAAGTGCTTGATATCTCCTTCTAAGAATCAAGGTACTAGAGTCATATAATGCTCATTGATGAGATAATTAAAAGGGACCCCAGGATAGATGACTGAATCAATATGTAAATAAAAGACTGGGATTTTGATCTGTAAGAGATTAGCTATCCAGTGAGTTTTTAAGTTAGCAAGATAAAGCTGGCTCAAGCAGAACATAGAGAGAGCAGCCTGGGCAGCTCTCTCAAACCAACATAGGCCATGATCTTGTAAACCCTTATGTGACTTCAAGTTGATTTTTTGCCACTCCCAGACACCCATTACTCAGATACTCCCTCCAAGCCAAAGATGGTCCTTGGCATTTTAGAACTCAGCTTTTTGCTTTAATGGTTTGTAATCCACACCTTTAATGTTATTTGTCAAATACAGCATTGGTGCACACACATGACTCAATGTCAAATGGAATGTGTAAATATGCCACAAGCTTGTCAGGTAAAGATGAGTAGCAAGTTTACAGAATAAATATGTGACAAGTGACAGGTACTGGCAGGGTAACTCTAACTGTCACACTTCATTATTTTGTTGATGTTATAAGGTGCTTGAAAGCAGTAAGTGATTGTGCTTGGAAAATGTCCAGTATGCCACTAAACAGCCTGCCAGGAGACATCCATTGTCTAGTATCCACAGTGCCAGGACTGACATGAAAACAGCAACAAAATATCCCCTGATAGTTCGATGATAATGTCCCAAAGGGAGGATGACACCCGGGTGTTCAGGAAGATGGTGTCAACTCACCAGCTGGTTTAATTTCTGATGATCCCAGTCCTAATTTTTGCCTTGACTCGGAAAAATTTATTTTATGTGTATAGATGCTTGGAATACTTTCTTTAACCATCAGCATTGAAATATGTATACTCTTTGCCAACTTTGGTATAGTCTTTATCTCTGAGCTGCTTAAATTCCCTTTCAGTATGGAAACCTCATGCAACTGTACTGGCAAACTGCTTCTAGCCTAGGAGACCAAAGATATCAAATAGAGGAACTGGGCCAAGAACCACAGAATGGAGACAGTGACCTTGCCCCAAAACCAAGAACATAGAGAGCTGTCAGAGGGTGGCTGGCCAAGCCACAACGATTCTTATCACCCCTTTATTTAGTAACTATTTCATCTAAGAACAGACCCACCTAAACCAACCCCATAATTCAACCATATGTCACTGCCCCACCTCTCTTCTGGACATTGCTTGTCAGTCATGAACTAGCATTTCCACAGGGCAACTTAGAGTCTACTATGGGGTCGTTAAAAAAAAAAAGGAAACAAAAGAAAAGGAATTTATATCAAGTAATGGAAGTTTAATTCACACTTTAGCATGTATGCCCTTAACTTGGTGTGAAGGAATACGTTTATCCAAATTGATCATTCTTTCAGGATGAGAAAGCAGCCCAGTTGGTGAAAACAATGATCTGACCTATCTAATGGATTTATTCCACTGAAATAATGATCCTGAGTCATGGAACGAGCAAAATTTTGTTTTGATTTTTTTTTTTTTGCTTTGTTTTGTTTGTTTCATTTGTTTGTTTTTGTTTGTTTGTGTATGTGTGTAATTCAGTGATTCATTTTCCTTTGCTTCATCTGACAGGCTGAGTCCACAATGAGAATCCTGATGTCCCCTTAACCAGCAGAGCAAAAAAGAAACCTCAAACCTGAGGTGGAAGTGAAATCTAAGATATTAGTAAATTTAAAAATTGTCTTAGTAAGTTTAAACATTGATGTCAAATACCTGAACAAGGCCAATTAAGGAAGAAGTGGTTTCAACTCCAGTTGATGGTCCATTATAGGAGAGATGGCAAGGTGTCAGGAGTGGGAAGCTGGTTGTTCATACTGCACCAGCATTCGGGAATCATTTTGAGGGTACAAAGTGGGCCCCAGCTAAAATATCAAGGCACATGCCTCAGGGACAGACCTACTCCAGCAAGACTCATGACCTAAAGGCTATAAAACCTGCACAAATAGCACCAACATCTAGAGACTAAGTGTTCAAATATTTGAGAATGTAGGAGGCATTTCACAACCAAGTCAAAAGAAGTTGATGAGATGTTAAGTTCTTGTTTGGGCAGCCATATTATTAAGATACCCTGGCTGAAGCTCCCTGTCGTTTCAAGGAAGCATACTCTCACAACAGACTTCTTAGTCCTCTCCCTCTTACAGTCTTTCCTCTCCTCTTTAGTGATGCTCCCTGGTTCAGGAATTGTGCTTGTACACATATTGGTTGCACTGGGTCCTCTATGGTCAGTTATTCTCTGCATTTAAGCAGCTGTGGGTTTTTTTTTTCTTTTCCATTTTTTTTCGTTTTCTTTTTCTTTTTTTTCCTTCTTTTCTTTTCTGTTTTGTTGTTGTTGTTGTTGTTGTTGTTATGGTTTCCATTTTTTGCCATGATGTTTCTTTGATGAGGGCTAAATATTACACTTATTGGTGGGTATAAAGATAAATATTTAGAATGCAGTTAGGAATTACTGGTTTCATAAAGTAGTAATGGAAGACTATAAACCATGGCTTCAGTAGCCTCAAGTAATTGGGTAAGTTTCCAGTACCAGACATGATTTACTTTCTTTTGAGCAGGCCTTAAATCCAAGGCAAAGCTTTTAGTTGCCAATAATAAATGTGTCACTATTGCACCCTTAGATATGTTTTCCATGCTGGTCATTGATATGGTTCTGATTTGTCACAGCTAAGAAGGACTATTGGTTGTTTCTCTCCCTTGGCAGTTTTCATTGCACCTTCTGTTTTCTTTCTTTTTTTTTTTTTTTTTGGTTTGATCCAGCTCAGTACTGTATCTTTAGCAATGGGGACGTACAGTCAGCCTCTGAGAAATAACCAAGACCAATAGCAATAGCCAAGATTGTTTTGATGTCTCTTGAGCTCTCCTGACCAATAATTGGTAAGGGGTGTCTGGAGCCTGGTACTGGGTTTTGTTAGTCTATGGCCCTTGGGTGGAGCATTACCAGCCCAAATAACATAATTTTATTTAAACTATATATGCATATTTCTACAAATATACATTTTATGGAATTTTCAAACATAAATACAATTTGATTCCTGTGGGTTTTTCTAACATTTTTTACTGTTATTTTTTTCTTCTTGCTTCCCATCCTTCCATATTAAAACCAATTAAAACATTTCAAAAAGGAAAATAAAATGCTAGCCTTATAAGCCCAACATATGGGTTTTAGTCTTGGCTCATTCATGTTTGTGAGAAACTCTGTGAAGTTATATCACATTTAAAATTATGAGCAGCTGTTTGCTTAACTGTCCAATGTACTTGGCTTCCTACACTCCCAACCTGAATCTTTGGCTTTCTTGAATGAAAATTTTATAAGCCTGGCCATACAGCATGATTCTTAATACTCCTTACCTTAGGATCTACTGAAGAGATATTTCACAGCATTTTGCCAAAAATTAAAAGAATGAAGATGGGAGACTGGTGAAGTGGTTCAGTCCATGAAATACTTATAACACAAGCATAAGGAACTGAGTTTGATTCCCCAGAACCCAAGTAAGAAAACTCGGTGCAGTAGCATCCACATGTAATCTAAGTGTTAGGAGAGAAGAGACAGTATCATCCCAAGGATTTGTTGGTCAGAGGGTGAAAATGAATCAGTGAGCTTCAGTTACACTGTGAGAGTCTGTCTCAAAATACTAGATGGATTAATCAGTTAAGGACTCCTGGCATAAACACACACACACACACACACACACACACACATCAAACATAATACACCATGGAAAAAGTATAGGAGGTACAGAAAGAGGATGACAACCATAAAACAGTGAGGAGCTTATCTAGCTGTACCACCTGTTGAGATTCAGCATTATATCTATGATCTTCTTCCTTGAGTCGGTTCTTGCTAGTAAATAGTATGGTGATTTGAATAGGAATGGCTCCCAAAGGCTCATATATTTGAATGTTTGGTCAGTAGTTGGTAGAATTATTTCAAAACAATTAGGAGGCATGATGTTGTTGAAGGAGGTTTGTTATTAGGGGAGGTATTTGAATTTTAAGCCCAAATCACAGTTTTTTTTCCTTTGCCTCTTGCTTTATGAATCAAGATATAAGCTTGCAGCTACAGTTTTGCTACCATGCCTACATGTCTTCTGCCATGTCACCCCCACACACCATGATGTTCATGAACTCTAACACTATGTAACTGTGAGCACCAAAATAAAGGTTTTATTTTATAAGTTGCCTTGGCCATGGTGTTTTCTCATGGCAATTGAAAAAGGTACTGAGACAACTAGTTTTCACAAGTCCCCACCACTGTGTAACAGTTACTAAAGCTGAGCCTTGTAGACACGGCTGATAAAGGGTAGAGAACAAGCATTAGAGAGCTGGAGAAAGGAGAAAGGTATGAAGAAACCAAAAAAAAAAAAAAAAATATGTTGCCAAATGTTGGCCCTTGATGTTGTAATGCTGAAGGCAAACATGTGGATAATATAAGTCCAAGAGGCCTCATTCTCTACATAAAATACATACCGTGTAAGCAAGGCTTTTGGAAAATCATCAGAAGCCAAATATTCAAATGACTTCCTGTTGCCTCCTTTGAAATGCTTCAGTGGAAGAAATATATGCCCTTCCCAGGTGAAGTTAATTTTAATTTGTTGATAAGAGTTTGACAGAAGTCTCTTTAATCTTCAAAGGCATCAAATAAAGAAGAGGTGGGACACAATAAGGTCGCCTAGTGCTGCACAATACAATAGCTGCTGTTAGTTCAAACTTCAAGAGTCTGACCTCAAGTTCTTTATTTTAGATGTATTTAAACATAGCATAATCTGCTGAATACTATTCTTGTGATGGCCAATTCAGTCCCATGTGCACTGAGAAGCATACCTAAATTGTTAAACAAAGTAAAGTATGAATCAGAATTCGACAAAATTAAATCTCAGTAATGTACACATGACAACATCCATAAGTTTGATGAATGATAGAGTTTGATAGAATGAATCAAAAAAATTAAAAACAAAACAAAGAGAAAAAGAATAAAAACAAAACCAAAAAATTTACAAATAAACAAGTTTCTGAGAATGTTTCTGGAGAAAGAAGAAGGGTTATTATCAGAATGTCATTGGCCACACAGATTTCACCAAAGTCCCCAGACTAGGAAGCACATCCACTACAGCCTTCTGGGCAGAAAACAGGTATTGAATTCATTCCATTGTAGGAACAACCCTATGTACTTAACAAGTTCCCTTAGCGTATTTCTGTTAGCACAAAAACATATATGCACTCTAATCAGTTCCATTTCTCACTTAGGCATTAAAATGTTCTAAGGCAGTGAAGTCTCACATGAATAGAAAACAAAAGTAAAAAGCCATGTGCAAAAACAGTAATAAAAAGATGTAAAATCAGGAGCATGACAATATATGGAGATTGTCAGACTCAACCTTCTGCTCTCATTAGAATCCAGGCTCAATGTTCTCTATGCCCTCCAGGTGAGGTAAGTTAGGACTGTTTTCCTTGCCTGTGTAGTCCTCTGATGACTTTGTACTCCCTAGTCCCTCAATGTTCAGAGCTGACTCTTATTTCTAAGAAGCAGGTCCTAATTCATTGCTGGTACCTGACCAATACATGTCTGGTTCCCTAATGAATATGGACTTTCCATGTTGCTTTTCTCTAGTTAGATCCATTAATTCTCAACGTTCTTCCATGAGGAACATAAAATAGCTGTATGACAATGCTGTCTTCAGTGTGTTCATCTCCTAGTCTATGAGACTATGTATTATTCAACTTACCTAGTCTATAACATATTATTTCAAAAGTTGTTTGAGGATAAAATAAAGCAAAGGTTTAGTGCTCAGAGTCCACAAGACATCATCCTGTTTTTTCTTACACTGGACACTTACAGAAGAATAGGAATAACTATGAGAAAATTTCTATAGTGAACACAAATCTGATCTCAGTGGAACATGTACATAAGTGACCACAAAAGTTGAGTTTGAAGCTTTGGTTCAACTCTGAGAATATTATCTTAGTGTCTTCATATATGTAAACTAGATGAAGAACAGCAACAGAAACCTAGTTCTTGTGGTGCGGGAGGCTAAGATGGCCAAGATAATGGAGCAGAAGTTTTATTATCTGGTGAGGGCTTGTGTGGTGATTCAGAGGCCATTTTCCCCTTTTGTCTCAATATGTTAGATAAAGCAAGTTAGCTCCTTGGGAACTCAAGCTAACAAGGGCTCTGTCTGTTGACTACTCACCAAAGCCCACCTCATAAAACTATCACTTCTAGTACTAGATGAACAAACAAACAAATTCAACAAATGAAGTGTGTGTGTGTGTGTATGTGTGTGTGTATGTGTTCTTGCATGCATACACATGCAGGTATAATATGTATTTGGTATGTGTGTATGACTGGAGGCCAGACTCCTGCCTCGGTTGTCATTCTTCAGGTGCTGTTCATCTTCATCTTAATTTTGGGAAATGGAGTCTCCCAATGCCTGGAGCTCATCAAGTAGGCTAGGCTGGCTGACCAACAAGCTCTAAAGATCTCATCTGGCTCTCCTTCTCCAGCTCTGGCATTACAAACATATGCCACAACAGCCAGAATATTTAGCTTTACATGGGTTCTAGGAATGGAACTAAAGTTCTTGTTCTTATAATAAGATAAGTGGTTATCAATTAAGGTATCTTCCCTGTCCTAACATGGAAACAACATTGAATCAAGTAAATATATATATATATGTCATATAGAGTTCTTGAAATGGAGGACTGCCAGCGGAGGACTGCCAGCTTTGGTCATGATGAGCTCACCTTATCTTCTGATCATGTTACAAGTTCACATAGCATGGGCATCTGAAAATAAACAGGCAGCAATATTTAGACAGGACATTTATTCAAGAGATGGCTTGCTGGGAAATTCCGTAAGACTCATACTTTCTCATCTACAGAAAGAAGAGTAAGTGGTTTGCCAATATTTGGTCCTGGCAGCCTCCTCCACAGGAGATGCTTATTGTCAACCTTGTTTTAGTAAATGAAAAAGTAAATGTCAAATACAAAATGACAATGATTCCAGGTGCCAGAAGAAACAGTTGGCTGCAGGAAGCAATGGGGCCTGAAGAAGCTTTGGCCAGCAACTTTCCTGTCCGGTCTATAATGTATGGATAAAACTCAGTCCCAGGGGCTATGCTGATGTTCACTTACAGGTGTCTGGACCTAATCCTCAGACTCTTTCTCTCTGGTACAGGTGGTGCTCACCTGCTGGAATGGCAAGCTGTTTGCCATGGCAGAAATTCTATATCCACTTAGCTTTGCAAATAAGTCCAGACTTAATAAAATATGGCAGAAGTATGGCTCAGCCATGCAAAGGAATTGCTCCGGTATCCAGAACCCATTTGAGCCAATGAAAAGCTGTGATTCCCAACCCCATCAGCTCTCTCTCCAGCCTAAAGCAAAGAAACATAAAGAAGGTTGCAACTAATGGGCCTCTCAATGATTTTATTTTTTTCAATTTGAGGAGAGGATGACTTCCAAGAGAAGTATAGGGGATTTTACAGATTGGGGGAAGCACAGCATGAAAAGGTGAGAGAGGACCAGGTCCTCATATTCAAAAGATGCCAGCAGATTTTTGTTAATATGCTGTGCATACCTGATGGGTCCAACTGCCAGCAGGATTCAATGAGAGGTGACAAGAAGGACCCTGTGCTTGACAGTGAATCATATCAGGGTCTGGATAAATAATCATGTTACCAGTATGTAAATGATCAGGATTCCGGATGTTATCATCCACTTATTTCCCCTCATACCTCTGCAGACTTCTGCTACATAGCAAAAGCTTGTAAACCCTCATACTAATTGAAAAATAAAATCTTATTTTACACATGTTTAATCCCAGCTCTGGAGAGGAAGAGAAGCAGATTCCTGGGGTTTATTGGACAGCTAACAGCTCACTTGGAAAACTTTTGTCCAGTGAGAGACCCTGACTGAGAAAGTAGAGTAACTGAGCAATGACACTCAAGGTTGTTGTCAAGCCTTCATTCATACAAACATGCATATAAATTACAATTCTTTTTAAATTTTCTTAATAGAGTATTTTTTTTTTTCATTAGAAAGGGGAGAAGCATGAAATTCGTGCATTAGTGCATCGATTGAGGGCTGACTAACTGAGGTGATAAATACTTGGAGCCTAGTGCTTCATTTCAGTACCATCTCACATGACTGGATAGCATTATCTAAAGCAGTATGCTTCTCTATTCTTCAAAGAAGCTGCTGAGAATTCTCAGAACAAGACAAGGAAGAACAAAATGAAGGAAGAAGGAAGAAAGGAGAGAGAGAGAGAGAGAGAGAGAGAGAGAGAGAGAGAGAGAAAGAGAGATTGATTCTTATCAAAGTGTATGGGTAAAAGCACTTAAATCTAAAGCCTAGTGACCGAGGACCCACATGGTAAATGGAGAAAACTTATGCCCCATAGTTGTCATCTGATCACAGAAATGCCACCCTCTAATACATCCATGCAAATATATAATTAAAAATGATTATGAAAATGTACTCCCCCATAGTGGCAGGGGGAGGGGGAGGAAATGGGGAGCTTCCAAAGGGGAGATCTGGAAAGCGGGAAACATTTGAAATGTAAAGAAAGTAGGAAAAAAAATAGAAAAAGAAAAGAAAAGAGTACTCAAAACTCTTAAATTCAGCACAAACCTGAAGTTCAATTTTCATAACACTCCCACAAATGTAAATTTTCTAATTAGAAAACAATACACAGTTCACTATTTGAATGAGTGTTTCATTTGCCCATCATCCCAGGCTAATCTTAGATTATACTCATCAGTACCTAATTTGTCTCACTTTTACATATTCATACAGAAAGACTCAATACTTTAATTATAGATGTTTTAATAAGAAGTCTTTGGCTGCCCTTTATGCTGTCACTCTTTATTTAGACACAAACTATTCATGATAATTTTTAGATCCCATTACAGCAATTTCTCTTTAAAATCCTCTCAGTGACAGCATTAGTTTAAAGTAATAACTGAGCCAAGGAGATATAGCATGAAATTACATTCCTTCTCTGGAGTCTCTGTAATAAAACAAAAAATGTGACACATACACAAGCTTATAACTTTGACGGGTAGATTTTCTGTAAGAGATTGTAGACTTTATAATTTAATGGTACTGATACCACGTTCCTTAGACAGCTCCACATTAAAGACCATTATGAATATTTGCTAAAGTGCTATGTGTTTTCTTTTAATTTTTCATTAATTTACATATTCATTCACTTCACATCATGAACACAACCCTCTCCTTTCTCTCCTTCCAATCCCACCCTCACAAATTCCTCTCCATATTCCTCCCTGTTTTCCTTAGAGTAGTGGAATCCCTCCTTGTGTACAACCTTGCCCTGAGACATCATATAATAGGACAAAGAGCATCCTCTCCCACTGAAACCTGACAAGGCAGTCCACTCAGGGGAAAGGAATCTAAAGGCAGGAAACAGAGTCAGAGAAATGCCCTCCAACCTCCACCCCAAAAATTGCTAAGGTAAACACATAAACACCAAGATGCACATCTGCTACAAATATGTTGTGGGGTTAGGAGCAACTACTGCATTCTCTGAGATTGGTGGTTCAGTCTTTGTCATCTCACATGGACCAAGGTTAACTGATTTTGTAGGTTTCTGTGGTGTCCCTGACACCTCTAATTCACTCAATCATATCCCCTAATATTCTACAAGATACTCTGTGTCTTGCCTGATGTTTAGATATGAGTCTCCACATCTGTATTCATCCACTGCTGCATGAAGTCTTTCAGGAGACGGTTATGCTAGGCTCATGTCTGCAAACATAATTAATACTATCAGGGATTAGGTTTTTCACATGGGATGGGTCTCATGCTGGGCCAAGGATTTACTTGTCTCTTCCCTCATTCTGTTTTCCATCTTTATCTCTCTGCATCCAGCAGGCAAGAAAAATTTTGAGTGAAAGGTTTTGTGGGTGGCTTGATGTCACTTTCCCTCACAGGAAACCCCTGCTAACTTCAGGAGGTAGTCACTTCAGTTTCCTAATGTCCAACTGCTAGGAGTCTCAGCTAAGGTCACCCCATAGACACTTGGAAGCCCCTCCTCTCCCAGGTCTCCAGCTAGTTTGAGAAATGCCCTCCACTGATTTATTTTCTCTCCCCAAGTCCTCTGATGCCACCTTCTCCTCAACCTGATCCCCATCACTGTTCTACTACTCACCCCCCTCTCACATCCTCACATCCAGTTTCTTCCCTCCCTCCAACTCTGATATATACTATATTTCTTCTTCTGACTGAGATTCACTCTTTCTCCTTTGGGCCCTCCTTATTAACTAGTTTCCTTGTGTCTCTGTATTATATGATGGCTATCCTATTCTTTATAGCTAATGTTCACTTATAAGTGAGTACTTAAAATGCTTATCTTTCTTGGCCTGGATTATCTCACTCAGGATTATATATTTTCATTCCTTCCGTTTGCCAGTAAATTTCATGATATCTTTGTTTTTAATAGATGAGTAATACTCCATTGATTAGGTATACCAGATTCCCTTTATCCGTTCTTCAGTGGAAGAATATCTAGGTTGTTTCAAGTTTCTGGCTATCGTGAATAAAGTTGTTATGGACATAGATAAGCAATTGTCTTAGTGGTTTAGTGGAGATTCTTTTGGTTATATGCCCACAAGTGATATAGCGAGACATTGAGTTAGAATTATTTCCAATTTTCTGAGAATCCACCAAATTGATTTCCAAAGTGGTTGCACTAGTTTTTATTCCCACCAGCAATGGAGGAGTGTTCCCCTTGCTCCACATATGATCCAGCCTGTTCTGTCATTTGAGTTGTGAACTTAGCCATTCTTACTGGTTTGAGATTAAATCTCAGAGTCTTTTGATTTGTTTCTATCTGATGACTAAGGATATTGAACATTTCTTTAAGTACATCTAGGCCATTAAAGATTCCTCTGTTGAGAATTCTCTGTTTAGCTCTCTACCCTATTATTTAATAGTGTTATTTAGTTTACTGTTTTCTAATATCTTGAATTCTTTATACATTTTGGATAATAGCCCTCTGTCAGATATAGAGTTGGAAAAAATATTTTGCCATTCTGTAAGCTTCTCTTTTATCCTATTGATGGTATCCTAAGCCTTACAGAAACTTTTCAGTTTTATGAGGTCTACATTATTAATTTTTGATCTTAATATAGAGATATTGGTGTTCAGTTTAGTAATTTTTTCCCTATGCCAATATATCCAAGGCAGTTCCCCAATTTTACTTCTATTAATTTGATGTGTCCACTTTGTTGTTGAGGTCTTTTAGCCACTTGAACATGAGTTTTGTTCAGAGTGGTAAATATAGATTTATTTGTATTCCTTTTCATGAAGACAACCAGATAAAGTAGTGCCAATTGTTTAACATACTTAGTTTTTTCCCATTGTCTTCTGTTTTGAAAATCAAGGGCTGAAGAGATGGCTCAGAGATTAAGGGCACTAATTGCTCTTCCAGAGGTCCTTAGTTCAATTCCCAGCAACCTTTTGGTGGCTCACAGCCATCTATAATGGGATATGATGCCCACTTCTGGAGTATCTGAAGACAGCAACACTATACTCACATACACAAAATAAATAAATCTTTAAAAATGAAAATCAAATGTTTTTTTACATGTTTGGGTTTATTTCTGGGTAACTAAATCTATTCTATTGACCAACCTGTCTGTTTTTAAGCTAATGCTAAGCAGATTTTATTATTATAATTTTATTTTAGTGCATATTGAGATAAATGATGGTGATATCTCCAGAAGTTCTTTTATAATGCATTATCATTTAGGCTATCTTGGTTTTTTGTTTGTTTGTTTTGTTTTGTCTGTTTGTTTGCTTTTTCTGTTTTTGTTTTTGCTGTTTTTTCCTATGAAGTTATGCACTGTTCTTTGAAGGTATGTAAAGAACTGTTTTGGAATTTTGATGAGAATTGCTTTGAATCTGTAGATACAATTTGGAAAGATATTTTTGGTATGTTGGCTGCTTTTACTATGTTAACTGCACTAAGCCATGAATATGGAAGACTTTTCCATCTTCTAATGTCTTCTTCAATTTCTTTTTATACAGATTATGCTCCTATCATGCAGGTCTTTCACCAGATTGGTTAAGTTACACCAAGATATTTTATATTATTTGTTGCTATTGAAAAAGGTATCATTTCAGGTATTTCTTTCTCAGACCATTTAGCATTCAAATAAAGTAGGGCAACTATTTTTTTTAAATTGATTTTGTATCCAGCCACATTGATGAAGGTGTTTATCAGCTGTTGGAGTTGTATAATAGAAATTTTGCAGTCACTTATGCACACTATTAAATCACTTGTGAACAGTGATACTCTTCCTTCAAACTTTGTATCTATTTGATCTCCTTTAGTTGTCTTAATGCTCTAGCTAGAACTTCAAGTACTATGTTGAACAGATAATGAGCATGGGGGTAGCCTTGTCTGGCCCATGATTTTAGTGGAATTGTTTTAAGTTTCTATTTTTTTTCCTTGATTGATATTGGATTGATGTATATTGCCTGTATTAGCTAAAGACCTTGTAAGATGTTAAAAATGAAGGGGTATTAGTTTTTGTTGGAGGTTTTTTTATTCCCTACCTAATGATATAATCTTTTTTTTCTTTTGAGTTTGTTTATGTGGTGGATTATGTTGCAGGAATTTCATATATTGAACCATCCCTGCATTCTGGGAATAAAACCGACTTGAACATGAAGGATGACATTTTTAATATGTTCTTGAATTTACCCTGTATTTTATAGGATATTTTGCATTGCTGTAAAGAAGAGAAATAGTTCTAAAATTCTCTTTCTTTGTTGAGTCTTTGTGTGGTGTTGTGGTGACTGTGGCCTCATGGAGATAGTGCTTCTTTTTCCTTGGGGATGATTGGAAAAAAAAAAAAAATATATATATATACTAATCTTGATTTACATTCCATAAGGGGTACTTGTTAAGAAAATCCTCCAGGACATTCACCTGAACTCATGACTGACAGCCATTCTTTGCCCCAGTCCCAAAAGCTTACCTATCTCCCAGAATGTCTGCCCTACCAGGGACACTGGTGAGACCACAGCCCCAATATCCACATAACCTAGAACATCCACATGGACCAACAGATGTGGAATATATTCTAGTCTGCACCTCCATCTGCACTCCTGGCAAAGCAGTGTGCCTGCTACCTGAATCCCAGAACCTGCCTTTCTCCCAGGAGGTCTGCGATAGCCAAAGACACAGGAGGATTGCTCTAACCAAGGACACAGGAAGACTTACCTAACCACAGACAGCACTAACTACCCAGGAGGCCAGATCTAATCCAGGTCCCAGCTCTACATGTGTCTAAGGAGGCCTGCTCCAGTCTGGCACACACCTGCCAATTAACTCCAGAGATAAACATATAGCAAAAGTCTAGGAAAAGAACATAAGCAAAAAAGCCAATGTAATTTGGCAACAATAGAACCTAGTTCTCCTTCCAAAGAAAGCCCTGGATACCCAAAAATGACACCTGAAAAGAAAGATTCTGACCTAAAATTCCATCTAATTAAGAAGATAGAGGTCTTTAAAGGGTATATAATAACTCCCCTAAGGAAATACAAGGAAACACAGGCAAGCAGTCAGAATCCTTCAGAGAAGAAACAAATCTCTTAAAGAAATGCAGGAAAATACAGTCAAACAGGGAAAGGAATTAAACAAAATGGTCCAAGACCTTAAAATGGAAGTAGAATCAATACAGTAAACACAAAGGGAGGCAATGCTGGATATGAAAAATCTAGGAAAGAGATCAGGAGCTATAGATTTAAGCATCACCAACACAGTACAAGAAATATAAGAAATAATCTTAGGCATAGAAGTCACAATAGAAGATATTTATACATAAGTCAAAGAAATTACATAGTGTAAAAAACTCCCAACCCAAAATATACAGCAAACTCTGGATACAATGAAAAGACCAAACCTGATAATAATAGGAATAAAAGAGGGTGATGATTCTCAGTTCAGTAGGCCAGAACACATCTTAAACAAAAACATGGAAGATAATGTCTTAATATAAAGAAAGAAATGGCCATAAACATACAAGAAGCCTGCAAAACACCAAGTAGATTGGACAAGAAGAGAAAATCTAGTGACATAATAATCAAAACACTAACTATACAGAACATAAAGAGAATATTAAAAGTTGTAAGGGAAAGAGGCCAAGAAACATATAAAGTCAGACCTGTCAGGAGGCTATTCAAAAGAGACACTAAAAGCCAGAAGACTTTAGAGAGATGCCATGCAGACCCTAAGAGAACACAAATGCCAGCCTAGGCAACTAAACATAGCAACACTATCCATCTCTGTAGATGGATAAACCAATATACTCAATGACAAAGCTAAATTTAAACAATTTATTTGTACTAATCTGGCCCTACAGAGGCTAATAGGAGGAAAATACCCCCACAGGAGAGTAACGACACCCAAGAAAACATAAGAAATTAATAATATCAAACAAATCACAAGAGCATAGAATCACACATACATAATACCACCTCCAACAACAAAAATAGCAGGAATTAAGAATCATTGGCCTTTAATTTCCCTCAAAATTAATGGACTCAATTTCCCAATAAAATGGCGCAGGTTAAGAGACTGTCCATGATTTTGCTTCATACAAGAAACAGCAACAGGCTGGAGAACCCTGTGTGGGCCACCAGGCCTCCATAGACAAACGGCACAGGGAGAAAGTGAACTGCCCATTTGTGTGGAGGAGCCAGAGGAAGGAGGGCTCCAGATGCAGAGACTGAGGAAAAGCCTGGAGGTAAGAGCTGGCCAGCTTCCACCTGTGGCTGGAGACCCCTGCCTGAGCCACAAGGCCTCCATAGACAAACAGTGCAGGTTGAAGGCAAGCTGCCCACTTGTGTGGAAAAGCCAGCAACAGGAGTGCTCCAGACACAGGGACTGAGGAAAAGCCTGGAGGTAAGAGCCTGCAGGCTTGTACCTGTGGCAGAAGACCTCTGCCTGGGCCACCAGGCCTCCATAGATAAACAGAGCAGGGAGAAAGCGAGCTGCCCACTTATGTGGAAAAGCCAGCAACAGGAGGGCTCCAGAGACAGGGTCTGAAGAACACCCGGGAGAGAGAGCTGTTCTCCCAGGAATATTGACATCTGGGCTTAAAGGAAAGACAAGCCACAGTCAGAGAGAGAAAAACCAGCTAACATCAGAGATAACCAGATGGTGAAAGGCAAGGGCAAGAACACAAGGAACAGAAACCAAGACTACTTGGCTTCATCAGAACCCAGCTCTCCCACCACAGCCAGCCCTGGATACCACAACACACTAGAAAAGGAAGACTCAGACTTAAAATCACTTATCAAGAGGATGATAGAAGAATTTAAGAAGGAAATAAATAATTCCCTTAAAGAAATACAAGAGAACACAGGTAAACAACTGGAATCCCTTAAAGAGGACACACAAAAATCCCTTAAAGAATTATAAGAAAGCACAATCAAACAAATGAACAAAACCATTCAGGAATTAAAAACAGAAATAGAAACAATAAAGAAATCACAAAGGGAGACAACTCTGGAGTTAGAGAACATAGGAAAGAAATCAGGAATAATAGATGCGAGCATCAGCAACAGAATACAAGAGATGGAAGAGAGAATCTCAGGTACAGAAGATACCATAGAAAACATGGACACAACAGTCAAAGAAAACACAAAATACAGAAAGCTCCTAACCCAAAACATCCAAGATATCCAGGATGCAATGAGAAGACAGAACCTGAGGATAATAGGCATAGAAGAGAGTGAAAGCTCCCAACTTAAAGGACCAGTAAATATCTTCAACAAAATTATAGAAGAAAACTTCCCTAACCTACAGAAAGAGAGGAACATAAATATACAAGAAGCCTACAGAAGACCAAACAGACTGGACCAGAAAAGAAATTCCTCCCGTCACATTACTATCAAAACACCAAATACACAAAACAAGGAAAGAATATTAAAAGCAGTAAGGGAAAAGGGGCAAGTAACATATAAGGGCAGACATGTCAGAATTACACCAGACTTCTCACTAGAGACTATGAAAGCTAGAAGATCCTGTGCAGTTCTCATACAGACTCTAAAAGAACACAAATGCCAACCCAGGCTATTTTACCCAGCAAAACTCTCAATAATTATAGATGGGGAAACCAAATTCTTCTTTTTCATTTGTTTGATTGTGTTTTATTTCCTTCTTAAAATCTTCTATCACCATCTTGATAAGTGATTTTAAGTCTGAGTCTTACTTTTCTGGTGTGTTGGGGTATCCAGGGCTGGCTGTGGTGGGAGAACTGGGTTCTGATGAAGCCAAGTAGTCTTGGTTTCTGTTCCTTGTGTTCTTGCCCTTGCCTTTTGCCATCTGGTTATCTCTGGTGTTAGCTGGTCTTTCTCTCTCTGACTGTGGCTTGTCTTTCCTTCAAGTCCAGATGTCAATATTCCTGGGAGAACAGCTCTCTCTCCTGGATATTTTTCAGACCCTGCATCCAGAGCCCTCCTTCTGATGGCTCCTCCACACAAGGGGGCAGTTCGTTTTCTCCCTGTGCTGTTTGTCTATGGAGGCCTGGTGGCCCAGGCAGAGGTCTCCTGCCACAGTTGGAAACCTCCAGGCTTTTCCTCAGTCCCTGCTTCTGGGGCCCTCCTTCCGCTGCCAGGAGACACTTTTTTAAAGACATGATTTTTTACTAGGTTGGGACTTACAGGTAGGCTAGGCTCTCTAGCTAGCAAGCTCAATTCATTTACCTGTTTCCACTGCAGAAGTAAACCACTGGACTTCTCTCCCTGTCTCTCTGTCTTTCCCTCTCTATCTCTCCTTCTTTTTCTCCTTCTCTCTCCCTCTCAGCATGTGTTTGTGTGTATGTACACATGTGTCTATATGTAGTCATATTTTTGTATATGCAAGCATACACCAGAGGTTAATATCAAGATGCCTTCCTCCATCTTTCTCTACTTTATTTCTTCATACAGTGTCCCCTCATTAAACACAAGTCACTCTGTAAAGATAGTATCCTACCAGGAAATGCCCAGAATCTGCTTATCTCCTTCCCTTAGTTTTTCCCAGCTCTGGGATTACAGTTCTAAACTACCACACTCATCTTTTTCATGGGTCCTGGGGATGAAAACTTTGAAACTCATGCTTTCAAGGTAAGCAATTTGCCAATAAACTAACTCTCAGCCTCTCTTTGTGTTTTTCAAATCTTATACAAATGAATTTGATCCTCAAATGACTGACTGCCTCATAACGGCCATGACGAGCTCAGTGGATAAGAGTTGGAAACAGTTCCATTACAACCATACAGTGCTCTTCTGTGATATCTGGGACATGTGACCCATTGCAAAGGCTATTGTGACTCTCTAGGGAAGGAATAAAATAAAGACCATAGTGAGTAGACATGACTCAGACTAATTTGTGCATCTATGCTGAGGACATTCAACTGCAGACAAATCTCTTATAATAAGACACACATTTGAATCTTTGTAATTCACCAACTATTTAGTATGAAGGTGGATATCCTGAATATCAAGAAGGGTTTAAGGGCCTTTGGGGGAGTCACTTAGAAATCAAAGCAGAATCCAGATGTGAGCCTATAGCTTGTCATAGTCATTACTATAACAAAATGTCTCACAATAATCAACTTAAAGAAGTAAGGGTTTATTTTATCTCACTACTCAAGAAAATCATTTCATCAGGATATGGAATGATAATTGTAGGAGTGTGAGGCAGCTAGTCACATTGCATCCCCAGGGGGGAGAGGCAGGGCTGGTGCCTGGTTAACTTTTTCTTCTTTATTCAGTCCAGGCCCAGGCTGGGCAGCCGAAGTGGAATGATGCTGCTCCTGACCGCTTATGCCCCAATGGAAAGCAGTGGAGGCCCAACAGAGATCATTTCTTCATAGTGGAGAAGGCAAATATCAAGAGCAAGAGGCATCTGCTCATACTGCATCTTCATTCAAGCAGTGATAAGAGCACTGGAATCTGGCTATAAAACCACAAGGCCCACACCCATAATCTTCTTTCTTAGCAAGACTCCAGTCCTAGAATTTTCCCAATATTCCCAAATAACAACACTAAGTCTAGGCAAAGAATATACATACATGAGCCTATGAGGAGCATTTCACATTGAAACCTCACAGGCTTCACCAAAGTCAAAACTCAGGTCAAGACCGATTGCTACAATGCATAATCTGTTCTATAAAAACTGAATTAAGGTAAGGCACTCCATCACAACTCACCGTGTGCCACAGTCCCACAGCAAAGGTCTTCACATCACTGTGTGATCTTCTCACACTATGGGAGCTATGTACATAGCAGGAAGAAACACAAAGCTGTTTGATTTTCAAGTCATCCCTATTGGATCACATCTGGTACTACCAATGAGGGCAGAGTGCCCTGTCATATGGCCACTGCAATTTCACAGGCAAAGAGCTTGTGAAAACATAGGAAGATCAATCAGAATTCTTAAACAGTAAAAAAAAGACGAGATTATCAGGAGAGCTAGAGAGTTAGCCCAGTCAATAAAGTGCTGTCTTATAATTGCATCAGTGAGGAAATAGGTGGATTGTTGTGACTGGCTAACTAGTAAATGTAGTCTATTCAGAAAGTCCAAGTTACTGAGAGACTATGTCTCAAAAATCAAGATGAATAGAACCTGAGGAATGACACTCAAGGTTGCCTTGTGCACATGGACATAGGAGCATGCATACAAATGCACATAGATATCCACATCAAAAAAAGAAAAAGAAAAAAGATAAAAGAAAAGAAAAAGAACAGAAACAAACAAACAAAGAAGAACTTTTCATAGGAAATAGCTGGCCATGAGCCCAACAGAAAGCATCACTGTCATGGTTTGAAAGCCCAGATTAAAAAGAGCACCCGGCTTTTGTCTCAGAAAGGACAAGAGATAAATGTCCCACACATGGATGAAAAGGTTCCCAAGGGACAGATGATGCTTCTTGGCATTTCAAGACACCCAAGAACATAAAATGCTTCCTCTGAAATATAAGAACCAGCTACTTGGAATGCCAATTTTGGCTTGTAAATGAATGAGAAAAAGAAAGGTATTCCCAGGAGGGAGTGAGCTTTCGAATCAACTTTCAAAGAGAGAAGGGATATTAGCAATCAACCCTCCACTGAGCAACTAAGCAAGTCCAAAAATGTAAACTAGCAAGAGATATTCAACTGCAAAAGGTAATGCCTCTGGTTGTGTTCCCCAGAGAACAGGCAAATGTGAGGGACAGGTGATGAAGTAAGTGTGTGTGTGTGTGTGTGTGTGTGTGTGTGTGAGAGAGAGAGAGAGAGAGAGAGAGAGAGAGAGAGAGAGAGAGAGAGAGAGTTTTCAGTATATGTAGAGAGTGATTATAAGAGTCAAGATCTGGTGCTGTATATTATTTGGGGTAACTTGAATCTGTATTTGAGGGTCATATTAGGCTCCAGAATAAATGATTTTTTTATTCTTTCTGAGGTGAGAGATGTAGTTTATTCTAAACACTTTTATGCACATGGGCAGAGCATGTTTTTCATACTTCACTATTGAGAGATCCCCAAGTCCCAATCGTTAAGCTGGAGATGCACAATTGAACATGGACATTGTCCACAGAAATAGGATTCAAACCTCTGGAAACTGCTTGAGCCAGGGCTATACCTTATGGTAATATCAAAACGTAGGCATTGGAAGTGTGTTTTATGGATGACAGATGTTCAAATCGATCCTCTAATTCTAAAGTATGTTCTCTGTGATATGGTGTATAACAATTTCTCTATTTCTGAATGGCTTAGAGGACACCCAGCCTTCCTTTCACCATGGTCTAACTACAGGCTCAATTTGCTAACCATTGTCTCATTTACATACTGTCTTGAAAGCCAACATAGAACTGCAATGCTTCCTAAGGTACCAAGAGATCTTTGAGGGAAGAGAGGAGAGAGAGAGAGAGAGAGAGAAAGAGAGAGAGAGAGAGAGAGAGAGTCCTGAATATATGTGGAGGTTGTATTTTTGAATTTTATTTATTCTTTGACAGTTTCATATATTATACAATATTTTTATTTTACTGTATTATTCTCTTATCCTCTTTCCATCTTCCACTGAAACTTTTTCCTTTAAAATATCTCTACTATGACTATTTTTATGTATGTTGCATGTATAACCCAGTGTTTAATTAATGTTGACTGCATGTACGAGGTTAATTTTGGGGGTCTGGGGAACTTACCAGAAGTGACACCACTGAAGAAAATGATACTCCCTCACCAAACAACCATTATCAGTCAACAGTCCAAGAGGGAAGGGGTGGGACCTCACGAGTTCCTCCCCAGTTTATAATGAATTGTGCTGATATGCTAATCTGTCCGGAGTAAAAACAGCTCTATTAACTTCTTGAATGCAATGTCATATCACGTCCAAAGGACCTTTTATTGACAGGATTCTTTGCTGTCTTATATTTCTAAGATTCTTTCTGTACCTCCTCTGAATTTTCCCCTAAGCTTTAACAGGAAGGTACAGCTGTTTAATTTAGGAACATGTATTTCTCTATCACTTATTCTTATCAGTTTGAAAAGTTCTGAGAATCTTCATTAAATACTGAACACAGCACTAAGAAGTTTCTTTGATCAAGGCTAAAAAGCAATACTATTTTATGGTAAAAACATGAGTATTTAGAAAGAAATTAGATATGTCCATTTAGCAAAACCACAATATTAGGTCACTCTCTAAGGCATAAAACCTACCCAGCCATGAGATCTTGACCACATTTATACTATAAGGCCCAGGCTCCTTTCTATAAAGCAATCCTCAAATTCTATCATAAAAAATTTTGATTGACTATATAATAGTCTTGACATTATTGCATCAGTAGACACTCACTGTGTGGCAAGTCAGCATTGCAGTCTGTGGTGTGATAGGGAAGACAGTGTAGAAGTCTCCCTCTTGTTTTCTGGCTAAGTCCAGTTTACGTTTAACTTGAATTTGATTTCCTTGATGGAGAATTTCTTGGAAAATTATCCAACTCTATTCTCAGAACCCAAGGCCAAGATGTCCCAATTGACCTTAGATTTCCTTGGCCTGCCTCGTTGTGCAGAACCCCTCCAACTAACAGCTTTTCTTACCTTCTGTAGAATGGCTTGCTTCTGTGAAGCCTCCTTGCAGATACTGAGATGAATACCAATACATCTATTTTGCCTTCAAAAATCCTATGTTCTGGACATTTTTGGTGACACTTAGGTCTGAAGAGTCTGAATATGGCCCCACCTAGCTGTAATAAAGACATTCAATTTGCTATAAGCTGTGTTCGAGTGTTTCATATCTGGTGAGTTCCCCAAAACAATAGAACATGATTTCATGGCTTTTCTTTGCTAGAGCCTTCAGAAAACCTTTCAGAACCATGAAAGTTAAGACAGCAGGTAGGAACTTTCCAGCCCAGTTAAAGCTTGGTTCTTTTGTATTGTGTGTTGAAGGTGTGTGATGGTGTCTTCTGCAATAGGATCTTATCAAGAAGGTCTGATGGGAAAGCATTTACAATAGCTTGTATTGTTTGGGGGACTCTAGGACTCCCTGAAAAACAACTCAGAAGAAACTGTCTTATATTTAGCACTGAAAATATTAGCTAATAAACTTTGATTCTGGGAGAAACATTGTCCTCCTTGCAGAATACCTCCATTCAAGCTATTTTTGAAATTATATTTCAATGAGTTTATAAGATGTCTTCAAAGGTTTCTTTCATACTTCCTTAGACTGAGTTACTCCACCTTGCTTTGTCCTCTCCCATCCTCTACCACGTCCTCTGCCTTGCTTTTATGAGACATTGTCTCACTGGCATTGAAATTGCCAAGTAGACTAGGCTGATCAAACAGCCTAGTCCCAGGGTTTCTTCTGTTTCTGCTTTCCCAATTCTAGGATTACAGGCACATATACACAAAACTTTTCTGCTTTGGTTGTAAGGGTTGTTACTTAGGTCCTCATGCTTACAAGACAAGCATTTGACAGATCGGGCATTCATCTCCCCAGACCTCATAGGGAAATTTCAAATGCTATTGATATCAGGAAGCTGAGCTTCTTCACTGCCTTATTCCTCAAGGGTAATTTTAATGGAATGGATTTGAATGTGCCCATGAAGGAAAAGTTCTTTGCAGACAGATGGATGTGGATTCAGAATGGTCTCTTTAGCTGGGTTGCTGTTAATGAGTTCTGTTTTCTAGTTGCCTGAAGGCAGATGTGCAAACTCACACATTTTGTCATTCACTGGAAAACCACATGGGAAAATGGACAGGAGGCAGATTTATTATGCCTCTTCGTTTCAGGCCTTGGCCATATGATTCATTGTGGTGGGCCTGACTCAAGGCAGAACATCTTGGATTTGGGAGTGTATGACCGAGCAGACTCTTCTCTTCATAGAATCTGGAAACAGGCAGAGACAGGAGAAAGTCCAACCCAAAGAAATATTTTTAGTACTGTACTTCTTGAACATAGACCCCACTGTTTAATAATCCATCCAGTAGGAACCCGTCAGGACAAGGACCCACTGATGAGATTAGTGTACCTGTTCCTATTAACTTGACAATGGCTTACTTAAGCCTGTATTATCATCTTGAAAATATAGCCTAACCTGCTGTAGAAACATAGACCAGTCTTCCCAATTTTCAAACAGGGTCATGCCAAAAGAGTCTACATACAGTGAGTGATAACAAAAGGAGCAACTCATACACTCACCCCAGACACCAAAACACAAACCAACTCACTTTTTTTGTTTTTGTTGTTGAATGTCACTTAGATGTTAACCGTCACTTAGATGTTCTTACACAAAAATATTGGGGAATGGGAGGTGACCTATTATTATAGCTTGTACTGTGTCCTCCAAACTCAACACAATGCTGAAGCCCTAATGCTCATACTGTACAATCTGACAGTATTGGGAGACAGGACTTTCACAAGTATTTATGAGGCCATTGGGGTGGGTCAAGATTCAACCTGAACAAGATAGGCAGTTTCCATAGATAACTTAGAAACTGAGATCCACCCTTTCATCTCCCCACCTTCTTTGTACTATGCATAGAACTTCTCATCAATCACAGCAACATGTAGTTCTTTAACAAAGTCCACATTTGCAGGCACATTCATAAATGTATGTACATATTCATTACCGCTCACACAAACATAAATAAACTATGACTAGGAAAGTTGTAATTTCTCTACATGAGTTGAAATGGGCAGATGGAAACAGCATGGGGATATTTTTTCACTCTGTTACAAAAGTAAGCAAAAACACCACCACCACCAACAACAACAACAACAACAAGACAGTCTGTCTCTCACTTTCTTTGAACTTTTGCCCTTGCATAATTATCTTTTATGTAATATTTAGAAAATGTTGGCTCATTAAATTCCACAACTGCTCCAAGTATTAATACATGGTACTGTGTGTGTGTGTGTGTGTGAAAGAGAGAGAGAGAGAGAGAGAGAGAGAGAGAGAGAGAGAGAGAGAGGTGTATGTGTACTTCAGGAGTATATTTGCATGTACCCATAAACACTTGTGCTGAAGACAAAGAAAGAGATTGTGTGTCCTACTCTAGGACTCTCTGCCCTTGAGATAGAGCATCATTGAACCTTAAGCTTAAACAACCACTGAGCCCAGTAAGTGTCCTGTCCTTACCCCTCTCAGCACTTTTGTTCTAGTTGCACCCAGACATCCTGGAGTTTTTATCTAGGCACTGAGCTTCAAACTCCTCACTCTCAGCCAGCAAGATAGCTCAGTCATAGAGCAATTCCACTACCTTTCTATTACATTTCTTTTAATTATTGACATCACCATTCTGTCAGTAAGACAATGTACTTTCCTTTGCAGTTAATCTGTGATAACTAATTCGATGCATTGCCTCAAATTGTGCTGAAGTATAAGCAGTTGTACCCATAATTTTGCATCCACATGAAAATATCAACACCACAAAAAGTGCAAGCAATATCCATCTTCCTGTTATTATGAAAGTGGAGTTAAGCTCATAGTTCTCCTAAAATGGTTTTAGGACTCCCTAATGTATCCAACCATTCTAATAAAGATCTTTGTGCCAGGCAATGCTGAAAATATCCATAGTTAACTTGCAATTACAATTTTAAACATTTTCATTAGTAATCCACACCAATATGCAGGATTATTCAAACCACACTGGAGTAGAGGAGGGAAATAAAAGGGAGGATGACTATACAGGACCCTCATGTCTGTCAATTCTTATGCATCACATGTGAGTCACACAACTCCCAGGAAGGGAGGTGTCTCCCCACCCCAACAATGCTCTGTGGGCCTGAATGTATAAGAAAAATTGACTATAAGTTAGAAAGTATCCCTGAGAGGTGGCTAATACTTCTTCAGGTAGCTTACAAGCGTCACAACATCACTGAGCTTCTGCTTACATATCACCAATGTTGCCTATCAGATAACCACTAGCCCTTGAGCTATATGCAACCCTGAACTCTCAGCAGCTGAATTCATTTTTCAAAGCTTGCTCTTTAGAATGTGTGTGAATATGGGCATGTGTCTCAAAGGTTTGCATAAGACCAAGATTAGACCCAGACTGTAAACAACACTAGGAAAATATATGTATATCTCACCAGAGGCAAATAATACCTTGAAAGATTCTGTGATGAAACACCCTAAAAGAAATAAAGTATAAAAGGTTTATGGTAGCTTTCCATTCCAGGCTGTAGTCTCTCACTGCAGAAAAATTCTAACTCAAGAACTTGAAACAGCTAGTCACACCACATCTATAGTCAAGAGGCAAATAAATTCATGTATATATATATATTCTGTGATCATCATTGTCCATTCTTACAAAGCTCAGGAGCTCCTACATACGGAATGATGCCAACCATAGTGGATAAGTCTGCCCATTTTAACTAATGTAATCAAGATAATCCCCCACAGACTGGCCCATAATCTGTTCTCCAAGATGATTCTAGGTTTTACCAAGTTAACAATTTGTACTAACCATGGAAACTAGCCATCAGAAACATGTGAATCAATACTATGGTGAGATTCCATCTCACCCCAATGAAAGTGGCAAGCAATAAGAACATATGTAACAACAAATATCAAAGAGAATGTGGACAAAATTCTAATCCTTAAACACTGACAGTGGTGATGTGACTTAGTCCAATCACTACAGAGATTAATATGGAGATTTCTCAAAAAAAAACCTAAAAGTAGATCTTCCTTATGACACATGTACCAACTTGTCCTGAGATTCTAAGCTGAGATATTTTCCCATCAGTGTTTCTTGCAGCACTGAACAAAGTCAAAAGAATGGGCGAATTAAATGTGTCATACATACATAATGATATGACTTCATCCAGAAAGAACCAAGTTATATAATTTTCTAAACAATTAATACAGCTATATAAAATTATATTAAGCAATGTAATCCCATTTCAGGAAGATAAATATTGCATATTTTCTCTTGTTTGTGGTCCTAGATTATATAAATACACAAAATCATATATGAGTGTAGGACATAAAATCGTAAATATACTATCTAGGGGAATAAAGGAGACTGTAGGAGATAGGGAAGACAGGAAAGGGGAAGTTAAATGAAAATGAGGAGAATGTGTTTAATATATAATATATACATATATAAGACATACAGAATAAATAAAAATGAATAAAAATACATAAATAAATGGGACCAAAATCCAAAAGAAAAAATGCAAACATATAATTATTTAAGGAAAGAAGTCTATTAGTTATAAAAGAAAGGCAAAGTAAAATGTTGGGTGTTTTAACTCAAAGGTAAAATCCGCCATTTATTTTCACATGATAGCATCTTATATGACAAGAACAAAAGGAAATGTGTACTCTGATGTGCTATTGAGCAAGCATACAACAATACCCATTAAGCATAGCTCTGCAATGTGTATTGAGGGAGATAAATGTGGATACCACAATTGGTCTCCAGTATTCATGGGACATTGTGTCTCAGACCTAGCTCTGTGGCTGAAAAAGTTCTTGGAATTATAAGAGCACAAAATCTGCATATAATTTATATACATCTTTCATATTCTTAAGTCCTTTCTAGATCACTTACACTACTTGATATTTTATAAATGTGTATACATTGCTTAATGAATAATGATGAGGAAACTTGCCTATACATTTCCAGTTTAGGTGCATTGTGGCCAAGTATTGTTCATCCAGAGATTGTTTAATAAGAAGAATCAGAACACCCAGATGCAGAAGGCACTTGTAATTCTTCTGGTAATGTTTTCTAAGGAGATAATTATGAATGGCACATTCAGCCTCAATAATTTTTTTTCTGCAGTACTGTTTTTTTCTTTCTGGTTTTGTTATTGATGTTCTTTATGATAAAAGGTGAAAACAGTCAAAATCCCCAAAAGTGGTTAATAAATTATGAACACAACATGCATTATGCAAACACAAAAAACACTGTAAAGTATTTTTATTAATATAGAAAAATATTCTCAATATGTTAAGTATAAAAAAGAAATTAATGGCTGGAGAGATTACTCAACAGTTCAAAACACTTACTGTTCTTATAGATGATCTTCCTTCTGTTTGAATGCCCACATCACAGTCACAGGCATGTGAAATATCAGTCTCAAAGAACCTGATACCCCTCCTTTAGCCTCCATGGACACATGTTCTCATTCATTCATACATATATACATACATACATACATACATAAATACATACATACATACATGTGGGCAAATGTTCATTCAAATAAATATGAAACTCAGAAATTAAAAAAAAAATTAGATTATGCAAGGGTTGGATAAATAAGTTGGTTGGTATGTGTCTGCTGCACAATCATGAAAACATAAGTTCAAGGACTCACATAAATCTGAGTATTGTGGTGCAGTGCACATTTGTAATTCCAGAGTAGGGAAGGAAATGAACCCCAGTACTCAGTAGCTGGCCCTCTCAGACTGCCTGCTGAGCTCTGAACCAATGAAAAAACCTGTCATAGAAAACCAGTTAGTTCATAAAGAGTATCATCTAAGTTCATTCTCTGACCTCTTCTACACATGCATACACATTCACATGTACCTGTGCACATATACCTCTGCACATTTTATAAGTATAATTGTGAGGGAATGTCATCTCTCTCCGTCTCTTTTTCTCTCTCTTCATAGGTATGTATGTGTGTACTCGGTGTGTGTCTGTGTGTGTGTAAGTGTGTGTGTGTGTGTGTGTGTGAGAGAGAGAGAGAGAGAGAGAGAGAGAGAGAGAGAGAGAGAGACCTGTGTATGTACTCTGTTTGACCAGGATCTGGAATGAAATGTGTCAATATGTAGATAGATTCTCTGTCTTGAAGGACCAGTTATGAATAGTTTAAAGTATTTTGAACCTGTTTGCATTTTCTGATTTTTTCTGTAGTAAAGCTTTGATAGGCAATTTTAACCATACTAGTCTGGTGAATGAGGCAGAAGATTGTAGATGGAAAACAGATGAGCAAAGGTACAAATGCATAGAAGCATAGGTTGAGTAACCAAAACAGAAAAAAAAAACAAAAAAACAGGCAGATGTTAGAGAGGGAACCTCACCAGTCAGGGTTAGAAAAATCACCAAAAGTCACATGAATGTGAAAGAATCCCTGCTTTAGTTACAGCTAGTCTTCTCAGCCCACTGCTCTCCAGAGCAGACTTTAACCCAGTTCCTTACAGTACAAGGTAATGGGAGCACTCACAAAATTCCAAGCCCATGTTTCTTGCTGCTGTTGCAGTGCTGAGTTCTGGCCAACAAATGCTAAGATGTATGATCAAGCAGTGAATGGAACATCATATAGGTCTGATGAGTACCAGCACCCTAGGATGGTAGTCTGAGGACTCAGCCCCATAGAAAAGTACTGTGTATTGTGGTCGGTTCCATTTGATTTGTGTATGTGTGTGCACGCATACACACGTGTGAATGTGTGTGTGTGTGTGTGTGTCTATGTATATGGCTCTGTGTGTTTATGTGTTTGTCTATGTGTGTATCAGTGTGGTGTGTGTGAGTGTGTGTGTGTGTGTGCCAGAACTAAATCTTAAGGTATACCTCCAGTATCTCTATCAGTCTGATTCTACCATGGCTTTTGAGAGAAAGTCACTTGCTTTTACCTAGAACTTGACTATTAGATTTGGGCAGTTGGATAGTGAGCCTCAGGAATTGACTGGTCTGTATATCTCTGAATACTGGAATTCCAGGCAAGTACTGCCATGCCTACATTGGGGTTGGGCATGGGAGGTGGGAAACTCATGTTTGCACATAAGACCTGAGGTCAACATTGTCTGGTATCTTCCAACATTTCTCAGTCCTATATGTTGAGGTGTGGCCTCAACACTCAACCTCATCTTCTGTTGCTATGATGACATAGAGCATTGCTGAAGTCATGACTTTCTTAGTAGTATTGAAAGAACACAAGCAGGTATACAGAATAATTCTTGTAGTTGTGGCAATTTAATTTGTCACATCCTGTCCTCTGGCCCTCAGCAGGTCTCAAATGTACTATGATGCTGCCTCTGACCCAGGAACCACACTAGGAAACCCCTGTACCAGTGCTAAAACTTTGCTTATTGGTTCTTTGGGACCATCTTGGTAAGCATGTGCAGGTTAAGAAGCCATACAACCTGAAAATAATTGTCATGTGGGTCTTCTGAGAAAAATCCTTTTCTAAGATAAAACTTTCTTGGGCCCCTGAAGATGAAAAGAAAACACCCATTCATTGTTTGGTTCCAATACCTTTAGTCTTGTGCTCTGGGTCAACCATAAGGTGGGTGTTTTATAAGGAATCACATTCTCACTATTTATGTATTTAAAAAAATGAAAAGAAGAGCTGGAAAGATGCATCAATGGTTAAAGGCACTAACCATTTTTGTAGATGAACCAGATTTGGTTCTCATAACTTACATTAAACAACTTACATTTCCCTGTCACTTTAGTTCTAGGGGGTACTCCTGGCCTGCACAGGCATCTGTCTCTCTCTGTCTCTCTCTCTCTCACACACACACACACACACACACACACACACACTCACTCACACATACACAAACATAATTAAAATTAAATAAGAAATACATCTTTACTAAATAAATAATTAAACAAAGGGGAAAGTTACTGTTTTTAAAGTAGATGCAATCTCTCCTCTTCTGTCTACTATTAAACACAAGCAAATTTAGGGCAAAAGCCTGCTAAGAAGCATGACAATTTATATGTAATCATTTTAACAAGAGCTCTGAACAAACATGTTTATGAAAGCAGCTATGAAGCCAGGCAGTCACAAATAGAAAGTGGGGTAGGGAGAGCTGAGGAGCAGGGGTGTGTAACTCCAAACCTTTGATACTTAGTTGGTATTTCTTTGCATTTGTCTTTAAATGATTATTCATCTTGAAGCTCAGAGTTAATGCTTTTTCCATGAGGAAAAGTTGAGAAGTAAAACTGTACTCTATAGAGGAAAATCTCTATAAGAGTCACACGGTGATAAATGCCCTGAAGTCTGTTTACAAATACAGGGGATGAGACAGAATTTTAATGAACTGTGCCACATAATCTAGTGGTTAATGATCTGTAATAACCCTTGTCAATGGCAGTGATTTTGAACTAACTCTTTCAACTTCAAGATCAATATGAGTATACACAGCTCTGAGTTACCCCAAAGGGCACTCTGGGTAAAGAAATGATTGTCAGATGCTAGATAAATTATGGATCACAACTATAAGACCAAGGTCTTCTTTGTGTTTATCTCCTGTTTAAGTCCCTACTTCAATCAAAGGGAGCCCATGTCAGCTTGGAGATCAAACTACACTGCTCCTATACAATGCTGCTACAAAAATGATTAAATAGCTCTAAAGATATCTCTGTTTTTTTAGAAGCTATGTCGGTTTGCCTGCTGTTGTGAACCACTGGGAATGTGGGAATTCCAGACAGCTTGAACTCTTGATTTTCAAAGATAAATCATAGTGGATGGTTAGCTGTGGGTTATTTTAGAGTCATAGGGATCCTATTAATTCTCCTTTGTATAATAACTCTAGTTCTCAATCACCAGACACCATGAGTATGTGAGTGTGGGTGCACTAGCAACAATGTCAGAAAACTACTTCAGGTTTTAGTCTTCAAATGCCATCTCATTTTGATTGTTGTTATTGTTGTTGATTAATTTTACTTTACATTCCAATATCAGCCACCACTCTTTTCATAGTAAACCTTCATGCAAGTCCTTCCCCCATTCTACCCTTTTCTCCTTTGAAAAAGTGTGTGTGTCACCCCATGCACACACTAATCCCCACCCCTGAACACACAGTTGCTCTGGGACTAGGCACATCCTCTCCCACAGACACTGGACAAGGCAGTTCATTTAGGGGAGCAGGATCCATAGGTAGGCAGAAAATAGGCTCAGGGTCAGCCCCTGCCTAGATGTTGAGGGACCTGCATGAAGAACAAGCTCCTCATCTGCTGCATATGTGCTGGAAGCCTAGGTCCAGCCCATTCTTGCTCTTTTGTTGGTGATTCAGTCTCTGGGAGCTGCCAAGGGTCCAGTTTAGTGGACTCTGATGGTCCTCTTGTTGATTCCCTATCCACTTTGTGTCCCTCAATCCTCCAAACTCCTTTTGAAACAATTTCTTACTTGTTTTTATGTGTATACACCAAGCCAGAAAGCCCTGAACCTTCCTGGTTTTCTCCATTTTCTACCTCCCATCTCCTTCTAGGAACACTATAATTACAGATACTTGCTACCATTCCCAGCTTTTTATGTGGACTTTGAAGAACTGAACTCACATCCTTATTTTTGTGGAGCATGCAATTTTGCCAACTGAGCCCACTCACTATCTGCATAATAATGCTCTTATTTGATCCTAATGTTCTGGATGAAGATACTCACATTCTTCCTCTAAAATCTGGATTTTATAATTATATTCTCTATTTTTTCTACCCTGAGTCTTCACTAAGAATATATGGTTGTCACTATGGTCCAAATGCCTCCTGCTATAAAAGAACCCACGCAGACAAAACCAATCATTAAAGCCTGTGAATGGAAAGGAACAGAGATAGTTTAATGAGTGTGAGGGAGAGTTGCTTTAGACAGAATGGTATGAATAGGGAGGCCAGAAGAGCCTCAGAAGAAATCACTTGAACAAAGGAAAAGAGCTCCTTGAAGTTCCACTGCTCATGGTTTACTGTAGGGTAGGTGTACTGGTTAGTTTTATTTGTCATCTTGACACAAGCTGGAGTTATCACAGATAAAAGAGTTTCACTTGAAAAAATGCCTCCATGAGATCCAGCAGTAAGGCATTATCTCAATTAGTGATCAAGGGTGGAGGGCCCCTTGTGAGTGGTACCATCTGTGGGCTGGTAGTCTTGGGCTCTATAAGAAAGGCAGCTGAGCAAGCCAGGAGAAGCAATCCAGTAAGAAACATCCCTCTATGGCCTCTGAATCAGCTCCTGATCCCTGACCTGCTTGAGTTCCAGTCCTAACTTCCTCTGGTGATGAACAGCAACATGGAAGTGTAAGCTGACTAACCCCTTTCCTCCCCAACTTGCTTCTTAGTCATGAAGTTTGTGCAGGAATAGAAACCCTGACTAAGATTGTAGCCTACCTCACAAGGAGCATGGAGGATACATGTACTGGCTTAAACAATAGATTAGAGGCTGTGAAGCCACAGTACAAAATGGCTTCTGAACTAACTGGCGTATAAGAAGAAGGGGTAGCCTGATTTATTCAAACTGTGTGATCTGGCCACTTTGAATGACCAATGTCTTAAAGGTGCAGGCCATGCCCTAAAAAAGAAAAGTAAATAAATTTGTGTATAAAATTGTAGTTCAAATGAAGTCTCTCCATAAGAGGTACCTGTGTTAGTGGCAGATGACTCCAAGTGAGGTAATTGTGATAGATGGTGGAACCTTTAAAAGGGAGCAGTTCCTTGTGTGAAAATATTTTATTTTCTCCTGACATGATGCTATTTTGTAGTTTTCTAAGAAGCCATGTCAACTAGAACAAACCACTACAATGCTAGCCAAGGCTGTGGTACTGGTATTGTATCTACTGACACACCCTAGTTGGTAGAGTAGTGCATGGTCAGGAAACCTTCATCTCTGAGTCAAGCTGTTTCCTACACCCCCTTGCTCAGCTGCTAATGATCTTGGGAGATGCTAGATATATAAAACGTGGAAGGTTAATTGAATGATGGACAATATGGTGCAACTTCCAAGAGGATGTCATCCAGGATGTGGTAGGATTTTGTGGTGATCCAGCCATTTCATCTCTCACATGAGACTTGTAAGGAAGCCCTCGTACATTCTGTAAGAAAACCTATAAAACTTACTGGTCTCTCTAAGTTGGACTTTAGTGAAATTATGCTTTGAACTGTCATTGGTGCCTAGGTGGAGTGAATGAATGTTTACTGAATTTCTTCTGGAAAAGTTAATGCAAAAAGACCAGTCAGAGGTAATTAAATCATCGTGGCATGTCTTCTGAAGAAATTAATTCTGGACTATAGGTGAATCAGTTTCACCAAATGTAGTTTGTTTAAAGAGTGCTATTAGGTTTGAATGAATAATGTCCCTAAATAAGCTTAGGTATTTGAAAACATGGTCCCCAGCTGGTGGTGACATTTGATTAGGTGTGGAGGTTGAACTTGATCAAGGAAATACATCACTGGGGACAGGCTTTTAGGATGTGTAGACTATCTATACTTTTTACTTGTCCTTTCTACTTTCCATGTAGAGTCAAAATACAAGCTCTAACCTTCCTAGTCTGGCCATCATGCCTCCTTCTTGCCATGCTGACCTGCCATTTTGGATTCTCACTCTCTGAAAACATAAGCAAAATAAGCTCTCTTCCTCAAGTTACTTTTGGTCATGGTATTTTAACAGAGCAACAGAAAGATAACTAATACACAGAGTGAGACTTGTCCCAAGACCAAGGTTCAGTGAGAAAGAGCACTTACTAAACAAACCTGAGAACCCGAGCCTGGGAATTTGCTGCATCCATGTACTAAAGGTGTTATAGCTCTGATGGGAAAAGGTTTCCCCATTGTAAGTGTTAGAGCTTTAAAAAGAAAGGCATCCTGGCAGTTGGGAGCCAAGGAATACCACAAAGTTACAACACACAACAAACCTCACACAAAAGACTTATTGAGATCCAAGATGGTGCCTGCCTCTGCTTGGCCAAGAGCAGGAGGAAAGTGAGCAGGAGACAGGCTTATATAGGCCTTTTTGGGGGAGAAGTTTTCCAGAATGGAGATTTCCAAGATGAAAATTGGTGAGATTTCAAACTAAGCCCAGGGGTTGGTTAGATTTTAAACTCAGGGGTTGCTGAGTTATCATGCTCATGGATTGGTAGATTTGTGGGCTCATGGATTTATGGGTTAAGGTGGGTTTTAACCCCAGATATAGGTTCAGACTTTTTATCCTACTTGCAATGTTTCTGTAATCCAGCACTGAGGATGATTTAGGACAGCTGGGGTTTTCTGGCTGGTGACTTAAAGGAAAAGGAGTGAGCTATGAGTTCAGTAAGAGAGTGTTAGAAGAGGACACCTAATGGCTGTTATCTCTGCATTTGGGTGCATGAGTACATGTGTCCTCATACATGAGCGTGTACAGAGAGGGAAAGGTAGAGACACTGACCTCCATCCCACCTTCTCCATATCTCACCATATGTTTTCTCTCTCCCTCTGTGTGTGTATCTGTCTATCTGTCTGTCTGTCTATCTTTGTAAATCTCACTATGTGTGTGTGGTGTTGTGTGCATGTGTATGTGGTGTCTGTCTGTGTGTTCATGTACATATAGGTATACTTATGTATGCAAATGTCCATGTATGTGAATACATATGGGATCCAAAGTATATCTCCTGGTGTTATTCTTCAGGCACTATCCATCATGTGGGTTTTATTTTGCTTTTTGAGACAGAGTCTCTCACTAAGTCAGAACTCACAACTAGCCAATGAGCCCCAGGCATCTGTCTGTCTCTGCTTTCCCAGTAATAAGATAACAAACACACACCACTGTATAGGAATTTTCTGACACCAGGACATGTAGGCAGCTGAGAGGCAAGGAGTGCCACATAGTCACACCGTGCAACAGACCTCATACAAGATGTTTACTGGAGAGACGAATAGAATCATGGCTGCCCCTGAACAGGATGAGAAATAAGAAAGGGCTAGATGGAAGAGAGGATTTGATGGGGTTCTTGGAGCATGCACAGTGAGTGCAATGGGAAGATACAGTTTTCATAAGAAATATAAGCTGGCCTTTTAGAATGAATTACAAAGACAGAGATTTCCACGTCTCAGAGCTTGGAGTCAAGCTATGAGCAGGGTGTTCCCTCCTGGTCCTTTTAACCCATAACCACCATATTTGGAACTTTCTATGTAGGTTCTAGGGAATGAACTCAGGTCCTCATATACAAAGTTTTACTGACTAAACCACCTCTGGGCTTTATTTAAATGTGGGGAATGAACATATCGTAGTATCTCTCCTTTGCCTCCAGTCTAGAATTCTGTTTGCCTTTCTAATCCACTCCATTCCCAGCTTTTCACTGGCTCGGTCCCAAAAACAACTGCTTATCACTGTTTGAGGTTGTAAAAGCCTCAGCAGAAAGAAAGCAGAGTACATGGAATTGCCTTTGGAAAACATACCAGAAAGGAGACAGAATGAGAAAGTACAGATTGTGGGACACAAGAAGCACAGGACATAGGCTCTCCACCCCCTAGTGGGGACAAACAGGGCCTGAAATGTCAAAAAGAACACTAGCCTTCATGTACTTTTGCAGATAATCCCTCCACATTGAACCAATCACTGCTGGAAGGAAGAAGAGAAATTATAAGTCTCAGGAGGTAAATGAAACACATTCGGCCCCAGTAGTAATCAAAGTGTTCAAGTCTCCCAAACTCCTAAAACTTAGTAGGTTCACTGGGGCCCTCTCCATGGCTATGAACACAGGAACTAATTGCTGTAGTAGGGAGATTATCTTTCTGCAGCTGACTGAAGATTGAGCAGAGGGCTGTAGGGATGAAGATGTTTGAGCCTTAATTCATTCTGTATTGAATTTTTGCCAATGTACCATCCAGTCATTATGCTCTTATTAGTAACCTATCACCTATTCTCCAATAAATAACCTCAGCAAACACATTGGTTCAGTATTCTACAAGTGAATGAACTTTTTTCTTTTGTATGAGATGAATAGATGTTTGCTCATGAACCTCTAGGAAAATCATAAAACAGCATGACGCATTCAAAGAGAGACCATGTCCAACATAGAGGGAGTAGTAGTTCTGAGTTGGGTCTAGAAAATGAGGAAGTAATAATGTAAAGCAGGAGCCAGCACATGATGCATCTCCTGAGCCAAAACAAAACAAAAACATAACAAAACACCCCCCCCCAAAAAAACCCAAAAATCAAATAAAAGTCCATCTTCATTGTAAAGTAAATCAAATACCAGAAATAATTTTTTACTGGTAGATTTACATTTCCACAGAACATCTTAGCAGCAGTAAGGAGGCCAAAGAGGAACACAACTTAGAGATCACTTCTGGAACAGCTATGATAATAGCAGTGGTGGTAACTGCAACATAACAGTGTCGGTGATGGTAAAGATAAAGACATAAAACAAAATAAAACAAAACAAAAAAAACTAAGGCGAGTATGAAGGTTGGAAGGTCAACACTGGGAAGGGTTGAGCTGTATCAACATTTGAGCTGTATCAGGAGATATGATGGTTCATAAAGCTCACGTGAAGAGGAAAGGAAATTCACTGATGTACATTCTTTCCTCTGCATTTTTGACCAGGGGCTTCCAGTATGAGATGCCCACTTCACCCATATCCCTGAGATGGCTCATACCTGCCTTGGAATCTTCTCTCGGCAACCTGTACTATGTCACTTTTTCTTTTCTCCACCTCACTAGCTGATGACCACCCATTTGGAAATCAACAAGCCACCATGCACTTTCTACATTTCTCTGTGGTTTTGTCCGGGATAGACTGTCAGGATGGCCTCCCACTTGATTCTGCTTCTAAAGCATGTTTCCTGCTCTCAATGTCAAATCATGCCCATTTTCATCTACAATTATCACTTCCCAATATCATCGAAGCAATCATGATTGCTTATAAAATCAGAACTATTTTCTAAAGATTTTTATTTTGATAATAATCATATGCATTCAATGACAAGTGCCTTCCTCACAAGTCAGAGCAAAGTATTGGTGCCTCTGGACATAGAGACACAGGCATTTTTAAATTGTCTGAGGTCAGTACTGGAAATCAAACTATATGCTCTGCAAGAGCAATAAGCACTGGGCCACTGGGCCATTCCATCCCTATTATATGCGTACACTGCTGTCCCAATTCCAGGAACATCACCACACACACATAACACACTCACATACCACACATAAAACACATCTACCACATATAAATAACACACTCACATCTACACTTGCACACACACACACCACACACATATCACACACACATTCACTCCACATATAGACACACCACATATACCACATACACACAATCTATACACACACCACATGCCCACCACAAACACCACACATAGCACATATACACCCACATATACACAAACACATACACACAACACACAACAAATGCAGTCAAACCACACACACACACACACACACACACACACACACTCCATCAGTATAACATGCACTCATACCACACATACATATATCACATACCACACACACATAAGCATCAAGGTTTATGACCATATTAGAAATACAGGCTTTGGGAAAACTTTCCAATCCAATTGAGACAAAAGTCCTATCAGGCCTTCCAGGGAAATGTCACACAATTTCTATAACCTTCAAATCTGAGGAATCAATAGACAACTAGGACTCTATCCAAATCCCCTTAGCGACCATAGGAGTTCAAGTTCACTAGGTTGTTAGCCCCAAATATCTTAGTTACTGATTAGATTAAGTATAATGTCTCAATGCTGTTTATTATCCAATGCTTCAGTTTAATGTGACAAGCAATATCCTCACTCTGTAATAAATTATAAATAGGGAAAGGGGTAATTTTATTTTACAATACTTAAGTACTGAGAAAATAAATACAGTGTCTATTGGCACAAAACAATAGTTTTTATATCTTGTTCAAAATGCCCCATCTCCTTTACTCCCCAGTGGCTGAGTACTTCAGAAATACACAATCTCCGCAGGATGTAGTATAGGTCATCACCCAAATTTCTGATACACTTGGTTCAGGACAGACAGCCTTTTCTAATTTCTATCCTGGGGCTTGATATTATCTTTGCCTCCTGATAGATAGGCTCAGTTAGACAGATGGCAAATTTTAAGCCCAAGATAAACTAAAATGTCAGAGGAAGCAGACACCAGCTGCTGACTAAGGAAGATGGGGCCTAGTAGTTATTGATTGGCTGCTATTCTTTGATGATCTTGAAGTCTAACCAATGAACTCTCACTGGCAACAAACCATAGTGATTTATTTATCATGATGATAAACTTGCCCTAAATTTTCTCAGGACAAAGGAAACGTAAAAGTTAGCAATACCATTGTACTAAGCCAAACCCACCTAATCTGCCCCATTGCACCCACAGTTCATTCAGAAAAGGGATAAACTATGCCATTTTCCTGTCTCAGTCTTAACAGCCCAACACAAAACCTGGCCCAATTTAAAGATCAGAGTAAGGATCAGTTCAGATCCCTAGAACTAAGGAAAATCTTAGGTAGATATGGCACCTACATCTAAACATAACACTGGACATGGATATAAGACATCCCTCCCAGAAGCTGCTATTGAGTCTAGTAAAATTGTCAGTATATTAGGGGTGAGGGACTGGGAAAGACACTGGACACCAACCTCTAACAATCACACATATACACACTGATGTGACCACATGCATACATACATACATACATGTACACATGTATATCACACACATACATGTATCAAAAAATTTAAGTTTTGAAACAGTAGGACTATGAGTTTGAAGTTGTGCATAGACAGCTTATAACCTGTATACAAACTTGTCATGACATAGACAACTGACCATTGATTCCAGACCATTCTACAATGAAATGTCACTGACAATAAATGAACCCTATGATTCTTTTGTAATAAAGTGGCATTGTGCAGACACAACCTAATTCAAAAGGCTCTTAATATAGAAATCTTGGGTATATGTGTCTCTGGTACGTGTGGAATTTTTGTGTATATGATATGTGGTGCATGTGTGCATGCGTGTGTGTGTGTGTGTGATATATGTGGTCTTCATGTTTTGTGCATGTGCTGGGTATGAATATGTTATATGTGATACACATATGTTATGTGTGGTCTGTTTCTGACTTGGGGTTGGAGTTGTATTATGAGTGGAAAAAGCAACATTTCTCACCAAGTCAGCTTGACTACAAAGCCTGTGCTTCTGCTCTGACAGTATCTCTTTGGGTCCATGAAGAGTCTGGGCAACAGGACTGCTGAACTCAGAAGGTGAAGACAAGAAGGTCCCTAAGGCTCTCTGTCAATCCAACATAAACCAGCAAGAGAGAGAGACACACTTAGACAGAGACCACATTCCCAAATTTGTTAGAAAAAACTGAAGAAAACAAGTGACATCAACTTCTGCCCTCCATACACCCAAAAGCTTATGTACATATGCATCTGTAACACACACACACACACACACACACACACACACAATTTGTTAGAAATGGCTGAATATACAACCTAGGATGAGAAGTAGGCTGGTGATTAAAATTCTATGCTACAGGATAATTTCACAACAATGTTAGAGAATGCTGAGTAACTATCATTGAGTTCCCTGGACAGTCTAAGAATTTTTCTTCTGCAGAGCACAATGAACACCAAAAGCCCAGGAAGATAAATCCTAGTGTTCACCTAGAGTAGATGATTCTTCTTCATCTGGAGTAGAGATTTGACATTTAATCTCCTGTGTTAAGATGCTCAACTGTAGGCCCTTCCACTGTCCAAAGAGGTAAGAACTTCTTCATCTGCTCCGATCTCACCTCAGCAATAGGCACTGGAAGATGTACTTCTCTTCTTGTCTTCTAAAAATAATATACCCCTAGGGGAAGAATGGATAACTATGTGTGCTAAGGCCCATTTATCAGCTATCAACTTGGAAGCTCTGAGATCACTGGCCAGTAACCTTTAACACTGTGATCATATGTGATCAGGTTTTCTATCTTCCCCCAGCCTCCCAGAGATGCCTGGTCCCTAGTCTATCCATTGCAAGAACGCTAGTACCCAAAATGTACTCTATCCACTCTGTAGTCTGTAGTATTCCCCACCTACTCACTCATATATTATTTCTTACCCAGAGCCTATTTTGTACTCTGTACTTAGAGCAGAGTCTAGTTTCTTTCTATACTGCAGTGAGCCCTTCTTGAAAAAGTGACTCCTCTCCCTGTTCCCCTGTGTGTGCAGGTGTGAGTAAAGGTGCATGTGCTGGTGCATGTACCTTGTTTTTTTAATATTCTTAAAAACAAAATATTCATACATTGATTTTGGAGCATCTTTTCCTTTTCCTCATCATGTCTCTCATTCTCCCAGCTCCTTTCTCTTCCAAAACCATACTTTCTTTTCTCTTTTATCTCTCACTTAATAATACAAACAGAGATATTGAAATAAGAATAAAACAAAACAAACAATCTAGTAAAAAAAATGGAAAAGAAACAAAGAAAACATATAAGTAAAAAAAATCCTTAAAAACACAAAACCAGTATCCATAACAAACAATTAAAAGACAAGTTAAAGAAGAAGAAGAAAAAGAAGAAGAAGAGGAGGAGGAGGAGGAGGAGGAGGAGGAAGAAGAAGAAGAAGAAGGAGAAAAAGAAGAAGAAGAAGAAGAAGAAGAAGAAGAAGAAGAAGAAGAAGAAGAAGAAGAAGAAGAAGAAAAAGAAGAAGAATAGACACAAGATCATAAAGAAGAACTTTAAAGCACAGATGTATTTCAAAATAGTAATTAAAGTGAAAATTTCTCCAAAATGGTTTGTTTTTAAAGCATTTTCTCTGTAATCTCTAGGAGCGCAAAATAGGTAACAGGAATTCTGTTAAAGAGAGTCTATTTGAAGTATATGCATACATATGCATGGATGACTTCAGAAGGACCAAGGTAAATACAGAGTGCCATGCCAGGTAGGAAAGCCTGGAGCAAGGAGAGATTCAAAGAGGACAGGAAAGATATAGCTGGAAAACACACCAAGCCTCAGTATACTCACTGCAAAAAGGAAACAGCCTGGTGAACAAGGTTCAGAATACAAACTTTGGTGATCACTGCATTTGCTGACCGTCCCTTCATGGATTAGGGAAGGAGACCCACTATGGACACAGAAAGCTCAAAAATTGATATATCACTGTATTTTTGGACATCACATATGGATGTCCTCTGCCTCCCCATGCATGTACACGCATATGTACATATGCCCTACCTACAAAGTGTCTGTTGGCCAATCCTTATGGCAACAGTTCCTTATCTGCTCCCCTGAGAAACTCATCTCACTTGGCTCTTCTGCTAAGTTCAAATTCTTCTCTTTTATGCTATTTAAATGAAGCACCTTTACCCCCTTTGCTTCACTTTTGCCCACTTTGACCATTCAAGCAGATCCCCCCTTGTAGAAGAGAGTATATCATCACCATTTTTACTACGTAGGCCTATGGTCTAAATGACACACTAAACCTCCTAGTTTAAACAGCATTGCATGACCTAGAAACTTCAGTTGAATTAAGATGCCCACCCCTCCCCTTCTTCCTTTCATAATGTCCAAAAGAATGCTGAGCAAAAAACTGAGCAGGAAGGATTCAGCTCTCTTTCCTTTCTCTTGCCTCAAGAAGAATGTGGTGGGTTGTGTTGACTGTATGCGCTTGGCTCTAACAAGGAGCTATATCCATCATTCATCTTTTCCTGCAGCTTTTGTGAGGCAGGGTGTTGCTTTTCATTCTGAGGTCACCTACTTCATTTTTGTACAATACACACTTCAATGAACAAAACACAGTGACATTAAGCTTTTCATATTAGTGTCATTTCTTTGAAAAATCCCCATCAGTGTGGCTCTATCATTTAGCCCTCTTTCTGCTTAAATCTATCTATGAGGAAAGATTCAGTCCCACTTGAATTGAGTATAATCAAAATGTGACAGAAAAACGCAGGGGATATGGCTCAGTTTATAGTATGATTGGCTACAATGCATGAAGCTCAAGTTTTGAACCACAGAGTACATAATCAAGGTTTAGTGATACACAGGTATGAATCCAGTGTTTTGGAGGTGGAGGGAGGAGGATCAGGAGTTCAAGGTTGTTCTCAGCTATGTACCAAGTTGAAGACCACCCTAAGCTGCAAGAGATCCTGTCTTAAAAAAAAAACATCAATAATATGAGAGAGATTAAGACTCCATACAGACACAGGTCAGAAGGAAATATCCTCATGTCATATTTAGGATTTTGACAAAATCCCATGACATCTCTGGGCTGCAGTGCCCTCAGAGGTAAACTGATTAGATAATAACTTTGCAAACCCAGTACCTCCAAAGATCCTAGTGTAATGCTTAAAACTGTGGATCTACAAGAAAGGGCCATGTTCATAGGAAAGGCCTTCCATTCCTATACCCAGGGATACACATGTTTCTGTGCTTCAAAACACTCAGGTAAGCAATCTTCCCTCTCTCTTAAATAAAACTTTATGGACTGAGTCCAACTAGTTCTTGCCTATTGCTCTTTAACTAATGGCATGTTGCAGTTGTTCAACCTGGTTGGCAGTGAGATACAGCTAAGGGCCACACGGCCGGAAGGCAATCCTGGCTGTTCTGCTTTCTTCTTGGTTCTCTCTTGAGGTAGCGAAGGAGAAGAGCACTGGCAAGGCACAACTTGGTCTTGCTAGATATTTAGAGATGCTCCTTAATAATAAAAGGTTTACCTGTCTTAAATCTAATTCAACTTGCTGCAATAGCTGGCCTGCCTCTCTGAGTTCCTCTGATGCCAGAAATTGCAGTTTCTGGCATTTACCAGCTCATCATAAAATAGCAGAAGGTTAAGTAAAGGGTTAATTGCTAGAGCCCTTTGACTCCTGTTCAGATTCAGATGCCTCTCAGTTCTCAGGCTAGGGGACTGTTAGGAAAATAAGCTTCTATTGAACCAGAAGATGAGAGTCACAGATGCAGAAGGAAATTTTACACACACACACACACACACACACACACACACACACACACAAATGTAAATAAACTCAAATAAATTAATATACAACTTCATGCATTCACTTTCATACATTTCCACCCAAGCCAGCTGGGCCCGACTACACACTTACCACACAAATCCATACTTACACATGCATATAGTGCAAAATACCAAGTGCCAGTGCAAAATGAACTCACTCATTCTGGATGAAAAATGAGCACTGATCTTGTAAAGCTACAAACCCAAATATCAGTGGGAGAGAGCTGGTCTCCCTGGAGTGCAGACATGACTGTGAGCACAAGTAAGACTACCATTTCTGTTCAAATTCCTGGCCCATGAAGGACCTGCCCAGAGTCATCAGGGCACAGGAACCAAAGAACAGCTTTGGGACAAGATCCTTCTGGTTTACATGTGTACCTGGAACAAACCCTGTGCCACAGCTCTCCATACCCAAATTCTTCCCAGAGAGAATTGGTCTATCAGGAGTATTGACACACAGGCTTACAGGAGATACAAGCCACAGACAGACACAGCAAGACCAGCTAATTCCAGAGATAACCATGTGGCAAGAGGCAAAAGGCAAGAACATAAGCAACAGAAACCATGACTAGTTAGCATCATCAGAACCCAGTTCTCCCACCACAGCAAGCCCTGGATACACCAATACACCAGAAAATCAAGATTCTGGTTTAAAATCACATCTCATGATGAAGACAGGGAACATTAAGAAGGACATAAATAACATCTTATAAAAACACAGGAGAACACAAACAGGTGAAACAATTGGAAAAAAACTATCCAGGATCTAAAAATGAAAACAGAAACAATTGCTCAAAGAGAGACAACCCAGAAGATAGAAAACCTAGGAAAGAGATCAGGAAAAGCATCACCAACAAAATAAAAGATATAGAAGAAAGAATCTCAGTGACAGAAGATACCATAGAAAACATTGACACAACACTCAAAGAAAATGCAAAATGCAAAAAGCTCCTAACCCAAAATGTCCAGAAAATTCAACACACAATAAGAATACCAAGCACAGATTCCAAGTTTAAAGGGCCAGTAAATATCTTCAAAAAAGTTATAGAAGAAAACTTCCCTAACCTAAAGAAAGTGATGAACATAAATATATAAGTAGCCTACAGAACTACAAATAAATTGGACCAGGAAAGAAACTCCTCCCATCACATAATAGTCAAAACACCAAATGCACAGAATAAAGAAAACATATTAAAAGCAATAAGGTGGTGAAAGATCAATTAACATATAAGGGCAGACATGTCAGAATTACACCAGACTTCTCAACAGAGACTTTGAAAGCTAGAAGATCCTGGGCAGATCTCATACAGACTCAAAGAGAACACAAATGCCAACCCAGGCTACTATACCCAGCAAAATTCCCACTCACTATAGATGGAAAAACCAAGATATCTCATGACAAAACCAAACTTACACAATATCTTTTCATAAATCCAACCCTACAAAGTATGGCATATGGAAAATGTCAACACAAGGAGGGAAACTATACACTACAAAAAGCAAGAAAGTAATCTTCTTTCAACAAACCCTAACGAAGATAGCCATACAAACATAAAAATAATATCAAAAATAAAAGGAAGCAACAATCACCATTCCTTAACATCTCTTAACATCAATGGACTCAATTGCCAATAAAGAGACATAGACTGACAGATTGGATACATTTACAGAACCCAGCATTTTGCTGCATACCAGAAATGCACCTCAGTGTCAAACACAGATACTACCTCAGAGTAAAGTACTGGAACAATTTTCCAAGTAAATGGTCCTAAGAAACAAGCTGGAGTAGGCAGCCTAATGTCAGACAAAATCGACTTTCAACCAAAAATTATCAAAAAGGATAAAAAAGGGCACTTCCTACCCATCAAAGGAAAAATCAACCAAGATGAACTCTCAATTCTGGACATCTATGCTCCAAATGCGAGGGCACCCACATTCATAACGGAAATTTAATTAAAGCCAAAGCACTCATTGCACCTCACACAGTAACAGTGGGAGACTTCAACACCTCACTCCCATCAAAGGACAGATCATAGAAACAGAAACTAAACAGAGACATGGTGAAACTAACAGAAGTTATGGACCAAATGGATTTAACAGATATCTATAGAACATTTCAACCTTAAAACAAAAGAATATACCTTCTTCTCAGCAACTCATGTACATTCTCAAAAATTAATCTTGTAATCAGGCGCAAACAGACCTCAACAGATATAAGACTGAAATAACTCCATGCAACCTATCAGATTACCACAGACTAAGGTTGGTCTTCCATAGTAACAAAAACAACAGAAAGCCCACATATACATGGAAGCTGAACAATCCTCTCCTCAATGATAACTTGGTCAAGGAAGAAAGGAAGAAAAAAAAATTAAAGACTTTTTAGAACATAATGCAAATGAAGACACAGCATACCAAAATTTATGGGACACAATGAAAGCAGTGGTAAGAAAAAAACTCATATTTCTGAGCACCTCCAAAAAGAAACTGGAGAGAGCATGTATTAGCAGCTTAACACCACAACTGAAAGCTCTAGAACAAAAAGAAGCAAATACACCCAAGAGAAGTAAATGGCAGGAAATAATCAAATTCACAGCTAAAATCAACCAAGTAGAAAGAAAAAGAACTATACAAGGAATCAATCAAACCAGGAGCTGATTCTTTGAGAAAATCAACATGATATATAAACCCTTAATCAGACTAACCAGAAGGCAAAAATACTGTATGCAAATTAACAAAATAAAAAATGAAAAGTGAGACATAATAACAGAAACTGAGGAAATTAAAAAAATCATCAGATCCTACTACAATAGCCTATACTTGACATATTTGAAAAATCTGGGTAAAATATACAATTTTCTAGATAGATACAAGGTAGTAAAGTTAAAACAGGATCAGATAAACCTCCTAAACTGTCCCAGAACCAATAAAGAAACAGAAACATTTATTAAAAGTCTCCTAACCAAAAAAAAAAGCTCAAAGTGATCATTCACCATGATCAAGTAGGCTTCATCCCAGTGATGCATGGATGGTTCAAATTTGGAAATCCATCAAGGTAATATGCTACATAAACAAATTTAAAGGAAAAAACAAAAACCGTGATCATTTCATTAGATGCTGAAAAATAGTTAACAAAATTCAGTATCCCTTTCTGTTAAAAGTCTTGGTAAGGTAAGGGATCCAAGGCACATTCCTAAACATAGTAAAAGCAATATATTGCAAACCTGTAGCCAACACCAAAAAAAATGGAGAAAAACTTGAAGCAATCCCACTACAATCAGGGAATTGACAAGGCTGCCCTCTCTCTATCTATCTATTCAATTTAGTACTTGAAGGTCTAGCTAGAGCAATTTGACAACAAAAGAAGGTCAAAGGGATAGAAATTGGAAAGGAAGAAATCAAAAGATCACTATTTGCAGATGATACGATAGTATACTTATGTGACCCCAAAAATTCCACCAGAGAACTCCTAAATGTGACTAACAACTTTAGCAAAGTGGCCAGATTTAAAATTCACTAAAACAAATCAGTATCTTTCCTCTACTCACAGGATAAAGAGGCTAAAAAAGAAATTAGGGAAACTTAATCATTCATAATAGTCGCAAATAATACAAAATACCTTTGTGTGACACTAACCAAGCAAGTGAAATATTTGTATGACAAGTACATCAAGTCCCTGAAGAATGAATTTGAAGAAGAACTCAGAAGATGGAGAGATCTCCAATGCTCATGGATTGACATGATTGATATAGTATAAATGGCCATCTTGCCAGAAGCAATCTAAAGATGCACTGCAATCTCCATCAAAATCCAACTCAATTATTCATAGAGTTAGAAAAAGCAATTCTCAAATTCATTTGGAATAACAAAAAAACCAGGAAAGTAAAAACTATTTTCAAAAATAAAAGAACTTCTTGGTGAAATAACCATCTCTGACCTCAATATGTACCACAGAGTAATAGTGATAAAACCTGCATGGTATTGGTACAGTGACAGATAGGTAGATCAATGGAATAGAACTGAAGACCCAAAAATGAAGCCAGACATTTATTGTCGCTTGATCTTCAACAAAGGAGCTAAATCTATCCAGTGGAAAAAAGACAGCATTTTCAACAAATGGCTTAACATGTAGAAGAATGCAAATTGATCTACTCTCATCTCCTTGTATAAAGTTCAAGTCCAAGTGGATTAAGGACCTCTCCATAAAATCAGATTCACTGAATCTAATAGAAGAGATAATGGGGAAAATTCTAGAACACATGGGTACAGGAGAAAACTTCCTGAACAGAACACCTATGACTTATGCTTTAAGATCAAGAATCAACAAATGAGACCTCATAAAATTACAAAGCTTCTGTAAGGCAAGGACACTGTAAATAGGACAAAAGGGCAACCTACAGATTGGGAAATGATCTTTACCAATCCTACATCCAATAGAGGATTAATATCCAACGTATACAAAGAACTCAAGAAACTATACTCCAGAGATTCAAATAACCCTATCAAAAAATGGGGAACATTGCTAAACAGAGAATTCTCAACTGAGGAAACTCAAATGGCCGAGAAGCACCTGAAGAAATATTCTACATCCTTATTCATCAAGGAAATGCAAATCAAAACAACCCTGAGATTCCACCTCACACCAGTCAGAATAGCTTAGGTCAAAAACTCAGGTGACAGCAGATGCTGGCAAGGATGTGGAAAAAGGATGTCCTCAATCACTGGTGGGATTGCAAGCTGGTACAACCAATCTGGAAATCAGTGTGGTGGTTCTTCAGAAAATTGGACACAGTATCACCTGAGGATCCCAGCTATACCACTCCTGAGCATACACCCAGAAGATGCTACAACATGCAATAAGGGCACATGCTCCACTATGTTCATAACAGCCATAGTTATAATGTCCAGAACCTGGAAACAACCCAGATGTCCCTTAACAGAGAAAAAGCCACAGAAAATGTGGTAAATTTACACAATTGGTTAATACTCAGCTACTAAAAACAATGATTTCAAGAAATTCTTAGGCAAATGGATGGAACTTGAAAATATCATCCTGGGTTAGGTAACTCAGTCACAAAAGAACAGGCATTGTATGTACTCACTGATAAGTAGATATTAGCCCAAAACCTCAGAATACCCCAGATTCTACTCACAGATGATATGAAGCCCAAGAAGAAGGAAGATCAAAATGTGGATATTTCCATTTTTCTTAGAAGGGTGAAGAATATACTCACAGGAGGAAATATGGTATCAAATATGGAGCAGAGACTGAAAGAAAGGCCATCCAGAGACTTTACCACCTGGAATTCCATCCAATTTACAGCTACTAAACCCATACACTATTGTGGGTGCCAGAAAGTACTTGCTGACTGAAGCCTGATACTTCTGTCTTCTGAGAGGTTCTGCCAGAGCCTGACAAATACGGAGGTATATACTTGCAGCCAATCATTGGACTGAGCATAGGGTCCCGGATGGAGGAGTTGGAGAAGGGACTGAAGGAGCTGAGGCAGTTTGCAAACCCATAGAGGGAGCAACAGTGTCAACTGGCCAGACACCCTGTAGTTCCCAGGAACTAGACCACCAACCAAAGAATAGACATGGAGGGACCTATGGCTCTGGCTGCATATGTGGCAGAGGATGGTCTTGTTTAACATCAGTGGAAGGAGAGGCCCTTGGGCCTGAAGTGGTTTGATGCCCCAATGTAGGGGAATGCCAGGGAAGGTAGAGTGGAGTGGGTGGATGGGTGGGGAAGCACCCTCATAGACTCAGGAGGAGAGGGGATGGGATGGGGGTTTCCAAAGTGGAGACTGCAAAGAGAAAATCATTTGAAAAGTAAATTTTAAAAATCCATTAAAAAAAAAAAAAAAAAAAAAGCGGAGTAGGGTGAAAGAAAGAAGAACCCAGAAAATAGCCAAAGACATTGTGGTAAATGTACAATATTTTCTTTATCCAATCTTGATTCAAGACACAGCAATGTTGTTTCCACTTTCTGGTTATTATGAATAAAGATGGTATAAACATAAAAATATTGAAAGAAAAATGAGCTACAATCTTTATTGCACAGAGTAAGAAAAAGTGTTTGCTGGTAAATTAATTAAACCCAAGCATGCAAAAAACTTTGTCCTCTTTAGCAAGAATAAGCACTGCTTTGCTCTTAAGAAAAGATTTGTTCTGTCTCAATGTAAGGAGAAGCCTGCCTACTCTTTCTGGTCTCTCAGCTTCTTCTTCTTCTTCTTCTTCTTCTTCTTCTTCTTCT
>JADRCH010000302.1:514848-565682 GCA_019843965.1 Rhynchomys soricoides | reverse complement strand
GTTCTGTACATTTGTCTCTTATTTTTTTAGGTTGCCTTATAATTTCTAGGTCATTCCACTCTGCATTCTCCTTCTAATCTTGCTCTCTCTTCCTGCTCTGACGTAACAATACTCTTGACCCCAATGTTTGCCTTCCAAAACTATGCCAGCCAATACAATCATTCTTAGTCTTTTGTACCTTTTCTAGGAGAATAGATCACATGATTTATCCAAATATCCATTCTTTTATTTTCAAAATTTCACTAGAAGTTCAAACATAAATTCAAATCATAAATTGAATAAGAAATTTACAATGTAGAATATTTATATGCATATCTTTTAAGAGTGTTTATTTGGGTAAATACTCATTATCTGTCACTAGCACAAAAGAGTCATTGAAAGTAAAACAGCATAATTTTTGTAACTAATTTATTAGCCAAGTTCTGTATAGAAAAACCCAGTCAACATTTTGCCTTTTCCTTTGTACCTATAGTAAAACCTTATTTCTACTTTTTATGACTTTTGTTTAATTGTTCTACAACTTCTGGGAATGGGCTTTACGTTGTAGATGTCTTCTTGCTATCTCAAAACCAATTAATTTGTAACATTGAAGATTTGCTGAATTCTTACTGCAGTTTTCATTATCAGAGAGGACTTAATAGAGGTCACTTATAAAAGATCTTAATAATTACTAATATAATTTTTGGAATTCTTATAGGATCATTAAGAATTAAGAAATCATCTATTTGTATAAATAGCTATACACACACACACACACACACACACACACACACACACTAAAAGCATATTAGTAGCAGGAATCTTTCCTCATATGAAATCTCCTCAGCCTTGCCTAAAGAAGCAAATCAATAACTTGAAGCTTCCATGGTGGAACTATCTCAGAAAGATCACCTGCTAGTTTTTACCTTCTCCTTGATGGCTCCTGGCACCATACCAAGCCATACAAAGCCCTGTACACTTGCCAATGTGCCAAGCCCTGGGATTTTTCTTCACAGGAAAAGTCCTGCATATCCTCAAACCTCAACACAACTGCAATGCTTATAATTAAAATGATAGTTATGAGAAATGTTTCTCAAATTTTGCTAAGTTAGCTTGAGTCTTAAGGTCCTCTTCTAATGTTAATATCTATATACATATTTTAGGGTCTAGAGCATGTCACACCTGCCCACACTTGGAGACCACTAACAGCTTACCACTGAGCCTTCCATCTGCCCTCCCAACAGTAAGTACCAATGACACTTTCCTTTTGGTGTGTTGATGTGTTTTGTGGTGGAGTACATGTTCATGCATATAGAGGTTAGAGGCTAAAACCAGGCTTCTTCCTCTACCACTCTTCACCTTATTTATGAACATGATGATCATGAACTCACCTGGTCAGAGACCCCCTGGCTTTCTCCCATATCTACCTTACCAATGCTGGAATTACAAATGTGAGTCACCATAATAGCTTTTACATAAGTGTTTCTGATGGAAAGTCAGATGTTCATGTTTGTGCAACAATTACTTTAGTGATCAAACCACAGCCACAGTGACAGTTTTTGAATCTAGATCTGAGATATACAATTATTCTATTTATAAATAGTTAACTAGGGGATCCTAATCCTACGTGTGGCCATTAATGTGTAATCTCAAACTAAGTCTGTTCATCTGTGAAATGGGATATCACCATGAATGCTGAGCTCAGCCATATGGCACACTGTTTACTAGCTCTGCTCTGAAAGCACAAACTCATTCATTCCTGCAACACTCCTAAACAGAAAGCTCTATTCTTTTTTTCTCTTTATTTATTTACTTCAATTTGCTATTATTTGAGAATTTCATACAGTGTATTCGATTATATTTACCCATTCTCCCAAACCCTGCCAGATCTACCTCCCCATTTCCCCACCATACCACATCTTCATTGTTGTATCCTCTCTTGTTTCAACCCACCCCACTCATTTGAGATTCCCATGTGCTCCAAGGAGTTTGGCCTTCACTGGAGTCATTCTTACCTTACAAGTTTGCAATGAAATAGTGGTGGGTCAGGGTTCTGTGTCATGGTAGAAATCACAGAGCTATATGCAGGTGAGCTAGATGGAGGAACTTATGGAGTTGCATGCAAATGAGCTGCAGTAACCTGTGATTCCTTTCTTCCTCTCAGGTATTACTGCAGGAAAGTCATCACACTGTCTCAACACACTTGAAATTGCAAAATGGGACCAGAGGGCTTGCTGCCTCCTACACACTGGGCAATTTAGTGCCTAGATCACCTTTAGCTGCCATTGTCCTGTCTCTGAAGTTCCTAACAGTGCAACCAAAGGGTTTTGATGGTACCTCCAATCCAGTAAAATGCACTTTCATTGACCATGATTTTACACTGCTGAGCAAATAAATTAAACAGAGGGAAGTTTTATGTTGACTCTGATTTCGAAAGCTTCAGACTGCTGCATCCTGGCCCCTTGCTGTGACCCTGTGGCAAGTAGATCATCTCAGTGAGGAATGCAACAAAGGACAGCTGTTCACCTCATGTCAGCTAGAAGCAGGAAAAGAGATAGAGACAAAAAACACAGACAAAGAGACAGAAACAGAAAGAAATACAAGTTATATCCTTCCAGGGCACAAAACCAGTGACTATGTCCTCCAGTCAGGACACTGTTTTATTTTCCATTACATCACTAATGCCTGGAAAAATTTGAAGTTGTAATAGAGTGACCCACTGATATCAGAGATCACATCAACTGGTCACATACCAAAGCCCTGCCTCTGAATATCACTGGAGAACAGGTCTCCAAAACATACACATTTAAGGTACATTTGAAATCCAAACCTCCCATAGAAAGGTCATTGGTATCTTTCAGAGTACTCCTAAACTCCTAATGTTAACAAATCTGGATACCCATCTGATCTCCCCCACTTCCTTTTTGTTTGTTTGTTTGTTTGTTTGTTTTTGTTTTTTGTTTCTTTAGTGGCCTTGAAATTTTTTTGTAGCTAAAGATAACATTGAACTTCTGATCCTCCTGCCTTCACCTTGTAAGACTCTGGCTAGTCTTAACTTACCCAAGACCCTCCAAATGAACACATGGAGTCAGGGATTGATGCAAAATGCAAGAGGAATTTATTAATTCAGCATACTGAGTTCGCTCTGCATACCAAGACAGGAGAGCGACCACATGGCACCTGTTCAGGGAACTTATATACCAATTTTAGAGCAGCAGCCATTAGGCACAATGTGATTGGCAGAACAGAGAGACTTTTAAGCATTGGTTTTTAGGGAATGAGGAACAGGGGCTTAATCAGTCCCTCTCTTCCAGCCTACATGAACCATTTTCTTCCAGGAGGGGAGAGGTGCCCATGTGCTCGAAGGTGAGGGAAGGGACCCAAGCGGAATATCTCATAGTTCCCGAGCTGACTATTCAACCTTCTGAGTGCTAAGATCATAGACTTGTACTTCTGTGTCTGTTTTATATGTTGTTGGTGTTGGAATTGTGAGTTTTGGGCTTGTAGGACTGGAACCCTACAAACTGAGCCACATCCCCCAGCTTCCCTCTGCTTTCCTACCACAGGTAACCTTTTTTTTTTTTTTTTTAACTCCTTGTTGTCCTAGCTGTGCTCTCACTTCAGTCCTCATTCCCCACCCCCCCACACACATACCTGTTCCTTCCAGCAGTGTAAGAACACCCAATTCCCCATCCTCTCCTAAGCAGTACCAAGCTTCCTAAAGTAAGTCCCCATGTCCAGCTCCATCCTTACTAAGCCTAAAATGGTGCCTCCCACGGTCACATGATCTCAAATTCATATGGCCATTTTATTATCAGTGCACTTGAGACCTTGGCTCTTCCTTATCACAATAATCAAGACCCTTAGACCAGCCTCAAACAGAACAGTCTTCAGGCCTTATTATCATCATGTCCTGCAAATTCCCATCCTGTTCATCACCTACACTGTCAGGAGGCTCATTTTGTAGCAGGAGAAACAAGCAGCACACCTGTCACTGTCCATGGAAAAGGAAAGACATCAATAGGTGCTCATGATAACCAGCTTGTATTACCTTAGAGCAGTCTTTTGTCTCCTTACTATCTGAAATCTGACCTAAGATCAAGAAAGTAAAAAGTTAGAAGCTAGGGAATGGGGAAAGGCTTAGTAAATAAAGTTCTTGCTGTACAAGCATGAAGTCCTGAGCTTAGATTCCCTAGCCCCTGGTGAAAACAGTAGAAGAAAGAAGCAGAAAAGGAAAAGGCAGCTTACTTCTAAAAGCTCAGCATTCAAGCAGCAGGGAGAGAGGCAGGCTAGTCCCTGGGACTCATTGACTATTCTAGTCATATTGATGATATTCATGTTCAATGACAGATCCTGCCTCAAAAAAGTCAATATTATTGTAGAGTATTAAAGAAGATAATCAGTGTTAATTTTTGTCCCACACACAAGTACACATGCACACACAGAAACACACATGCACACATGAGAACACACATAATCAGGGTCTGTCATTCCATTTGCTTCAAGTGCTTAAAAACACATTTTGAAAAACCTATCTTTCCTTTTCACATCTCAATCATTAGTAAATTTCCCTAAAATTGAGTTTAGATAATTTCCTTGGTTCTTATCTGAGTTTTATTTCTACACTGATCAGAAGTTTGAAGAAAATATAAATTTTTATTTGCCAAAAAAGGAACCAGATACCTACCACCCTTAATCTCCTACTGTCTCCCCCTCAAAAACTATTCAGAAGAGAGTTACTGGTTCCCATATTTCCTTCTCTGTTTTTAAAGAAAGGATCTCCCTAAACCTGGACATGAGGTTCTATCTTTGTAAATATATTTTCTGAATAAATCATCTGTCAGTCATTTACAGTTAGTTTGACTTGGTTATCTCTCTTCTCAGTAACACCCTGTAGTGTCAGACAAATGAACAGGAGATGCAAAATGCACATCAATGAAAAAGAGGAGGGCATGGACAGGTTCATAGGTTTTTGGGATATACTACAGATGTTCACTGGTTCAGCCTAACTGCCAGACTTCCTGTGTATGCATATAACAGGCAGAACCTTCCTGTTATATCAGCTGATCCATCAATTCTTCCTCACCCCACAGCCCTATTCTCCAGCTCTACCTCTCACTGTGCAAACTGATTGCCTGATTATTTCCTGCTCTTCTAGTACTTTTAACCTTAGCCCTTACAAGATCATGAAGAGGGTTCTGTCCAACTGTAGGTCAAATACATTCACAGATCTTGCTTAGCCGCTCTTACAACTTCACATTTTCCTTAGAACAGAATTAAAGTCTCTCTCTCTCTCTCTCTCTCTCTCTCTCTCTCTCTCTCTCTCTCTGTGTGTGTGTGTGTGTGTCAGAGCACATTTGTGTGTATGTCTTTTTGGGTATATGTGTACACCAGAGCACAACCTCACTTGTTATTCCTCAAAAACCATCCACCTTGTTTTTGGAGACAGGGTCTCTTACCTTATAAGAACTGAACAAGTAGGTGAGGCTTGAGAATCAAGCTGAGGTTTTCCTCCTTACAAGGCATGTACTTGACTAATTGAACCATCTCCCCAACTTTCAGACTCACTTAAAAAAAAATAAAAACTTACTCATAGAAGACACAGGAAAATGGAAAAGTGACCACTTACATATAATTGTTTTCATGAACTCACATGGATTCTTTTACTTGCAAAAGAAGATTCTTGATGTATAAATATTATGTGTACAGTCATGGTAACCTCAGGAAAAATGGGTAGGAGAAAAAGCTATATATAGTTTACTATATATGTCTGAAAGGTTGAATTTTAGTATGACTGTACAATACATTTTTGTTAGCACAAGCTAGTTTTCAAAATTCAGTTGTATAGAATAAATTCTAAAATAAATTCATTAGCACAGTGGTAGAGAGTCCAATTATTTCTAATTACCTTTTTTTCTCAATTACCTAGAAATTCAGCAATTCTTATTTGAAACCTAAAAATCTGGCCCACATTTTTCTTTGCCCTGTTCAAAACAAGTATGTTTTCATTGTAGAAGGATTTGTTTAAAAGGATGTTTTTGTGTCTGGTAAGACAGACAGCTTAGTAAATTGCTTGTCATACAAGTATAAAAACTGAGTTCAATTCCAAGAACCACTTGAGAAAGTTAGGTAATGGGTTGGTAAGATAGCTCAGTAAGTAAGAGCAATATCTGACCTTTCAGAGGACCATGGTTGAGTGCTGAACATACTCATGGCAGCTCACAGCTTTCTGTTAATCCTCCTGTAGGGTGTCTGACATCCTATTCAAGCTTCTGTTAGTTCAGGGTCACATCTGGTGCACAGAATTTCACACAAACATACACACACACACACACACACACACACAAATTAATAATTATTAAGCGGGATATTGTGACACAGTTATAGTCTGAGCACTGGGTAAGCAGAGACAAGCATATCCCTGGGGCTCACTGGCCAACCATCCTAGCAACACCAGCAAAGTCCAATCTACTGATAGAACCCATCACAAAAGATAAGGTAACCATGTCCACAGGTATGTGCATACACACACACACACACAGACACACACACTCACACACGTACACATACAGAAAAAAAAAACAGGGATTTTCATAAAGCAAAAGCCCTCCAAAATGCAAGCAAGTACTCCAATTTCCCATTATAATAAATAACATTTAACTGTGTTTCCACACACCAAGGCTGGCCTTGATAAAGTGAACCAGGTAAGTGCCAGATGAGTTTGCTACATCCAGAAGGAGAATCTATAAGGATTCAGTGTGTATATTCCATGTGTAAATATTGCCAATGCTGTCTTACACCTTTCCTAGTGAATCAGATGAATTTTCAGAGTGAATTGACAAAGCCATTTATTCCAGAAATAAATAGAGACCCTAGCAAAGTATGACAAATCTTCCTGCAATAACCATATGGGTTATCCCCACACTCTGTTTGATAGGAGAAAGAAATTATGTAACAACACACCATTGTATAGTAGAGATTGATTCTGTTAATCCATAGATAATAACACTACGTCAGGTGCTGTGTTAATGTTAAGTGATCTGTGACAGATAATCACTTCATCCAGCTCTCTGGCTGTCCACCATCTGAGGAACCAACAGCTGACAAGAGAAGAGAAACTGCAGAGTCTTCTTACCATATCTTTCCTTGTGTGCTCTTCAAATTGTATATACTGGTGAGGCATGGTGGGGCCATTCCTAATTAGCATCTATCCAGAAATGTGTTTCTGTCCCCTGTGATCCTCTCACTCACCATATTACCTTTGGGTTTTTTCAAGCATCTTTGAAGCAAATGGCAGTGAAAGTATTTATATCCCAAGGTCAAGTAAGGCATAACCTGCAGTTTCGAACCACAACTTTATGCCAAAGAAGAGGTGGTTGTGTGAACAAAAGACAGATTTATGGAGACGTTCTGACCCTTCATGTTAGAGGAGACCTCCTGTAACTGGACATGGAGAAAAGCTGTCCTATAGGAGGTTTCTCTGAAGCTCAGAAGCGGTAGGATGTTTGAAGAAAAGGCTTGTTAAGACTCAGGAAATAAATAACTCAGGGAAAAAACAACTCAGAAGGCTTAGGAAGTCTCTGAAACTGACCAGATTTGCAAGTCATCCCCCTTCCCCCTCTCTCTCTCTCTCTCTCTCTCTCTCTCTCTCTCTCTCTCTCTCTTTTTCTCTCACACACAGACAAACACAGACACACACAGACACACACACACACAGACACACACACACACACACACACACACACACACACACACACACACACACAAATCAGTAGAACTGCCCAGAAGTCTCTTTGATCTGCTGAGCCATGCAGAAAGCTCAGGTTTCCAGCTTCATGGATAGGCTGAACTTTCAGTAACTTGGCTGCTTTTGGGTCATCCCTGAGCCTGTAAGTAACCCTTCAACCCCTCTCCCATCTGCGTTACATAGCTTACATAATTCATTGGTGCTCCAGGCTGGTTTTTAGCCGTGTGTTTACTTAGGTTCTCTATCTGAGGTGAATAAAATGCTTGTTCACATCTTCATAGCAAACACAGAACAAAAGCTCAGCTGGGTCAGTGGCTCCTGCTGCAGGTGGCTTATGTTTTCACATTGCACTTTGGCAGGTGACAAAGGAGGGATGTTTCCCTTCACATGTAACCCTCACAGACTTTGCATTTGCACTCCACTTAAATCCCATGGTCATATAACCAAAATTTCTGGGCACTTACTTCTGAAATGCACTATTTCAGTAGCACAGGCTTGCTTGACAAAGCTTCTCATGCTGAACAAAAGAGGAAACTATTTGTGCTGCCCAGTGGAGACTTTGCTTTGCATTTCCTTTACTTAATTTATCTTACCAGCATGTTCATGTTTTTACCCAGATGTATTTTGCCTTGCCCTAAGGGAAAATATACTCTTTACATGTATATATAAATAAAAGCTAAATTAGCCAAATAATCAAGTTAAGTTAGGAAATGTCTTATAATGTAGACAACCTCTAATATGCTTTCAAAACTGTACTTCCAATAAAATGTTTAATAATTTTACTTTTATAAATTTTTTGTGTTGCTTAAAATGACAGTACCTACAATAAAAAAATATCCTTTAATGTTCCTCAGCCCATAAAGTCCTTGCCACATAAATTTACCCACTTAAATTCAATCTTCAATACCCAGTATACAAATCTGGTTCCATGGTATGTATTGGTCATCCCAGTGTCAGGAAGGTAGGCATGAACAAATTCCCCATGGAAGCTTGTCCAGCCAACATAGCTTCCTCTGGAAGAGTCTGGCCAATTAAAACCTTGTTTCAGAAAACAAGGTAGACCTAAGGAATAGACCTGAGGTGGTTTCTAGCCTCAATTTGAATATACTGACACATGAACTTGTACAGATAAAATCATACACAATCCCTAATTGCAAATGAAAAGCGGGGGCATCAATTTAAGAAAACCTTTGAATTTACAGACCAGAAAGTAATGCTAATCAGGCTGCCTGCATGTGTCTCTATCTCAGTAATGTGGGCTCAGTCATCAAATAGAAATAACAAAAACAAAGAAAGTGGATTTAAATATTTACTTTTGCTACATAACAGCTATGTAGCCTGAAATCCAGTAAACTCACTAAAATTCTGTTACTTGACCTGGACATAGGTGAAGACACTGGACATAGGTGAAGAAGGGTGCTGTGGTTTGAGCATGGCTTATCACCTAAAGGTTCTTGCTCTATACTTTATCCACAGCGTACTGATGCTGGGAAGTGACACACCTTTACAGTTTCTCCTTAGGTAAAGGTATTTAGAACACTAGAGAATCTAACCTTGAAAGGGGCTAACTTAGCTACCACAGCATGACCAAGATCCACAAAGGCTGAGTTGTTACAAACCCAGCTTCTGATGGCTTTCTGGCCCCTGTTTGATGATGTGACCCCTTCTAAACACAGGCACACATACTCTGTCTGTCACCATGAACCCCTCATCAAATCCAACCTAGTACTGTCACTATACTATTGAATCTCAAAAACAGTGAGCTAAATACCCTTTCCTTTAATAAAGAAAAAAGAAAGAAAGAAAGAAAGAAAGGAAGGAAGGAAGAAAGAAAATAAGGAAGGAAGGAAGGAAGGAAGGAAGGAAGAAAGAAAGAAAGAAAGAAAGAAAGAAAGAAAAATTATAGTCTGGTTATTTCATTTTAATAATTTCTAAAAGCCTAATACAGAAGCCTCCCTTGTTGGTATGTGACAATTTGCCCAAACTGTGTATTTATTCTCATGGTATTTAGAGCTGTTCAAGTCAGACTGGGCCTGAGCAGCCATGTAAGGTCCAAGAAGCCCTAATGGGCAAACTAAATAGTTAAGAAAGAGTGAAAATCAGAAAAAGGAGGTTTCTTCAATGTGGCCATACAGGGAAGGGGAGCAATTAAGAAGTCTAATGATCTACCTGTCACACTACAGTGAAAACTATGCATAATTAAGCAGTCCTGGTCCAGGTGTGATCCTGCCTATCACTGGCCCATCATTATATCAGTCTCAGTCTCTCCTGCAAGATATTCTGACATGTTGTCAGAACTATTTTAAATCTCATCCTGGGAAACACACTCCCCCTCTGACTAGAACCAGGGTCTCAGCTTTTGACTTCCCTCAGCTTGATACTTGGAAATATTCCAATTTTTTGTGGTTCCTCTTTCTCAAAATTGTAATAGCTAAACTGAGGGGCATAAATGTCTTCCTTTAGAATATCTTACTACTAAAAGAATCATTAAGAAAAACAATCACTTGTAACTAATAAGAAAGAAAAATTCAGTACTGTCCCTGACACCACCAGGCTGCAATGATGTGGTACCCCATAACCCCAATTGCCCTGTGCTTTCCAGAGAGTGGCATGAGCCCATGATGCATTGCAGGAAGTCACATCTGACACTGTCCTTCCTGCAGTTAAAGAGCTGAGTTGCATAGTACTCTGAAAAACAGTTAGCTGGATTTACTGCTCAGTGGATTCTTAGGAGCATCCCCACCAGGAGGCTGGTAAAATAGTAGCAACATGCACTGGGTGACCTAGGATAATTTCTCTTCTGCTAGAGACAGATCACAAGATCAGAGGAATTTACTCCCAGTGCCCTATCTCCCTAACCCACCCATCACACCCTGACAACATGGGTTTCACTTGTAGTTTCCTGAAAGGGAAACTTGGTAGAATCCGGACTAGACTGATGTCCAGTCCACAATACATGAAACCCATCTCATATGCACTCACAGGCAGGCTACTGGGAGTACTGTCCATAAACTTCTAGCTAACAGACTTCCTCATGACTGAGTTTCTCATCTGGGGAAGAGAGTTCATATGTGTACCAGCTCAGAAACTTTAAAGGGGTACTGGTGGTCACATTCCTCCTTTCCACCCTTCTCTAACCACCTGCATCTATGAGACTGACCATAGTCAAACATTATTTAGAGATCTATGAAAAGAGATACATAACTGTGTCATGTGGCTTAGATTCCCTTCATGGACCCTACTATATAATCTCCATCTCTGGCGATGGAACCAGAAGTCTCCTCAGAGATCCTATTGTGCTAATTTTTCTGTCTGTGTAGTCGCTCTGTCCATGCTGCTAGTTGACCTTTGAAAAAAATTCTTACCTCTAGCAATCCAGTCCAGTGTCCCCACAGAGTCTCACACCCAAGACCTTTGAAAATGTAGTTTGAGCCATGACAAGCCATAGTGGAGATGAAGTGCCCCTTGTCTACAATTTGGAGACCTAGGAGCCTTATGTAAGGATGTCAGTTCCATTTCTTTCAATTATGGTAATAAAACACCATGACCAACACATCTAATAGAAGAATGCATTTTATGTGAGACTTATTGTTTCAGAGATTCAGAGTCCACGGTAACAGAGCAAAGAGTTGGTAAAAGGAAGAGCTGAAAACTCACATTTTGATCTGCAAGTTGGAATTAGAAAGTGCTAATTTGCCATGATATAAGTATTTTGAAACTTCAATGTCTGTCCACAATGACATCCCTCCCCTAACAAAGCCACATTTCCTTATCCTTCTCAAATATTTCCATCAACTAAGAACAAAATAGTCAAAGATATGAGCCTTTACAGATGAATCTCATTCAAGCCACTATATTATGATTTTTAGTCTATGATAGAATTCTGAAGAAGTAGGTTCTAACACCAGAGAAAGAATGGCTCAGCAGCAGAATATGTGAACTTGCCAGCAAGAACTAAAGCAAGGAGGATAAATCAAAAACAAACAAAAAATGAAAACAAAACAAAACAAATAAAAATGCTTTCTTCATCCGTGTCCTTTTATTTAGGCTGTCACCAGAAGACATGGCTCAGATTTATGTTCATCTTTTACTGGATAATGTGGATTATCCAGTCAGGAAAATCCTTCACAGGTGTGCCCAGACAGTTGGGTTTAAGTTAGGTGGGTTAAGTCTAGTGGTAGCCAAGTTGACAACCAAGATTAGCCATCCTAGCCATTCTGAGAAAGTAGAAAGGCAGCAGTGCCATGTCTAGACCAGGACACAGAAGCAGGAGTCATCCATTTTTATCTAGAAACTTTCCTAATGACTGACCCTATTGTATAGGATATCCCACACCATCCATTTAATGTGTGTATGAATCCTGAGGTGAACATTTCACTGCTACCTGGGTGTGCCCTCTTGTCTATAATGTTATCAATGTTTCAGTCTCAGGTAGGAACTAAGGTATTTTCAAGAGACACAATGTACCTACATTGCTTTGGCTGTTGAGGTAGTTGAAAAATTGATCCTACAAAATTGAAATTTCTAAAGGCATGAACTACCTACCACCTGTCAAATAAGCCTCAAATCCAGTCAGAAAGTAGTTGGTCCCTCCTATCCTATGCTTCTTTTATAACCCCAGTACATTTATCAAAGTGGTTTATTTCACAAATTCTTTAACTACTATCTTTCCCAGTGTTAACATTGTGCTAAGTCCTGGAGCCACTGATTTAAAGAAAAAAAAAAAAGTGCAACCCAAGCCTTCAGTGAACTGACCATGAACTGGTAGAAAGGAGACCTTGCCCATTTGAGAGACCTCACTTTATTATGTGAACCTGAACAGGATAATAGGCCAGGCCCCACTAGCTACTCTTGCACAGACTGACCACAGGTCTTTGCATGTAAATCCCACTCCTTCCAAGGTCTTCCTTTCTCTTCTGTTTCTGTTCTTAACCTTGTGACTGGATGAGGTTAAACTTTCCTCCAAGGACACACCCAGAGATAAATTTTCCATGACAATTGGAAATTCCATCAGGATGACAATTATAATAACACCTTATCTTTGAGCAAATAATTAAGCCAACAAATTTCTTTATAGATGAAACCAACTAAAATACTTCATGCCATGAGCAACCAGAGATGCTCTAACTGCTCTGCTTTTGAGTAGGCACAGTATAAAGTAAGAGGAGCTAACTCTTTGGGAGTTTATATAGTTCCCCCTTCTAATCCCAGGTTATATGAAGTAGGAAGCACTCTATGGCTGCCCAATAAACACTTTCATACTTTGGTGCCTAATTGTTTCTTCAGAACAATTATCTCTGAGGACTCTCTTTGAACTTAAAGATTCTAAAGAGTTTTTGTCTATCCAAAGTAGCTGCCATGGAAAATTAGAAGACTACAGCAATCAGGGAATGCATAGTTCTTAATTCACATGCTCTAAATGTTTCCTGTCTCTGACTAGAAGCAAGTGCTTATCTGCCCTGCCAGGAACTCGGCTTCAATCTCAAGTTATTAATTATAAAAACTGAAAATAGCCCATGATAAATAATCAAAGCAAGGGAGAAACTGTAGAAGAGTTCAATAACACCAGGGAAAGGGCCATTGTCAGCCTTGGGGTTCAAAATTGCATGGATGAATGCTCTGTTCAAGGAAACAGCCTTTTAACAGTTACTCCTTCCATGGGTGTAGAAAGTGTCAAAACCATTCTCCAGGCTTTATATAACCCAAGACTTACACTTGTCATTGAGAATAGCTGTTACTTATGTTCAAGGATAGCAACCCAGGGTTTTTCTACCTGCTAGGCTCCTATCCAAAACAGTTAAAAGCATGACAGCATGAAGATATGGGCTCCAATAACCAATACATAGTTCCCAGGAACCCAGGACCAAGGTCCTTTGAACTGCATCAGGATAGGTCGTTAATGTTACAGGTGTGGCTTAGTGTCAGTACATTCTTAGCAAGTTAGGCTCAATTACACAGACTCTGTAGACACATAGTTAATAGTGAAAGCAGGAAAAGGAGAGGGCTATTAAATGCAGCCTCATAAGGAAGAAGAATGAAGATATCTTGTGACCCTCCTCCACATTCCCATACTAAATGTCTTGACAGAATGTTTAGGTTTAAACAGGATGAAAGGTATACATAAGAAGTCCTAGTCCAGGTGTGGTAATGCTCATCATTGACCCATCATCATCTTAGCTCCAGCCTTTGCTGCAAACAAGCACACACATAAGCACACTCACACACTCACACACTCACACAGACACACACACACACACACACACACACACACACACACACACTTTGGTATCAGTAGGTTTCAGGCCTTTCCCTCACATAAGATGACACTCTAGGAGAAATTTCAATTCTTTGGGATTCATTTACTTTATAGTCTAATAATCAAAAGAAAGGATACAAGTGTACCTTTAAAATATCTTTATTCCTTCCAGGATGGTTACATACAAGTCATAGAAGACCAGGAGGATTCATAAGGGCCAAAGGATGCATCACCTCAATCCTAAAAATTATGGTTTAGGTTTCTGGCTTATGGAAAAGGAGCCTTTTCTGAGTCTTCTTAGAATCCAAAGTAGTCTGGACTCTGCAGGGCGTGTCCCAAGACCTCATTCTATTTAGGTTACCTAAACCCACAAGGCAGAGAATTGATACTCATCTCTCTACTTGCAACCCTAGATCATAAAGATCAATCAACCTTGGATTATCCTGGCACACAATACACAGAGGCTACACATTAAAGCGCAGTCCACGCTACAGCCAAGATCAAGTTAATTTTAGCCATCTCTACTGATTACAAAAGAAGAAGGAAGCTCTGCACTTCTGCTAAGTAATTAAATTTTACTCTTATTTTTTAAAAAAAGTTTTTTGGATAATGATTCTCAATTTCAGATGCAAACTTACAATCTACTACCAGTTGTAAACTCTCATTTAGTAGTTATTGTTCTCATTGTTATGAAACAATGCCTCACAAAAGGAACTTGAGAAAGTAATGAAGTATGTTAGCTCAAAATTTGTGGTTCTGAGCCATCTTGGCATTGACACTGAAGCAGCTGGTTATATTATATCCACAATCACAAATCAGAAATCAAAGAATGCTGGTGGTACTCTGTATTCTCATAGAATGGGGCCAGCTAACATTACAATGGGTTTTCCTGCTATAGTTATTCCAGTTGGGAAATTAATTCACAGACATGTACAAAGGATTATCTTCTAAGTGATTCTATATCCTATCAAGTTGGTAAAATTACCCATCACCCTAGTATCAACCTTGTGTACATCAACTATTCCTCCACATTCTTAACCTATCTTTTAATCTCCTTGAATCTGTATATATATATATACACACAGAAGAGACAGAGAGAGATGAAGGAGAGAGAGAAGGATGGAGACAGGGAGGTGGAAGGAGAGGATAAGGGAGAGAATGGGCAACAGAATTCACAAATTGGGAAGTGTCAAGAATAGAAATCTCAAACCTGAGCTACTTCAACATGCTTTCCATTCAGAAGGTATATAATCCCTACATTCATCCATCTCAGAGATAATGTTATATAGGTTTACCAGTCTCAGAATCACTTCCTTGGATGAGTTATAAACATGAGTAATTCCTGATTAAAATGAATTCACATATTTCAGAAAGGTCAGATAAAGGTTAGGGACACACTCAGAAAGTACTCAGAAGTAATCAGACAACCAAGGTTACAAAAGCCTGTGAATATGAAAAGGACAAGGCCACTGACTATATAATAATTAGCTCATCTTCAGATGAGCCAGAGTAAATTGGGGCAAATTTTTGCAGAATACTTTAATGACATCTGAAACAAGGTCATCTATGTATGGATATTTCTTGTGATTTTTGTTTGTTTGTTTGTTTGTTTTAGATCAGTTCATAAATGGTAGTTACTGGCCCATTCTAAAGAGAATCTCTGTATAGCTAACGTCTGTAGGTATTGTTTTAGAATATGTTTCTATTCCTAATTATATGTAAAAAAGGATTGGTGAACAGGTACTTGCCATATAGCCTAAAATATAGAGAATATTTATTTTCTGCTAAGTATTTCTATGAACCTGTTATATGATGAAGATTGATTACATTCTGATCTCCCTCTTCAGATAAATTAACAGTTGATTTCAAAGCAAATTATCAATTTGAATGTCAAAGTTATCCTAGGATAAGAGAGAATATAATATAATAAAATGTAATATAATATAATATAATATACCATGGATGCTACTTTACTTGTTAATATAAGGAACTCCCTGACAAAAGTAACATAAGTAAGGAGGGGCTTAATTTGTCTCATATTTTGAAGGTAAAGCCCATCATAGGAAGGTAGGGAGCAGAGTGCACAGGTCACACTGCATCTGCACTCAAGAATCATATAAGGATTAGCACTGATTCTCAAATCACTTTCTATTTATGTGGTCTATGACCCCAACCCATGCGATACTGCTACCTACAACTAGGGTGGCTCTTCTCTCCTCAATCTAGAAACTACCTCATATACAAGCCAAAAGATTTGTTTCCATTGTGATTCTAGATCTTGTTTAGTTGACCATCAAGACTAACCCACACAGATAGAAATCTTGTTGGATCTCCTAAGAAGACAAGCATCCTCCAGAGCTCACATCTCTTGGTTGCAAGATTTCCAGAATAGTTAACAATATATACCTGGACTTCATCCCCAACGGTGTCCAAATGATAATCCCTGTTTAAAAGGAATGCATAGTCTACTTATATAGGGGAAATCATTAATCCTCTCTTTTGTTTTTGTGGTAACTAAAGCAAATGGCCTTTGGACATTGTTATTGACAGAATCAGATATAGGATTCAGGCCTGAGCTTATGCAAGACTCCTAGTGCCATCCTCACATCATTCAAAGATCACCATTTATGTGTTTCAAATAGATCCCCATTGCCAGTCTATTCTTTTTCTGGAGGCTGTTTTTGCTACAAATAAATGAAGATTCATGGAGGTTGTAGATAGGCAAATTACATAGCTTCTCAGATGTTACACACATGTGTAGATGTGTAAAAGCATCATATCTTGCCTCATTCATACAATTAGAATGCATGATGGTATAAAAATAACAAAAGAAACACTTAAGTGTATCTGGTACCCTGCTGAGGTGCTCCAGGTCAGTCCTCTCTTTCTGAATGAATGCAAATGCAAAGAGGTAGTTTGGGGATTAAGGAAACAGAATCAGATCTACCTTAATAGTCTGAAAAACAAAACAAAACAAAAACAAAAACAAAACCAGGACCTTGGTCTTAAAAGACAACTGGCCTCATCAGCTATAAAAGGGAGAGAGCATGTGAGTACTTTTCCAACCACAGAGGAGTTGGAAAAATTCCAGCATGTTTGAAAAGTCACATAGGTTGATAAACTAGAAATCAGATACTGGGGCAGGACAGGAAGAAAGGATGCTGAAACAGCTCAAAGGTAAATGGTAAATGACCTTCTCAAATTTGGTCTGAGGCCCTGGATTATGTACCACTTTAATGACCCTGGAGAAGATCAAAAGTCTCTGAGCTTGTGTGTCTCAAATCAGAAGCCAGATGATATATTGAATCATAGTAAGCAAGAGGTCTCTTCTGACATAAGCCCACTAAATTTGATGAGTCATAACTGTCATTGCTCTGTGAAGGGAATCTTCCAAATTTCCAGGTTGCTTTATCTCCCTCAGAAAACACAGCTGAATCCAGTTCCTGGGAAATGTCTCAGGCAGGATAACTGAAAGAAAGATTGATGACCATGATCATGGTTGTGTGAACCCAAAGGACTTAAGTTGAATGAGGCAGAACAAAATTTGTAATATCAGTTCAGGGACATTCATGAATAATGACAGTGAGGAGTTGGCTCAAACCAGGGTAGCCAGGACTCTAAGACAGAAAGACAGTGGTGGAAAAATGCAAAATAAGAATCCAGCAATTGAATTTTTCAGACTAAATAGGAAGTAGTTCCCATTCAAGGTGAGGAAGATGGACACAGTTGATCTTATAAGACTGACTAGGATTTGTCTTCCCTCACTTCCTCTCTACCAGCTCTGACTCTAAGCTCATTGGAGTCCAGAAATGGTCCATAAAGTTCTTACAACAAGCACACATGAGGCCTGGGCATATTGAATAGTCCCTTTAGTGTTATACTCTAGGACAAAATACATGTTGGATTGTAGATGAGCCCCTGTCTCCATGTAACTGGTGTATGTATGACTCAGTCCCATCACATTTTTCCATAAATGCTTGCATTGAACTTATGGCCTTGAAAAGGGCTCAGATGATGAAGGGAGATGCATATTAATCGAAGGTCTGTACAAATTGGGTCTAACAAACACAGCCTTGAGCTTACTTTTATTGTGACCATTCTACTGGTCACATAATAACTATAATCTGTTTCAGCAAAAGTGCATGGAATGAGAAGAATTTATTTTGCTACAATAAAAAATATCATCCACAATCCCAGTGAAAATGAATGTGATATTTCTCTTGATGAGGCATACCACAGATGCCCAGGGGGAAATAGATACTCAAAGTCCAACCTCAAGACTCATGCTTTCTTTAATGCCTAAAAAAAATATTAGAGACAAGAGGATAGTAAGAGTAGTGACACAGGTTTTTCCATTGGAGTTTGCCTTTCAATAGACAGGCTTCCATATATATCCATATCCAACTACATAGAAAGCAGAGTTTTAAAAATTTGCTCTTGTAACCCACACTGATGGTAATCATTTTTACCTTTCAGGAACCACAGGACACATTGGTATCATAGGATCAAGGGCCAGACTTTGTCAATTTTCATTTCTGCTGAGTATTGAAACCTCAGACTCTTTTTTTGTTTTTAACAAATATTTTATTTATTATTCACATATGAATACAATATATTTGCATCAAGTATACCCCATTCCATCCCTCTAAGTTCTTCCCCTGTACACCAATCACTTTTTTCCCCAGCTTTATGTGCTCTCTCTCTCTCTAAATATCAACTGTGTCTGTTTAGAGTTGCGTTATGTGCATGGGGGTAGAGTCAACTCCTGGTACATGGAAAGTATCTCAGGGTCACATACCTGAAGAAAACTGACTCTGACCACCTTCTCCAATAGACATCAATTGCCCATAGCGCCTCAGATAGGGGTGGGACTTCACCATTTCCTCCCAAATGTATTCTGGGATTGCACCTAGTCCTCTTCTACTATTTTTTTCTTACTTTATTTACATTTCAAATGTTTTCCCCTTTCCAGATCTCCCCTTTGGAACCTCCCTATTCCCTCCCCCCTCCCCTGACTCTATTGGGATATTCCCCCACCTACCAACCCACCTACTCTCAGTCTTCCCTCCTTGGCATTCTCCTATACTGGGGGATCTAATACCCTCAGGCCCAAGGGCCTCTCCTCCCCTGATGTCAAACAAGACCTTCCTTGGACGCATATGTGGCCAGCACCATGGGTCCCTCCATGTGTATTCTTTGGTTGGTGGATCAATCTCCAGGAGTATCATGGGGTCAGGCCAGTTGCCACTGTTGCTGCCTTTCTGGGGATGCAAACTCCCTCAGCTCCTTCAGTCCCTTCTCCAAGTCCTCCATCTGCGACCTCACACTTCGCCCTACAGTTGCTGTGAAGTGACTCTTGGGTATTTTGAACTCTTGGGCTAATAACCACTTAACAATGAATACACCTAAAGAAATGTTCAACATCCTTAGTCATCAGGGAAATGCAAATCAATACAACCCTGAGAATGCAACTCATACCAGTCAGAATGGCTAAGATCAAAAACTTAGGTGACAGCAGATGTTGGCAAGGATGTAGAGAAAGAGGAACACTTCTCCATTGCTGGTGGGAATGTAACTTGATACAACCTCTCTGGAAATCAGTTTCCAGACCCTCAGAAAAATGAACATAATACCAACTGAGGACCCAGCTATTCCACTCCTGGGCATATACCCAGAAGATGCTCCAACATGTAATAATGACACATGTTCCATTATGTTTGTAGCAGCCATATTTATAATAGCCAGAAGGTGGAATCAACCCAGATGTCCCTCCACAGAGGAATGGATACAGAAAATGTGGTACATTTACGCAATGGAATACTACTAAGCTATTAAAAACAATGACTTTATGAAATTCGCAGACAAATGGATGGATATTGAAAATACCATCCTGAGTGAGGTAATGCAGTCATAAAAGAAACCTCGGACTGTTAACACTAATATGTCTATGAAAAAGTTAACCAGAAACATGATGGTAAATGCTGAACACAGAACCTCATTCTGAATCCAAAAGAATTCTTCATTGTCTCCATGAGTACAAAATGAATTTTTACCTTTAGAGAGGGCTATTATGTGACTCCTATCTAATAGTGTTTGTGAACTACAGAATGTAGCCCTTCCGCTGAAGGATATTTGAGGGCAGGAGCAATGGGCTTTGACTCCCTTTTTAGATATCAAGTTAGTAAATGTGGATAATGAAAATACCAAAAAATGAAAATAGCAGTGTCTCCTGTGGACCAAATATGAGCATATTTTCAGAAAAAGCAAGATCAGGGGTACTCTGGGACCAACCAAAGCAATTAGAATATCAAAGATCTCTGGATCAGTAAGTAAGGATTATCGCTGCATTTGAATGGAATGCAGGAGGTTTCTCAAGCAGTTTGTCAGAATTAAGAAGATCATGTCTGGAAAGTACATTTCTGCTTAATCAGCAAGCAATGTGCTTGTCATGCAAGCATGAGGAACAGAGTTCAGATGCCTAATACAACAAAGAAAAAATAGGTATGGTATTACAGGCCTACTGTCCTAGTGCTGAGAAGACAAAAGACAGGAAGCTTCATGGAACAATCTGGCCAGCTTATCTTGCCTAATAGTGATCTCTGGATTCAATGAGAAACTTGGCCTCATGAAATGTAGAGAGTTGGGCTGAAGAAATGTGTCAGTAGTTAAGAACACTGATTGCTCTTTGGAGGACTTGAGTTCAATTTCCACCATCCACTTGGTGGCCCATAACTTTCTGTAGGACCAAGAAAAGAGGATCCAATATCATTTTCTGGCATCCATGAATATGAGGCACACATATAGTGGACGTGGATATGAGGCACACATATAGTGTACAGACATACTTGAAGAAAAATAACCTATACATATAAGAAATAGTAATAAAATTTTTAACAACAGCAGAAACAGTAGAGAACAATAGAGGAAAACAACTGTCACTGATCCTCTGGTCTCCTCAAACAGCCCACATACCCTCAAGAACACCTTATACACACACACACACACATACACACACAAACACACACAAGAATTATGGAAGGATAACCTTCTAAATCCTAGTTTGGACATATCCCTACACTCCTAGTAGGCAGAGATGATGAAGTCTGTTCCTAAGAAGGATGCAGGAGTGACACTGTCCTCTGATATATCTACAATCCTGCAAAGCAGTTCTAAAATAGGCTTCAATCTGGATATATAAGGTAGAGAAACTCAGAAAGCCACATATGTTACTTAATGATGGTCCAAGGTGAATATAAGAATATGAATCTCCCAATTGATTCAATGCATTTGACCACTTGTAGTGCCATATCTTGCCTCTCCTTTGAAGGTATCTGGATGCTACAAATGTACTGGCTCAGAGAGGATAGGGTAAAGTCCTGGACAGAATCTTCAGCAGTCCAAAATATACCTTTGGAGTGTCAGAGCAATGCTTTATGCCAGGCTGGAAGGAGATATCACCCAAGACAAGCAGGATCCTAGTCAGGTTGACAAAGAATGTCAAATGCTGAAGGGATGATAAAAGAAAGACATTCTTTGGAAGTATTAGTGTTATGGCTATTTCAGACAAAGGCCTTCCCCATGGTGATCCATAAAGAACCAACTAAGATGATATTCTTACTCTAATGGCTTTTGGGGGGTTGAAATAGAGATTACATATTTTAGAAAGGATTTGAGATTATCCAGGAAGGGAAGGTCACTGGCCAAAGGTTAAGGATAATGAGATGCCTCATTAGTATGGAGAATCATTCCGTGTGTGCTGTGTTAACTTACTGAGTGCCAATTGTCATCATAGATGATGGTCATGGTTAAGTGTTCCAAACCAAGGATTTAGGCAGGGAGGGAGCAGCCCTAATTTTGCTATCTCAAATCTCTGAGATTCTCAGGGTTTCAATATCCTCTATCCTCATCAATACCATGCCTTTCTGGTGGCACAGGTTACATGTCCTACAACTGAATACTGTAGTCTCAGAGCTAAAGATTCAATAGTTGCTTTCCTGCCCCAATGGCACAATATCTGGCAAAAACAATGTAAGGGAAAATAGTCTATTTTGACTCATGGTTTCAGAGAGTTTCAGTTTAACATGGCAGTGTTATGAGACCCTGACTCACAAGATGAAAAATGAGATGTGACTCCCACAAACTTGCTCTCTGACCCTCACACACATGTGCGTGCATGCATGCATGACCACACACATGCACATGCACACACACACACACACACACAAACACACACAAACACAGAAGCTCAGAGGGTTATCTACTCTACAATGTTGATGCCAGCTTAGGATAAATGATTACCCTAAGTCATTTCTGAAGCAAGACAGTATCACCATTCTGTCAAGGCCAAACTTTTGGGCCAATCCCGCACACATATCACATTCAATAAATAAATGAATGAATAAATAAACAATCTATGAAAGTGGCAAGAAAACATGTCTTAGAAGGGTAACAAACAAGAATTTCAGAGTTTAACAATGTATAAACAGATAACCTTAACCAATACATTATTTCATAAATGTAATTTAAATTCAATCCTCTTTTTAAATTAACAAATTTCTCATGTTTTTTTGCTGTTTATTAATTAGTAGCAATTTAAAATAAATTATTTCATTAAGTGGGAATTGCAAACTGTTCTTCTAAAAGGCCTGAGTTTAGTTCCCAATGTCCATTTCAGAAGTCTCACAATGTCTATTGCTCCACAGACCTGACGCATAAATCTGGCCTCTGTTAGTAACTACCCACATACTATGTATTCATACAGAGACATGAATAAATAAAAATAAATCAAGTGCAAATGGATTTAGTAAGAATGAGAATGGGGAGAGGGAAAGATAGAAAGATATACTTATAAAAACATATTTATTAAGGGAAACTAAAAAGAAAGAGATTCCTTTTAACTCAAGCATGACTTTAAATGCAAAAATATTAGTTTTGATTGGAGATAAAATGACTAAATTTTTCTAAGATAAAGAAGGAAAGATGAAGACAAAACAAGAAATATCACACATGCCACATAAGGACCAAGTAAGTCACAGATTTGTGAAAATGGAGACTTAAAGATGGCTTTTGCATGACTGTAAAAGTTACCAGGTTTCCTGAGGTGGCTACTAAGTTGCTGATAGAAAAGCAAAATATAGTTGTCTGTTTCTTAGAACATTGATCTGATTTTGATAATAGTCATAAATATAGACAAAATGATTTTATATGTTATCCAGATTATTACCTATATATTTTATCAAGATAATCCCCCTGTCTTTGCCTCCCTAATTCTTGCAAGCAGGTACCTTGGCACCAAATATTTCTGGGCATGGGCCTTGGGAGCCAAATTTAAGTCTCCACACTTTTATAACAAGCAAGGTTTTACAGACCAAACCAAATAGCAAAATACACCAATAAGTTTCATCATTGTTCGCTATGTCTAGTGCCTGCTTCCTTCAATGTCTTACTCAAGACTCTTGCACAACTCAACAGATTATACTTCAGATGGTCATGCACCAGAGATGCTAGCCATCTCTCCAGGACTATGCCCCAAAACAAAATTCCCTATGATAGAATCCAATGGTGGTGGGACGAGAGTTAGAACTTACTAGTAAACAAATCAATTATTATTTACTCTGACAAGCTCTCATTCTCAACCTAAAGAGCCTTTAATGTCACCAACACAAGTAACAAGATGCTAGACCTGTAAAAGCCATCAATTCTAATACTCTGATGGGCATTCTGTCATGTCTTATAAGTTTCCACACCTTAGTCCCTTAGAATGTGCCACCACTTCCCGCACTCCCTGAGAATTCCCAGATCTTCACAGAGATGTCAAAGATTTAACACTGCTTATGTGTCAGGAGAAAAAAGCTTGAAACCGATGGCTGTCCTGAGCCAACACTAACTGAAGGCAAGACCATCGTAAGACCAGGCTTTTGCTAAGCACCCTAAGTTCCCACTATAATTGTACACTGCTATATTTCTGTGTAGTAATGTTTCTGATATAAGCATCACTTGGGAACTGAGGAGGTGTCTCAGCCATTAAAGTACTTGTAACAAAAGCATGAGGACCTGGGATTGCTCTCCAGACCACGGTATAGTCAGAGATCATTTGTAAAACCAGCACTGGAAGAGAGGCAGTGTCCAATGGATCTCTAAGCTTCACTGGCCAGACAGCCCAGCCTGCTTAGTGTGGTCTAGGTAAGTGAAAGACTCTGTCTCAAAGAACAAGATGCATTAGCACTTGAGGGAGGAGATTTGAAGTTGATCTCTGGCTACCACATATATGCACTAATAAGTACTTTAGCAGTATTTTAGAAAACACTATATGTTAAAAGAGTCTCTCCTCTGTTTTAGCCACACTAGTTGTTATCACCAGTTGTCTAATAAGATCCCTATGTTAGCCTGTTTCTGTTATGCTTCTGTCTGTACCACCATTCTCAAACATAGACATGTTTGCCAGGACAAAGCCATGGAGTCAACAAATGGGAGAGCATTTGGCAGGAGATGAAACATGAGCAATCTTAAAGTTTAGAGTTCCACATACTAATAATGACTGCTCAAGCATATATATTTTGAAATTCTCAAAACTATAAGTTGTTAATTTTTATATTATTTAGATATTTAATTTGTAAAATTTGGTATTTAATTCTTAAATGCTTGCAAGTTATTACAGAAATAAAAGCATAATACAAAGAACAGACAAATGGACAAAAAATTGAATTACAAAGAAAATTGTAGGCCCTATGAAAGGTCTTAGTCTACTTAAAAAAAAGAAGTTAAGAAGAAATGTAAACAAAAGCTCAAAGGCAATTTTATTCAAGTTTATACAGTTTGCTCCCAGGTCAGGCAAGGTGTAAGTCTTAGAAGATGCCTAGACAAGAGTGAAAAAGAGAAGGTGGGAGGGAAAGCCATACTACTTGAGTTAAGATAACATGGAGATAGAATACATTGCAACAGACAGCCATGTTATGGGGAAGGGACTTCAGAGAATGAGTAGGAAAACCCAGAGTGTCAGTGAAAGTAACTTAGAAGAGAGAAAGAAGAAAGAAAGCAAAACAGTCTAGACATGCTCATGTGTGGTTGAACTCTTAGGATAGAAGATAGTGGCATGTCTCCACCTAGAGAGAGGAAGTCTCTTCTTGACTATAAAATCATCTACTTTGATTTAGGCAGCCTAAAACAATTTACAAGGTGGGCTCAAAGCAGGAAATATATATGCATTTCAATATGAAAATCAAGCAATTTTCAAAGCAAATTTCAGCAAAAGGAATCAATGTCTAGATTGAAGTTCTAACCTTTAGGCAAGGGAAAATGCATACCATTTAGATGATTGGGGAGATGGATCTGTCAGTGAAGCGTTCATATGAGGATGACTTCAAATTCCGAGCATACATGTAATAAGCAAGTTCTAGAAGCACATACATGTAATGCCTGTCTTAGGTGGGCAGAGACAGGAGGATTCCTGGGCTTGTTGTGTGAAGTGACAAGCTCCAAGTTCAGAGAAAGTCTGTGTCTCAAAAAAAAAAAAAATTAGGTAGACAGGTAAGAAGGAAGATGCCCAACACTCACCTCTGGCTTCTACACACACTTGCATATCCCCCCCCCATCTTCTCTCATAAACATGCACACATACAAAAGGGCAAAAATTACTTGTTTTAAAATAATACTCCATGTATACCCTTGCAGGAAAAAGAGGATAACTTGAAGATCTGGCACCTGTTCTCTTGCTTGTATATATTTTTTAAAACATTTATTTTGTTTTTAATTGTGTGTGTGTGTGGTTTGTGTGTGTGTGTGTGTGTGTGTATGTATGTGTGATGTGTGTGTTTGTGTGTGTATGTGTGGTATGTGTGTGTGTGTTTGTGTGTGTGTATGAGAGAGAGAAAGAGAGAGAGAGAGAGAGAGAGAGAGAGAGAGAGAGAACCCTCAATACAGGTAACTGTGGAAGCCTGAAGATGGTATGGGATCCTCTGGAGCTGCAGTCCCAGGCAATTTTGAGCCATCTGATGTGAGTACTGTGAATGAACCCTAGTCCTCGGCAAGAACAGCTCTCAATAGCTAAGACATTTCTGCAGCCTTTATTTCTCTTTCTTTACCAAGTTTATGTTGAGCTTTTAACTATGCACCTGGCTAACTGCCAGGGATCTGTCTTAAACAATCAGGGCTACTCCTGGTAGATGACAAAGATCCCCACTCCCAAGTCAGCACAGCTTTTGCAGCTGCTATACCTTACTAACTTGTGACAAATGGATTTCATCTTTCAACTTCCAAGAATGTGTGTGCTTACATCCCAATAGGAAACCTAAATAAGAGCTCACAAATGTAATTTTATCCTTTTTTTTTTAAGAACAATTTTACAATCACTCCATAGAGCCAGCATGAGAATGAACACACCTATAGTGTCAGTAATGGAAAAGCAGGGTGGCTGAAGTCTTCCAGTCTTCTTGTCTAAAAGATTGCTTTGGGTCAGTCTCATATTAGCCCAGGTGTCTCTCTTTCTGCTACCAACCAAATAAACGTATCAGGCCTATGCAGGACAGCACTTCTCAAATCTTGCAATTTCTACCCAAGGGTCTTCCTGACACAGTTTGTCAATCAAATTAATTTCTCAACAAATATAAAGTGGCTGCTAAAAATGCAACTTTGATCCAATGTATTTCTGAAAGTTTGAGCAACCCAATCCTTTCCTCTGCACTGATATTCTCTAGACCTCCACTGGCAAGGACAGCAGCTGCCATGCATCTACCTGCTAAAATTACATATCAAATCCACAAATCAGTCAATGAATAAAGTAACTGATATATTGTGTGTAAAGGAGGTGCCTCTCTCCCTCTCTCCCACTCTCTCTCTCTTCCTCTCTTCCTCTCTCTCTCTCTCTCTCTCTCTCTCTCTCTCTCTGTGTGTGTGTGTGAGTGTGTGTGTAGCTTTCTTTTTTTTTTAACACGCATTCTAGAGACCAAACTCAAGTTCTCATGCTTCAATGGCAAACACTTCACAAACTGAGATCTTGCCACAATACACTACTCATCTATTTAGATAAAAATCTTTCTATCAGGCCTTCCTGTTTCCATCTGTGGTGGGAGACCTCTGCCAGGGCCACCAGGGCTTCACAACCAAACAATGCCAGGAGAAAGCAAGCTGCCCAGGAATGTGGAAAAGCCAGCAGGAGGAGGGCTTCAGCCAGTCCTCTGCCTGGGCCACCAGATCTCCATAGCCAAATAGTGATGGGAGAAATCTACCCTCCCAGGAGTGGGGACAACACTGACTGCTCAGAGGGACCCACCTGGAATACCCAGGTCACAGGGACAGTGGAACAGGGATCTGGTTTCTTTTGGTGGCTGGAGAACATCCTGGGACACAGGGCTCCATATGCAAATAGTGCCAGGAGAGAGCTGGTATACCAGGAGTGCCAACACACCTTTAAGCACAGGCAAGACCACCACTTCTTTTCAAATTCACTGGACCAAGAGGGTCCCTAGCAGAGTGATCAGGACACAGGAAACAAGAGTCAGATGGGTATTAGATCCATCGGGTTTCTGTCTGCACCCACCACAGAGCTGACCCTGCATCACAACTGTCCAAACCCAAATTCCTCTCAGAGAGAACTGGACTCCAAGGATTATTGACACCTAGGCTTGCAGGAAAGTCAAGCCATAGTCAGATAGAGAAAGACCAGCTAACACCAGAGATAACCAGATGGTGAAAGGCAAGGGCAAGAACACAAGGAATAGAAACAAAGACTACTTGGCATCATCAGAACCCAGCTATCCCACCACAGCAAACCCTGGATACCCAAACACATGAAAAAAGAAAGACTCAGACTTAAAATCACATCTCAAGAGGATGATAGAAGATTTTAAAAAGGAAATAAATAACTCACTTTAAAAAATACAAGATAACACATGTAAACAACTGGAAGTCCTTAAAGAGGACACACAAAAATCTCTTAAAGAATTACAGGAAAACCCAACAGGCAGAATTACAGGAAAACACAATCAAACAAATGAACAAAACCAATCAAGAATTAAAAACAGAGATAGAAACAATAAAGAAATAACAAAGGGAGACAACACTGGAGTGAGGGAACTTAAGAAAGAAATCAGGAGTCATACATGCAAGTATCACCAACAGAATACAAGAGATGGAAGAGAGAATCTCAGGTGCGGAAGATACCATAGAAAACATGGACACAACAGTCAAAGAAAACACAAAATGCAAAAAGCTCCTAACTCAAAACATCCAGGATATCCAGGATAAAATGAGATGACAGAACCTGAGGATAATAGGTATAGAAGAGAGTGAAGATTCCCTAATTAAAGGACCAGTAAATATCTTCAACAAAAATATAGAAAATTGCCCTAACATAAAATAAGAGATGAACATAAACATATAAGAAGCCTACAGAACTCCAAATAGACTGTACCATAAAAAGTAATTACTTCCATCACATTATAGTCAAAACATGAAATACACAAAATAAGGAAAGAATATTAAAAGCAGTAAGGTAAAAAGGGCAAGTAACATATAAAGGCAGACCTATTAGAATTATACCAGACTTCTCACCAGAGACTATGAAAGCAAGAAAATCCTAGGCAGATCTCAAGCAGAATCTAAGAGAGCACAAATGCCAGCCTAGGCTGCTATATCCAGCAAAACTCTCAATAATCATAGATGGTGAAGCCAAAATATTCTATAACAAATCCAAATTTGCACAGCATGTTTCCACAAACCCAGCCCTACAATGAATAATAAATGGAAAACACCTTATCAAGGAGGGAAACTACACCCAAAAAAAGCAAAAAGGAATTTTCCACAAACTCAAAAGAAAGTAGCCACATAAGCATATAAACATTTAAAATAACAGGAAGCAACAATCACTATACTTTAATATCTCTTAATATCAATGTTCTCAATTCCCCAATAAAAAGACATTGACTGATAGACTGGACCCATAAACAGAACCCTGCATTTTACTTCATCTAGTTAATGCAACTCCATGATAAAAACAAACACTACCTCAGAGTAAAGGGCTGGAAAACAATTTTCCATGCAAATGGCCCCTAGAAACAGGCTGGAGTAGCCATTCTAATATTGGATAAAATCCACTTTCAACTAAAAGTTATCAAAAAAGATAAAAAAGCACACTTCATACTCATCAAATAAATAAATAAATAAATAAAATCTACCAAGAACTCTCAATTCTGAACATCTATGCCCCAAATGCAAGAGCTCCCTCATTCATAAAAGAAACTTTGCTAAAGCTCAAAGCACACATTGCACCTCACACAATAATAGTAGGAGACTTCAACACCCCAATATCAACAATGGACAGATCTTGGAAACATAAACTAAACAGAGACACAGTGAAACTAACAGATGTTGGGAACCAAATGGATTTAATAGATATCTATAGAACATTTCATCCTACATCAAAAGAATATACCTTCTTCTCAGCACATCATGGTACCTTCTCCAAAATTGATCATATAATTGGTCACAAAACAAACCTCAACAGATATAAGAAGATTGAAATAACCCCATGTATCCTATCAGATCACTATGGAGTAAGGCTGATCTTCAATGGCAAAAACAACAACAACAGAAAGCCTACATACACATGGAGGCTGAACAATGTTCTCCTCAATGATAACTTAGTCAGAAAAGAAATAAAGAATGAAGTTAAAGACTTCCTAGAATTTAATGAAAATGAAAATGCAACGTACACAAACCTATGGGACACAATGAAAGCAGTGTTAAGAGGAAAACTCATAGCTCTGAATGCCTCCAAAAAGAAACTGGTTAGAGCATATACTAGCAGCATAAGAGCACAACTGAAAGTTATAGAACAAAAAGAAGCTAATACACCCAAGAGGAGTAGAAGGCACAAAATTAAGGGTTGAAATCAACCAAGTGGAAAGTAAAAGAACTATACAAAGAATCAACAAAACCAGGAGTTGGTTCTTTGAGAAAATCAGCAAGATAGATAAACCCTTAGCCAGAATAATCAGAGAGCACAGAGACAATATACAAACTAAAAAATTAGAAATGAAAAGGGAGATATAACAACAGATTCTGAGAAAATTATAAAACTCATCAGAACCTACTACAAAACCCTATACGCAACAAAATTGGAAAATCTGGAGGAAATGGACAAATTTCTAAACAGATACCAATTACCAAAGTTAAATCAGGATCAGATAAACCATCTACACAGTCTCATTACCCTTAAAGAAATAGAAGCAGTCATTAAAAGTCTCCCAACCAAAAAGAGCCCAGGACCAGATGGGTTCAGTGCAGAGTTCTATCAGACTTTCAAAGGAGACTTAATACCAATACTCTTCAATCTATTCCACAAAATAGAAACAGAAGGAACACTACCCAATTCATTCTATGTAGCCACAGTTACACTGATACCAAAACCCCACAAAGACCCAACAATAAAAGAAAACTTCAGACCAATTTCCCTTATGAATATTAATGCAAAAATACTCAATAAAATTCTTGCAAACCGAACCCAAGAACACATCAAAATGATCATTCACGACAATCAAGTAGGCTTCATCACAGGGATGCAGGGATGTTCAATACCCAGAAAACCATCATTTCATTAGATGCTGAAAAAGCATTTGACAAAGTTCAACATCCCGTCATGATAATAGTCTTGGAAAGATCAGGAATTCAAGGAGCAAACCTAAACATAGTAAAAGCAATATACAGTAAACCAGTGGCCAACATCAAACTAAATGGAGAGAAACTTGAACCAATCCCAATAAAATGAGGGACTAGGCAAGGCTGCTCTCTCTCTCCCTATCTATTCAATATAGTACTTGAAATTCTAGCTAGAGCTATTAGACAACAAAAAGAGGTCAAAAGGATATAAATTGGAAAGGAAGAATTCAAAATATCACTATTTACAGATGATATGATGGTATATTTAAGTGACCCGAAAAACTGCACCAGAGAGCTGCTACAGCTGATAAACACCTTCAGCAAAGTGGCCAGATAGAAAATTAATTCAAGCAAATCAGTAGCCTTCTTATACTTGAAGGATAAACAGACTGAGAAAGAAATTAAGGAAATGGCATCCTTCATAATTGTCACAAACAATATAAAATATCTTGGTGTGACTCTAACCAAAGAAGTGAAAGATCTTTATGACAGGAACTTCATGACAATGAAGAAAGAAATCAAAGAAGACCTCAGAAGATGGAAAAATCTCCAATGCTCATGGATGGGCAGGATTAACATAGGTAAAATGGCTATTCTACCAAAAGCAATCTACAGATTCAATGCAATCCCCATCAAAATCCCAACTCAATTCTTCATAGACTTAGAAAGAGCAATTCTCAAATTCATATGGAATAACAAAAACCCAGGATAGCAAAAACTATTCTCAACAATAAAAGGACTTCTTGGGGATTCAGCCTCCCTGACTTCAAGCTGTACTACAGAGCTGTGCTGATATAAACTGCATGGTATTGGTACAGTGACAGGCAGGTAGATCAATGGAATAGAATTGAAAACCCAGAAATGAACCCATACACTTATGGTCACTTGATCTTTGGCAAAGGATCTAAAACCATCCAGTGGAAAAAAGACTGCATCTTCAGCAAATTATGCTGTTTCAACTGGCTGTCTACATGTAGAAGATTGCAAATTGATCCTTTCCTATCTCCCTGTACAAAGCTCAAGTCCAAGTGGATCAAGGACATACACATAAAACCAGATACACTGAATCTAATAGAAGAGAAAGCGGGGAAAAGTCTCAAACACATGAGTTCAGGGGAAAAGTTCCCTAACAGAACTTCAATGGCTTGTGCTCTAAGATCAAGCATAGACAGATGGGACCTCATAATATTACAAAGCTTCTTTAAGGTAAAGGACACTGTAAATAGGACAAAACAGCAACCTACAGATTGGGAAAAGATCTTTACCAATCCTATGTCTGATAGAGGGCTAATATCCAAGGTATACAAAGAACTCAGAAGCTAAACTCCAGGGATCCAAATAACACTATCAAAAAATGGGAAAGAGAGCTAAACAGAGAATTCTCAACTAAGGAAACTCGAATGGCTGTGAAGCACCTAAAGAAATATTCAACATCCTTAGTCATCAGGGAAATGCAAATCAAAACAACCCTGCGATTCCATCTCACACCAGTCAGAATGGCTGAGATTAAAAACTCATGTGACATCAGATGTTTGTGAGGATGTGGAGAAAGAAGAACATTCCTTTATTGCTGGTGGGAATGCAAGCTGATACAACCTCTCTGGAAATCAGTTTGGCGGATCCTCAGAAAAATGAACATAATACTACCTGAAGACCCAGCTATTCTACTCCTGGGCATATACCCAGAAGATGCTCCAATATGTAATAAAGACACATGTTCCACTATGTTCATAGCAGCCATACTTACAATAGCCCAAAAACTGGAGGCAACCCAGATGTCCCTCAACAGAGGAAAGTATACAGAAAATGTGGTACATTTATATAATGGAATTCTACTCAGCTATTAAAAACAAGGAGTTCATGAAATTCTCAAACAAATGGATGGAACTTGAAGATATCTTCCTGAGTGAGGTAATGCAGTCATAAAAGAATGAACATGGTATGTACTCACTGTTAAGTGGTTATTAGCCCAAGAGCAGTAAGGCTGATTGTGAGGTCCCACATGGAGGACTTGGAGAAGGGACTGAAGGAGCTGAGGGAGTGTGCAGCTCCATGGAGGGAGCAACAGTGGCAACTGGCCTGACCCCTCGATACTCCTGGAGACTGAATCACCAACCGAAGAATACACATGGAGAGACCCATGGTGCTGGCCACATATGCAGCAGAGGAGGGTCTTGTTAGCCATCAGGGGCAGGAGAGGCCCTTGGGCTTGAAGGTGTTAGATCCCCCAGTGTAGGAGAATACCAAGGAGGGGAGATGAGAGTAGATGAATGGGTGGGTGGGGGAATACCCACATAGTGGCAGGGGGAGGGAGCTGGGAGGTTCCAAAGGGGAGATCTGGGAAGGGGAAAACATTTGAAATGTAAATAAAGCATGAAATAAATAAATAAATAAATAAATAAATTTTTAAAAATCTTTCTATCGAAGTACTAAATGTGCTAGATAAATGAATAGAAGATGACGAGAAAAATTAGCTCTTCAGATAGGATAAGTAGGGATTTGAACATTCTTCAGGAAATATATGTATTTATATATACATGTATGTTTGTGTTTGAATATTTGTGTGTATATGTATGTCTTCATAAAATTCATGACAAATTATACATGTTCTTCTCTTACATGCATGCTTGTCTCTGTGATTCAAACAACCATGAGAGAATCTTCATATCTAAGTAAATGTGAGTGAAGCTGATTACTCCATCCATTGGAATGTAAGAGCCTTCCACTGGAAGTTGTAGAGCCCTAAACGGTCCTACTGACATGGCACTACAACTTCTGAGCTCCCTTCCACTTCCTCTTTATCTATTCTGTGCCTTGTCAGTCTATCACAGATTCTCACCCACATTATAAAAAGTTTTAAACTAAATCAGCAGCTAAGATAAGATTTGTCAAAGACAAGAAAGCATGTCATTGGACCAACCCCACAAGTCAGTACCCTAACAAACACTGATTTGTGTTCCATGCATCCCCTCTCCTCTTAGTGGCCCTATCAAACATTTCACTGATATGACAAAAAGTCTGATAAAAGCAGCTTGTGAGAGGAACAATTTCTTTTGGTTCACAGTTTCAAGGTGTTCATTACATGGTGCCATTGATTTTGTACCAATGATGAGGTGGTACAACTTCACAAATTGGAAACATGTGGCAGACAGGAAATCAGGGGTTTATCTAGCTCCTACTCCTTCATGAGAGCTTGCCAATTGTCTAGATGAATTGTACAGCAAGACACAGAGGTCTTACAGTCTCAGCCTTTCTGTCACTGGGATAACAGGGATATGCACTAGGCATTATTACCTGGGTACTGGGAATTGGATCTCAGAGACTCACACTTTTGTGGCAAGTTTGTTATTAAGTGAGCCATCTCCCCAGCTTCAATTTGCCCATCTTACTTGCTACTTTGTGCTGTACCTTTATTCTCCTGGTACTAAACTTGGCATCAAAGTCTGTACCCCAGGAAGTCAAGTTCAGCCATCCACTCTTGAAAAGCCAATTAAAATCACTCACTTAATAGTCAAAAACAGAAAAAAGGAGTACATTCCATGTGGAAACTTTGAGAAAATGGACAAAGATCTTTTGTGACCCTATATAATCCATCTAAGAGGGTCCTGAAGTGAGAATATCCAATGGAAGCAGGAATATGCGTATCCCACTCACAAGGGACCCATCAATTTTCTGGCACTGTTTCAGTCTCATCCTGTAAGGTGGTCTGAAAGTTGTAAATCTCTTTTTCTAGAGATAACCTCCCTCCCCTGTGGCTCTTCTTTCTCCAAACATGAGACTCCTTGGGAACTTCCGATTTTGTTGGATATATTGTTCTGAGCGAGAAATATGGATATCTCTTTATAGTGCCTTCTCTTCTGCCAGATTGATTACAGATCTCTCTCTCTCTCTCTCTCTCTCTCTCTCTCTCTCTCTCTCTCCTGTCAAAGAACGTAAAAATAAACCCTTCCTGTCTACTTCAGAGTGGTTCAAAATTTCTTTCTTGTTTCTATCATCCATGTTCTAAGGACTCAAGTTTCATGCTCAATAGTCTAAGAACTCTTCCTAAAGACAGCTCCTCCTCAGAAAGGAAGTACCTGCTGGCCCTGCCCTGACACCAGACACAGCAGGGTCCAAAAGCACACTCAGCTTCACTCCATCACCACTAATCCATTTTCATAGTGCCCACAACAAACAAAACTCAGCTTTAACGCTATACATTTCCAGTCAAACATTTAAGCATGTGTCTGAGTAAACATAATTCCTCAGGGTCTTGTTCCCTTCCTGGTATAGAATTAATTGAAACCAATCCATACCTGTTATATGTAAAATCTCTCTCTGTCCACAGTGTTCCATCAGTAGACTGACAGCAAGCGTTTAGCCTCTAGAACCTACATAAAGGTCAAGAGAGAAAAACAACTACACAAAGTTGTCTTCTGACTTCCACATGCACACTGTAAAACATGTGTCCCCATCAAACAGACAGACAGGAAGGCAGACAATCACACACACACACACACACACACACACACACACACACACGATAAACATTTTTTTCAAGTCAAACAATTACAGAGAAGAAAGAAACTCCTCTAAGAGTTAAAATGAGACCACAGAGTAAAGGGAGGCAGAGCTAAAACTTGCCAGTCACATAGATAACACTGGCCTATGAGATCTAGAAAGTTGAGCCACCAACAATGGACACTTTCAGAACCTATGTGAGCCATTCTGGCACTTTATTTCATTTACTGGAACTGTCTTAATAGACAAGCCTTGTTAGGTCAAGATGCTTTTCTGCAATTTTCTGGAATTTTATAGTAATAAAAAAATTACTATAAAATTTTTTGGCAGTATCCTGCCATCCAAATGAATAGTAACTGCTCCCTTATTTTGCAAAGATGAGGATACTCCCCAAGGCAGCACCATTTTGCTCCATTCAAGTCATGAGCTATGGGTAATGTTCATATTAAAATTATAATAGAATGATCAGAACAAAGCCAATTTCATGTAACATTGAAAGCAGTGATATGAGAATTTCTTGTCCCATTCATAAGCTGCAAATAGGAAGTGGACCATCTTTTCAGGTTTTTTTTTTTTTTGTTTTGTTTTGTTTTGTTTTTTTAATGCTGTAGGACTTTGTTGTCTAACCAAATTTTGTCTGTACTCAAGATTCAGAAATCTTTCTGAATCCATCCCTGAAGACTTCTCAGCTCCTCTTACAACCTCTGGCATCACCACTTTCTTAGCAACTGTGCCTTCCTCTTTGCTGTGGCATCTTTCCTTGAGTCTCTGGTTATTCTATGTGTGCATCAGCTCTCCAGTTCTTGTCCACATTCTTCTAGGCATATAATGAGCTTTTCCTTAGCCAGTAGTAGATCATCTCTATCCCATTCACAATTATGCACCAAACCAAATTGGGGCTTCTATACAGGCTTTTCTACTAACATTTTAGGAAGTGGAAATCAATCAGGTGCCTCTTTCAACAGACTTAGAGGGGCTTCAAGTCTGTATCACGAGAAGCCAAGTCCTCTATAATCCAATCAAAACTCCTAAGTTAATAGTGAAAAGCAGAAAGAAGAGATACATTCAATGTGGACACAGTGGAAAGAATGGCAAAGAAATCCAGAGGACACCCACAACACACACAGGACCATCTTCAATGTCCTGAAATGAGCTTAAGATTTAAACAGATGTCCAGAGAGATGCATCTCTACACAAGGCCAGTCCTGGACAGCCTTGCATGTCACTTACCTATTATTGTCTCTTCTGTAATGCCTGACAGGCTGGAATCATTCCTGGAAAAAAAAATCCACTCAGGTTGTCCTAGGCTTTCCCTCCTCATAGCATGAGATTCCTAGAGAAATTCCATTTTCGTGAGCACAATTTGGTATCTACTCTTTAAAACATCTTTCTCCTAAATATGACCAAAATATATCACGTGAAATTCTCAAATAATAAACATAATTTTTAATTCTGCATTTGTAATAAAACTAGAGGTGAGTATATTAGCTTTAATACAAATAATTTTATGTATATTTTCCATCACCATTAAACATTTAATGAACAAATATCAAAACTTAATAAAACAATATGTATCACTGCCAGGCCTATACCTTTACATATGGCTTGGAATTTCACAACTTCTGTGGACATCAGAGATGTTTGACTCTAAGATCTCTACAGAATGTTTGGTTCACCTAAAGGAATTTTTTCAACAATAAATGTGAACATAGGTCTGGAGAGATGGCACAATGGTTAAAAACACTCCTGTATAGATCCCAGTTCAGGTCTCAGAACTCATCTTGGATGGCCTGCAACCACTGGAATCCAGCTCCAGGGTATGCAATGCCTTCTTCTAGACTTCACAGGCATCCCTTTCTTGAGTACAACACACACACACACACACACACACACACACACACACACACACACAAACACACACACAGAGAGAGAGAGAGAGAGAGAGAGAGAGAGAGAGAGAGAGAGCAAATTAAAAATAAAAATAAACCTTTTAAAATGTCAGTGTTTTTAGGTACTTTCTAGTATGATGCAGTCCATAAAACTCTTTAATATCTGAGATCAGATCCTGTTCTAGCCTATCTGGCACTGCAGCTATAACAGGAGTCCTCCCGGGCATTTTGGAGATTTCTGAACTCACTCCTTTATATAAATGAAGAAGGAAACATTAAGGAAAGATAGAAGACCAATCTGCAGAAAAAGAGAATGGAGAGTTCACTGAATGTACATTGGCTTGGATGTTTTTTAGAATCACAGGGTCATCCTCTTTTTTTCCGCCTTATTGATCCATTTAGATATACAGCTCCATGCTTGCATGACTTATTACAATATCTTCCAGGAAGAGAGAAGCTACCATCTCAGGGAGCCCATTTGGACTTTCCTACACTACCTATCTCCTTCTAACTCTTAGCCTCAGATTTTTTGACTCTTTTCAGTTGTTTTGATTTCAGAAAAACAACATTGTTTGTTTTATGCCTGATAATCTAATACATTTTTGTAAGTTGATTACCCTTCTTATTATCATCTGTGTTCCCTAGATGTATCAGTTTTGAAAGTAAAGTCACAGAAAAAAATGGAATGCTTTTTTTTATCTGATACCACTTATTGGAAGGCAAAGCATGTCACTATGAAGAAATTACATAAAGAAGGCTGGAGGGATGATTCCATTGATAAGAGAGTAATTTTTTCTTCACAGGGACAAGGGTTCAATTCTTGGCACCCATGTGATGGCTTACAACCATTTGTAACTCAGTTCAAGATGAGCCAGTGAGTTCTTTTCTAGGCACACTAGACATGTAAGTGGTACACAGTCACATGCAGATAACACATTCACGGTAAAAATAAATAAATCTTAAACAACAACATTATCATCTTCTTCATCATCATCAGCAACAACAGCAACAACAACAAAACAAAACAAAACAAAAAAACCAAAAAACAAAAAAAAACCAGAACGACTAGCTCCTGCCATACAGTTCTTGAAGTTCTTCTATCCTCTTCCTAAAGTCCCTGATCAAGAACTTACTGTTTCTCAAGAACTTACTGTTTCTCTCTCTCTCTCTCTCTCTCTCTCTCTCTCTCTCTCTCTCTCTCTCTTCAAGTGCACATGTGTTTTGCATGTTGTTTTGTCTACATTGCTTTGTGTTCCTGGCTGGGCACATGTGTGCACCCACCCAGGAGCTACTTCACACACTTTAGCTTATTTTTAATATGCTATTTCTCTCAATGACCAGGGAATTCTAAGCCTCCCATGGCTAATATGCCTTTACCTTCACTCCCAGCTTAGCATCTTTAAATTTACCTTCATCTTAGTTGCTCAGTTTCTTTTACTCTGAGCTCAACACCTCTAAATTTTCCCTCAGCTTAGTTGCTCAGTTACATTCTATGAAGCCCATTGGTGTTGTTGCCCAAGACACTTTCAGGCCACTTTACCTTTCCACCTACGTTTTGGAAGATCTCCTTGTAGCTCCAAGTCTGTCCCATCATTTTCTCCTAAGTGTCTTCATTATCTTTCTCTCTTCTAACCTTGAAATCTTTCCTCTCTCTTTCCACCAAGCTATAGGCCACTGGCATCTTCATGTATAGATCAAAAAACAATTGGGGATGGGGACCTTCAGTGTCAGTAAACATATCCTTATCAAAGATTTAGAACCACTCCCCTACATGTGTGAATCTGTGTGTGTTTGTGTGTGTGTGTATGTGTGTTAGCATAACTGTTCACATATGTGTAGGACACCATCTCCCTTTCTTTCTTTCAAGCCATGGTGTCTCATTAGTTCAGAACTTGCCAATTAGGGTAGGCTGTTTTGACAAGAAGTCTGAAGGATCTAGCAGACTCCACTTCTCTATCTTGGGAATTGCAAGTGAAGGTTAAAATTGATTTCTAAAATATGGGATCTGAGAGTCAGGCTGTGGTCCCTACACATGCAAGGCAAGCATTTACTGACCAGACTGTGTTGCCTGTCTAAGTTCACAACTTTACAGGGCTGGGCTAATTTGTCCTAGTTCCCATCACACAAGGCCACTGCTCAGGAGAACAGTGGCATCAGCAGTATATTAAATAGGATGGCCAAGACAGTATTCATAAGGGATGGCTGGGTTGGTGAAGCTACAGCATGAAGTGGTATATTTCTGATTTAAAATTTTCATCCCTAAGCAAGAAGAGGAATGAAAGCCATAGCAATGGAGCCAAGCAATGGAGCTGTGGAATGAGAGGAGAAAGGTAGACATCAGAGTGCTTCCAGGTCTGACCTCTAAAGGAGAGGTTGTTGCCCCAGCTCAACAATCATTCTCCCTTGGGCTCCTGCAACCGCTTAGTACTGTCTGGCCAAAGCCAGAGATCACAGCAAACTGTAGGTTCCCACCTCAAGGCCAGAAAGTTTAGGCAGAGTCCATCAACTATTATTCTTGTATTTCCTGAGTGATTCAAATGTACTGAAAGATTTCAGAAGACCTGGAAAAAGGAAGACCAAGTGATAATCTTGAGATGACTTCATTCAGCTCTGTCTTTGATGATTTTAATTAAAGTTTTACACAATTGAGGATGAAAAAAACAGCTCCATAGGTAAAATTTCTTCCTGTACATGTGTGAGAAATTAAGTTCTAGCCCCCAGAACTTTTAAAAGAGCTGGCTAGGCTGACATGAGCCTAAAACCCAGGACTGGGAACCAGAAACAAGTGATTCCTGGGGAACTGTTGGTCAGCCATTCTAACCAAAATGAAAAGATGCAGGTACAATGAGAAGTCCTTTCTCAAAGAATAAGGTAGAGAAAAGATTAAGCCATTCTCATCTTAACTGCTGGTTTCCATATGCACATTCATGCACTACACATGAGTGGAAGTGGAAGAGAATTTTTTGTGAAATTTGGCTTAAGTTTGTTCAGGAACATTCCACCCATCTGCAGGACAACAGGACATAACTATCCATAATGTTATAATTATTGGGCCTTCCCTAAACTCCACCAAAGAGAAAAGATGTAAAACATACAGTGACTGGTCCAAGAGAATTTGTAGTCACTAGAGACAAGGATGCCACCAATGAAAGCAGCTACTTGGGAAAGACGTGGAAGTGTTCATGAGGGAGTATAGAAATTTGCTTTTTTATTTCATTATATATATATGTATATATGCGTTAATATGACACAAAGACAGGAGGGGGAAAATATCTCTTGTAGCCCAGATTTGTTGTTCACTTACTATTTATAAAAGGATGACATTGACCTGATTTTCATGTCTTAACCTCCCAAATAATGGGATAACAAGTATGAAGATATTGGATATTAAATTGTGTCATGTGATGTTTTTTCTGGAACTTGTCTTATGAAAAGATGTTTTTGTTGAAGCAGATACATGGGAGGACATTTTGCTTGGAATAGAGATGGGGTATTTTCTGGAAGTTGCCTAGAAATAGGATGTGTGATATTTTGCTAGAGCTGATCCTTAAAAAAACACATGATGTATGAAATGGGTAGAAGTATAATGCAACAGACAGAGGATGATGCAGTGTGGTATTGGTTCACCTTGCCACTCTTTGCTGGTCTTCATTGGGCTTTGCTGTCACTGATCAACGCTGATGATGCTGTGTGATAGAGTTTCACCTTACAACTATTTGTTGATCATTGATTGTCATGACTTCATAGAGAGAAACAAACCAAAGAACTTTGGGTAGTATTCTGATGAATTCTTTCAGCTTCTGTGGACTAAGGCCTAATGGCAGAGCCTTAAGGTTTCTTCTGTATCAAACTGCCATTGCTGATTCATGAATTGGGTTTGGGAGTGAATCAATCCACCTCTGCTGATTAATGTGAACTAAACTACTGATACTCTGCCAATACAGATTGGATTCACCCCAAATAATGATTTCTAAAGAGGGCAATATCCTCCATGGCCATAGTAAACTTCCTTTTCCACTGCCTCTGGTGGGTGGTAAGGTATGAGGGAGGGTTGAGCACTTAAATACACTTACTAAAGTAGGTTTTGAAAACTGTAGACTTACACAATTGTGTGCCACCATGTTTGTTTTATGCAGTGCTGAGGATGGAAGCCAGGTCTTCACAGATGCTGGGCAAGTACACTACCACATGCTACATTCTCAGTCTCTGCTTTTTTCATATAGGTCTTAATTAGGAAGTTACTTTTCTAGGCAGTGGGAGTCTGGAATATGACTTTACTATTTCCATTTGAAGCATAAAATGTCCCAAAAGAAATTCTTGAATGATCTTTCATTTTCTTGTTGATTTGCAGGGACATCTCTATCAAATGTTTCCAGGGTGCTAATGAAAGTAACCATGTTATAAAGTATCAGGTTGCCCAATCCCTAGGTTGTGCCTGCCATCTCAGCTGGCAAGTGCTTTCTCCTTGTCTGGTCTTTTGTCTTTTGTTTCTTAATATTTTTTTTCTATATGTGCACAGGCATGCATGGGAAGGTTACAAGTAATTGAGGGTATGCACACCTATGTATGGATACTCACCCATGTATAAATGTGTAGAGGTCAAAGACTGACCTTGCTAGGTTTCACTCAATGACTCTTGAGCCACATACACACAGGTACACAGAGATCGATGTTTGGACTAAGCTGTCCCTCTATCAAGTCCCTGACATCCATTTGTCTCCACATCCCCAGTGCTGGAATCACATCTATATGACTCAGATTTTTACAGGCTTTTTGGTGATCTGCACTCAGGTCCTCATGTTTGTGTGGCAAACATTTTATCTATTTAGCCATATCTCCAGTCATTCTGATAATAATATCTTAACTTTTCTGTCATTTCCTCCCTTTCCCCTTTCTTCTCGTTCTATTGCCTGCCCTCCTTCTCCGTTTTCCTTACTGTTTGTTTTCTCTTTCCTTCCCTTTCATTTCATTCTTTGCCCCAGGTGGGTAGAGACTAGAGGCTTGAAGCCTGTTTCAATGTATGACATAGCCATCAAACTGCAGCTGTTGTCCAATAGACTGTTTTATAACAAAAGAAAAGAAAAGAAAAGAAAAGAAAAGAAAAATGGCTGCCTCTGTGCTATTTCTTTTCCCTGAGCAGGGTGAGCTGGGTTGCCCTCTCTTTTGTTTAGGAGAGAGGTATATGTGGGCCCATTAAAATCTAAAAAGTGTTTTGCTTGTCTATTGATGAAACATGGATGCTAATCCTTGTAGATTTATTATTTTTTCACTGCCTTGGATATATTGGATGTTCAGGTAGTATATATTAGAACGCCTCTTGGTTATTGACACAGGCCCACTGACTAATATTAAAAATAAATAGAGAAAAGTGGAAGGTCACACTCTGAATCAACAGCTCTGATTATATCGAGGCTCACTGAGTAATATATTTTCAATTGAGAGAAATTCTCTGCATGAATAAATGGAGATTAACAACACATGAAGTGTATCCAGGGTTCCCCTTTCTCTATCTTGGAATCCTCTGCTGTCCTTGACTAAGACTGCTTAGTTATGCATACTGCTACCCTGCTATTTAAACCCAAAACTCCTGTAATCACTGAAGATGAACTTGAGGACAAGGGAGAAGCATTCATTAGTATCAAATGACAACTTGAGATACTTACAATTTCCCAGGAAAATAATTTCAACTAAGAAATTGTATAAATCAGGTTGAATTGTAGGCATGTGTGTGGAAGATTTTTTTGATTGTTAATTGAAGTTGGAAGACCTACCATGAATGTGGCACCACATGCCCTAGTTTTAGGTTCTGAATAGAGAACAAGTTTAAAAAAAAAAAAAAAAAGTTGAGAGTAAGATAACAAACAAGCAGCATTACTGCTGGTATTCCTTTCTGTTTGTGACTATAAATGTGAAATGACTTGAGTTTCTGCCTTGATTTCCCCAAAATAGTTGCCTGTCATCTATAAGTATAAGCTGAATAACTCTTTCCTCGGTCAAGGTAACTTTCTTAAGGATATGTTGTTGGTATTGAAACCCAGAAAAAAAAAAATTGTTCTGGTGGTACATATTTACGATATCAAAGTAGAACTGGCCTCCAAGTTTTCTCTGCAACATTCCTCCCTACTTGGCATATCCTGCCTTTTATGCTGAAATTTCCAGGCCAGGGGGCCTGGGCTTTTCTTTCGCCAGAGGTTCTCTCCTGTATAATAAGGATATTTTGGTCTCTCGCATTTTCTTTCTTCTCTCCTCTCTGTTCATGGTTGCTCTCCTCTTCCCCCATCTTCTCTCTGACTCCCTCCCTATGGTAATTTCTGTAGCCTCCTTCTTTATGACCAGTGAACTTGCCCCATAAACTTTCTTTTAAATATACTCTAATAAGGTTTAAATTGACTTCAAAATAATTTTACCACCAGAGAAGTAACTTATTGCATAGTATCACAGCAACAGAAATGGAACTAGAAGAGGAGGTTACTGGGAGTCTTTATTTCTCTTTCCAATACAGCCACATTGAATACATCTCCCATCTCCACTTTGCACTTTTACTTGTTTGTTTAACTGGCATATTGAGAAGTGGTAGCTATGCCTGGCATGTTGCAGAATCAAGAGTTTGACCCTAACAACTCCAATTCCAAGGTGAGACATGAAGGGACTATTGAAGAATCATAGAGTAAATGTTACCAAGGTTTATTTACTTAGTACCTGCCACATTTCTCAGAATAGCTTAACTAATGAGGTCTAACATTATAACTTACTCAACTTTTGGGATGGATGATTATCCATTAACTCATACCGGTTTCTTCCTGTGTTAGTTAGGGTTTTACTGCTGTGAGCAGACACCATAACCAAGGCAAGTCTTATAAAGAACAACACTTAATTGGGCCTGGCTTACAGGTCCAGAGGTTCAATCTATTATCATCAAAGTGAGAGCATGGCAACATCTAGCCAAGTATGGTACAGGAGGAACTGAGAGTTTTACATCTTCAGCTGAAGGCTATTAGGAGAATGCTCACTTCCAGGAAGCTAGAATAAAGGTCTTAAAGCCCATGACCACAGTGACATAACTATTCCATGGCCATACCTACAAATAATGCTACTCCCTGGGCCAAACATATTCAAACCACTATATTCCATTCCCTGAACCCCACAGACTTGTTCAAACACTTAGGGGCCATAAGTAGCCGTAACACAATGCTAAAACTTTTAGTCCAACTTCAAAAGTCACCATCATCTATAACAGTCTCAATAATGTTGGAAGCCCAAAGTTCAAGTCTCTTCTGAAATTCATCAAGTCAAATAACTAATCCCCAAAGCAAGAAAGGAAACTAGTCGGCCAAACTCCAAACTCTGTATCTCATATCTGATGTCAAAGTGGTCGTCAGATTTTCACTTTTTCAGCTTTGTTGACAGCAGCAAAGTTTATTCTCCTGGGCTGGTTGTATTCACTGTTAGCAGCTTTCCTTGGCAGGTAGCCCACAGCTCTGACATCTCAAACATCTTGGGGTTTCCAAGGCAATTTCAATGTTGCAGCTTTTGTTTAAATGTCTGGGATCCACAGGTGATCTTCTGGGCTCAGGCAAAGGGCTGGTATCATTTCTCCAGCTCTGCTTTCTGTAGCACTGTAAGCTCCGATTTATCCACTCCACTGCTGCTGCTGTCCTTGGTTATTATCCCATGGTACTGTCATCTTCAATTGTGGGGTGAAAGGCTTTGGTTTGCTGAGACTTGGCTAACCCTGCCCTTGTGGTCAGGAAGAGTGTTGATTCCCATGAGAACTGTTTACCAATTTCCAGACCCCTGCAGGATGTTTTGCTCAGGATGATTTGATCAGGTGGGCTAAGAATCATGAGACCAAGTTGGCTTCCTGTTGTTTTGCTTAACCTTGTGTAAATGACTATATAAGAGCTCTGGAAATAAACAGCTTTGGCATTTGGCTTCCAAATGACCCAAGGGTCTTTTCAATCTGCAGGCCCTCATCCAGACTAGTTTGTCTTCTATGTGAGTGTAGGTGACATTCAATATGCTGGGGTCTTCTCCTGAAACTAGTCTTCACCAATAGCCTCTCATAAGCTTTCTTCAGGGTGCCAAGCTTCAATGCCTTTACATGACCCCTTCAGTCCTGGGCCATCAACTGCAACTGAGGAAGCAACTTCACAATGGCCTTCCATGGCCTCTCTCAGTGCCAAACCTCAACTGCTCTTTATGTATGTATGTATGTATGTATGTATGTATGTATGTATGTGTGTGTATATATATATAGTCTAGCTTACAGGTTCAGAGGTTCAGTCCATTATCATCAAGGTATGAGTGTAGCAGCATCTAGGTAGGCATGGTGCAGGAGAAGCTGAGGGTTTTACATCTTCATCTGAAGGCTGCTAGAATACTCACTTCTAGGTATGTATGATGAGGGTGTTAAAGCACACACCTATCATGACATACCTATTCCAAGGCCACACCACCAAATAGTGCCACTCCCTGGGCAAACATATTCAATTCACAACAATTCTGGAATTCTTTCACATAAGTATGCCACTATTTTCACAATGTAAGACATTTAATTCATTCAATTTGTTTTTAAAAAAATCAATAATTAAAACATCATATATTCCGGCAGCCTGAGGCTGCAGTTTAATGCTAGAGCAATTAACAGGTATGGAAAGGGACACCTATCCTATCCCCCTCAGTAAGTAAAGCATGTATGCAAAGAGTATGTTGTGAATATTTGGAATAGGTATACCTTGATTGATTGCTACAATGAAATTTCCACCTCTCTCTCACAGTTCCCATGGTTGTATATGCTTATGTACAAAGAATACTTTCAATCTGCTCTGGAGTATTCTCAGGAAACAATAGAAAATTATTATACATAGCCATCATGAAATGTGTTTTAATGAGCTTTCCTTAACATTGTACAATTAAAGGCACTGCCTTAAAGAAAGTGGACAATGTTTCTAAGCTAACAGGTATCCCTGACCTTCATGTGCTTGTGGTTGTCCCATCAAAAAGGTGTCATAAAGAGATATAAAGTGGAATATTATCTTCAAAATCTACATTCTTATGGTTTCATATAAACAAGAACAAGGTAAGGGCTTGGAAAGGTCTTGCAATGGATAAATTTGGTTGACTTTGTGGGTGACCTAAAAATATATATGTGTAGAACTCTTAGTCTCCTAACCACCCCAGAAGCACCCTGGGAAATGTTGGGGTAAGAGCACTGACTTTTTGTTTGTTTGTTTGTTTCTATGAGTGAAAAATTAGTATAACAACCTAGAATCTAAGCCAGCCAAGCAAATGGGTAAAAAAGAATAACAGAAGCAAGCCTGGTGAGAAGGGCCCAGCCATCACATCTGCAATGTGTTATAGGTAAAAGGGACATACTGCATGCCCTGTTCTGACAAGCTTAGCACTATAGATGATGGTTCACTTTGGTTTCTCCTCACTCGTTACTAATCCTCCAAACTGCTTCTTCCTCATCACTCCCCATTTCAGAGGGTGTCATTCTAAGCCTGTGGCTCTGTGTGTATCCAACCTCTCAGCCTTCCATATACTTGGCTGTCCCTGATCCTTATATATTGCTTAGTTTTGTCCTCATGCTCTAAGTTGAGTAAACTTCAATCACCATCATCCACAACTTGGATGCAAGCCCAGGCTCCCAGCCACACTCTTGACTCCTCCTACACCTGCCCTTTCCATCCTTCAACGACACCATGTTTTTTTTTGGTTGGTTGTTTGTTTAGTATTATTTGTTTGTTTTCTTTCTATAATCCAATTATCAAAGTAGATTTCAGAAGTTTTTAGAGATCCTGTGACACTAAAAAGTATATTCCTAGGGCTAATGGAATGGCTCAACAGTAAAGAACAATTGATGCTCTTGAAGAGAACCTGAGTTTGTTTTCAGGCACCCATGTGTGTCAGTATTAACCATATATGTAATTCCAGCTCCAGCATATCTGATGCAAACTTCTGGCCTCTAGGAGCAAGTGCACTCAGGGATATTCACATTTTAAAAATAAAAGTAAAGTTGTTTTTTGTTTTGTTTTGTTTTCTTTTTTCTTTTTTCTTTTTTTTGTGATTGTGGGGGACTTGGGAGATGGATTGGTCAGAAAACGTAAGGACTTGCAATTAAAGGTCTTAAAACCATAGAAAAAGTCAGGTGCAGAAGCATGCACCTTTAAACCAGACCTGGGAAAACAGAAACAAGAGGGATCCTGAGGATTGCTGAGGGAGAGACTTTGTCTCAAAAATATGGGTGGACAGCCTCTACATACATTCACATGTGAACACACACAGAGGAACATATGCATGTATCAGACACACAAAGGATGTTAAAAAATTACCATTTATGAAGAGACAATGCTTTCCAAATAAATAATTTCAAACAGAAGTATTAAGATGCCCAACACTAAAGGATTAAAACCATGTTATCTCTAAAATTCATCATGTTTCTTTATGTTATTTCATAATTTTCTGAGAGAGGTTTCATTGTGTCATTCAGAATGGCCTTGAAATTGTGGTCCTCCTATCCCTGTCCCCTGAGTCTGGGGACACAGGTGTCCACCACCATGCCTGCTTTCTAAATTAATTGGTATTTCTATCATCAGCCTCAGAAGAGAAACTATTAAAGTTTAGACAGTTAAAGCTTGTAATTTAGTATTGTACCTCAAAAAATATTAAAGTTAGCAGCCAAAAAATTTAGTATGCAAACTATAGTTCTTTTGTGCCTCCCCCAATTATGAAAATAACTCAGCTCTTACCCTTTATCATCTGTTTTTCCTTCATCAACTTTGATGTTTACCCTGTATCATTTCCTACCCTGCCCTCAAATATATCTCCATTGTTCTTTTAGTAAAGTTTGATATGTCGGAAAATTGCAGCCTTCAAATATTGAATCTGAGATTCACAAATACAGTATGAATGAAAAAGTCAGAGAGAAATCCTTAGTAATATTAGACATGGACAAACATAAAATCCTAAAGTCAACCAGAATAATGAATTGCTAATTATTTATGGAATTAGGTGTGTTCTTTGAGCTTCAGGGACCTTTAGCTTTTGATTTAGCCTCTTCACTGTGTGGGTGGGGATTGTCTGATGTTTGTTTAGTTTTGTGTGTGTGTGTGTGTGTGTGTGTGTGTGTGTGTATGTGTGTGTGTGTATGTGTGTGTGTGTGTGTATGTGTGTTTGTGTATGTCTATAGTTTGTGTGTGTGTGTGTGTGTGTGCATGCACACATGTGCATGCACATGCATCAGTATGGGTACCTCTGTGTATATGTGTGCTTGTTTGTGTGAATGGGTAGGAAGATTTTCTCCATTTATACTAGCCAAAATTGCTCTCAAATCATCTCAAAGGCATGGCAGTCTTGGAGAACTCTTCAGTGAGTATACACACAATACTATAAAATTGAACCAGACAATAGCTTGTGAATTTTCACTGGGAAAAGGTGCCTACTGACAACCTTAGTTCAATCTCCTGGACCTACATGGTGAGAGGAAAGAACAGACTTTTCCAAATTCTCCTCTGAACTCCTCATGCATCATACATGTATACAAACACACAACTCCACACACATACACACACTAAGCAAACAACTACATGTCAAGAAAATTCTGTTCATCCTTTAAACTTGAGAGGACTGGAAGAGGCCAAGAGGCACCACCTGTCTCTGCTGTACTGGGCTACTTGATGGATCCAACATGACCTTGCTAGGGGTTATAAAACATGGTTCCTAGCCCTAAAAGAGGGCCAGCAGGTTTCAGCTTTCCTAAGTGTTGATGTCTGTTGTGGGTGGAAGGCTTGTTTGTTTAGTCATTCCTGTCAATGTTAATGACATCATGATAATTAGAAACAGTGTGAGTCCAAAAGTTGAGTGTCTGTCCATGTGTTTAGCAAAATGGTACATTCTAAGACTTCCAGGACAGCCCTTTACTCTGTGGAGAAGAACTCAAAAAATATGAGTTTATAAATATAAAGTTTATTAACTAAGCAAAAATATAAGGATATAATATAAATTGTAGAAGGAGCTTCACAGATCTAAAAGTACAGAGGCAGCTAAACTAAGAGCCAGTTTATCAGAAAGATGCGAAGACAGCCATATACAAATGCAGGCAGATGCCTGAGTTTCAGAACAGCCTGGGAGAGAGAGAATTTAGGTTCAGGCATGGTTGGAATGGTTATTCCTGGGCAGAGTCCCACCCAAGGGCTAAGTCATTGAATGCAGTTTCCAGAAATGCTCAAAAGAGAACCTGGAATAAGTAACTGAGTTGATATGTAACTCAAAGGTCTGCATGAGATCAGCAAGCAGAAAGTGAAAACAGTTGTTCTTCAGAAATGCTTTTTCTTATGAAAGCTGAGCTTCCTGTAGATCTCTGGAGAGCGAACATAGCTGTTCAATCATTTATTCCAACAGGATGTCTGATTTTAGTTAGAAAATTTCTGGAGAGTGAATATAGGTCTTGTAGAATTGTTCATAGCTCTTTTAGAATTTTTTTTTTTCATGACTAAGGTTAGAAATACCAAGAATTACTTAAGAGTGAATACAGCTCTTTTAAAATATTTTCTTGTAACTATCCAAAGAAGTCTAACTAAAAAGCAAACATAGCTCTTTTACAGTCCCCCCCCAGCTTTCTGATTTTGAAAAGACAAAACAAAACAAAACAAAGCTTAATAATTACTTTTAGAATTTTTCTAACTGGATTTCTGACTTGCTACTGCTTTTCTGACATTGGTCAGAAAACCCATGAGCTCTAGAGAGCTTTTAGAATTTATACTACCTGAGAGAGCTGTTGCAAGCAGAAAGCTAGCTGTTTTAACCAGAGAGTTTTTAAAAAATAGCAATAAAAGATTTTCTTGAGCAGAACACAGAGTGAGAACAGTCTTTAAAGCTGTCTAGAGCAGACTACAGAGCCAAGAGCTCTCTACAGCGAGCTATCTATGAAGTCATCTTTAGCAGAATATAGGTCACCAGCTTGGACTCTTGATTTGACTTTGAGTTGCAGGATCCTACGGGTTTTTGCAAGTAATTCACTCTCCCTCTACAGCTTCCCCCTCCTGCTTGGGGTCAAGCCTAAGCTAAGTTCCATTTTCCACCCACAGTTCTCAGAAGGAACAGGAAATTTCAATTCTCAGGAAAAAAAAAAAAACACAGACTGTACTGACCAATAGTCACCTGACCCTCTGGAAAGTCCAAGATAGAGTTCAAATATGTGTCATGATCTGTCCATGCTTGCTAGCCAATAGATTTAAAGATCAATATGCATAGACAATAAGTTTAAACTGTAACCTTGCTGATGTAACCTATGCCCCTAAAAAGTATAAAAACTGCTTGTAATAGCCATTGGGGTCTCCTTCTAGTCACTCATCTTGAGGGACTAATTGAGTCAATCTTGATGTGCCAGAAAATAAACCTCTTGACTTTGCATTGATCTGCATCTCAGTGTCTCACTGGAAGGTGGGGTTGGGGATCTCGAATTGAGGGTCAGGATCTTACAGAGTCATTTGTTTTCACAGTTCCCAGATACCCCTTCTGTCAGGAATCACTTGCTCTCCAAGCTGATGCTGGACCTTGGCAGTTCCCAATAGAGGCTAGAGAAGAGGCAGTCATCATCTTTTTTGATTAACCCCTGATAATCCCAAAAATAGTAAATCTCCATTAAATAGTACCAATCCCCAGTCACACAGACAGTACTTCTTAAATTCTGGGTCACAAAAACAAACAAAATCAAAACACATGAATACAAGGAAAGGACTTATAGGGACAGTGTTCAACAAGGGACAGAGGGAGGCACAAAGAGTGGAAGACCAATCAGGATATATTA
>JADRCH010000302.1:442412-514838 GCA_019843965.1 Rhynchomys soricoides | reverse complement strand
ACTCCACAGTGAGGATCACCAGTTACAAAAATAACATGTCATCAATCACCAAAAACTAATAGATGGCAAAGTAAAAGTCAGAGACCTGCAGTTTGTGGGTTTATTCATCGATAGAGGTTTTGGGGTTTTGGGAGGATTTCTTCACTTGCTTTTTTTTTTAATCCCATAATGTTTTATGTAAGTCCATAATTTTGTGTTGGGCCTCATTCACAGGTTATGTGAGGCACATGGAAAGTGACAGTGTAGAATCTAGAAATTCAGAAGGTGCTGCTGAGGAATGGCTCCTGTGAATCAAGTGGTTCTCTCACATGCATGAGGATGGGAGTCTAGAGATCAGATTCCTCAGAACCCACATAAAAGCTGAGAAGGCATAGCAACCTATAACCATGTCACTCTGATTAAGAGACCAAGGATGATGCCAGGATAAGTTGGGTAAATTGGCTAACTCGAGTTGATGAACTGTGAGTTCAGAGAGAGACTTGCACTCAGTAAATAAAGTAGAGAACAATCAATGAAGACACCTGGTATCAACTTTGAGATTCCACATGTGTATGTATATGAACATTTCCACACACATGTGAAGTACATATACATATACACATGACACACATATACATAAAACACACACACAAAGAAAGAAGGAACAAAAGAAGGAAGGAAAGAAGGACAGAAGGAAATATGGAAAAAAGAAGGAAGAATTAAAATGGCAACACTGTCACTCGCAGGCTGCCATGCAATCTGAAGGTGAGTTACTGGGCATGCTACCCCATTTTAGCATTATCTAACTCTCACTATTTTTTTTTTTTTAATCGCTCACATAATGGGACAACATTGGCACACATGCAAGGAAGACAAGGCTGCTAAACTGAACAGAAAAGAGTGAATTTTATTCCTGTACCAAAGACCTCTTTTTTTCACTCTGGTATGCCACTCAGGGAAAATAATAACTGCATTACCCAGCAAGGTTCAACTAGTCTGGATCCAAAACAAGCACTGTGTGGAATGAATTTGAAGGGAATTTGCACACTTCTTTTCTCTTTCAAATTGAAAACATTGTGATTTTTGCCTTTACTGTTGAAGTCTCTGAATCACTGAGTAAATTTCAGGGTCATCAGTGGATTTTTAACCTATTTGTCTTCAGAATATTTGTTCTCCCTATGCTATCCATCGATATGAGGCACTAAATGAGCATCCGTGATGAAAGTCATGATTCCATTTGAATGGCCCAGTCACCACAGACTCAGAGACAAGCCACTGATCACCCCAGTCATCACTCAATTTGTCTACTCTCACTAAAGGAAAATCTTTCTGAGTTCTTTCCTCCCCAGAAAACATCTCTCCTGAACCGGGAGAGGAGTCAGTGTATAAGGCACTTGCAGAAGGAGCTTGAAGAATAGAGTTCAGAATCCCTGCACCTATGGAAAAGTTGAATTGGCATGGCAGCCTACCTGTTAGCCTTCCACTCAGAGAACATAAATTCCCAGTTGCAAGCTGCTTGCCAGATTAGCTGGTTCTTCAGCTCAGGGTTGGATTGAGATATCATGCCTTAATGAATAAGGTGAAGAGCAGTCAAGTAATACACCCAATGTCAACCCCAGGCATCCATGGTTATGTACTTCCACTCAGGTTTACCCACACACATGCAAAACACACATACACACTTATGCATAATATATACACATAAACGTAAGAAAAATAAAAGAAAACCTTTTTCAGACATCCATTCCCATACCTGCTGAGAAGACATAAGACCAACCTAAAGGACTATAAACTTCAGCTACAGCAGATTAAAACTGGGGCTAGTATTAGGCACAATTTCTAGTCCAAATTCAGCCACTAGTAGGCAAGCAGGCAAACATGGGTATTCTCTACCTAGATTCTGAAGGAGACACAGCTCAGTATGCCAATCATGAATATGAAAACATCATCAATTGTCAAACACTCAGGCTGGACTGGGAGCCTCCTTGGAGGCATAAAATTAGAGGTACCTACAGAGGCCAAGATGGAAGTTTTATGTTCAAAGTGTTGAGGCAAAAAGAGAGACTACTGGAATTCTGTTCACTACGTAGAACCAGACCACAGTGCCCCTGAGAAATCAATAATTATTATTGCTGGAGGTCCATAGACACTTCTGTGGTATAACTCCCTTTCATGCATAAAAACTCTGACCCCAAGGGAAATAAAGACTAAACAGGGTTACACATTTTGTCAGTGATGAGTTTAAACTAAAGAACCACCTTGAATAGGCCACAGTGTCCAGATGTTTTTGAAAACACTATCACAGATGCTGATTTTTAGATGTCATTGCCAATGAAGTCAGAGATTTGGGGTAAAGCAGATCTCATAGTTAGGGTTTCCATTGCTGTGAAGAGAAACCATTACTAAGGCAAGTTTTATAAAGGACAACATGGGGCTAGCTTACAGGTTCAGAGGTTCAGTCCATTATCATTATGTCAGGAAGCATGGCAGTGTCTGGGAAGGTTGGGTGGAGGATGAGAGAGTTCTACATTTTGTTCTAAAGACAAACAGGAGAAGACTGGCTCTTTCATAATTCAAGCCCACTGTCAAAGAGACATACTTCCTCCAAAAAAGCCAGACCAGCTCCTATTACCACTTCTTATGGGCCAAGTATATTCAAACCACCACAACAAGGTACCTTCCTTTAATATGTGTCAACTCATTTAATGGCTGAAAGCCTCAAGTGGAAATGTGGACTTTCAAAAGAATGAACTCATCCTCAAACTGCCACACCGAAGCCCTACAGTATATATATTTTCTGACCACTGGCTCACTCGGCAGGTCTCAAACTGAGGACTGCAACAGGGACTCCTACTTGAGATGGTAGGCTGTTTTCCAAAGGTCATAGTTGCTCACTAAACACACCACTCCAACCTCTAACCAAACACCAAACATCTAAGCTAGCTCTTCCAAAAACAAGTAAACAGATATGGAACTCAAAAACATGGAACTGATTTTTAAAATTATCCCATTATTCTGTCTCAGGAGAACTGTATGTTCTTTTGTAAGCGGTGGGTAACCTGCTGGCTTTCTAAAAGAAAAAAACTACAGGAAAATAAATTGTTCCATCAGTAAACAAAAACAGGATTGAGAAGAGGATTCCATTAATTGTGTAGAGTGCTTGCTAGGCAAACATGAAGATCTCAGGTCAAGCCCAGAACCTGTATTCAAACAAAACAAAAATGAGTGTGGCAGTACGCACCAGTGAACCCAATTCTGGGAAAGCAGAAACAGGCAGATACCTGTGGCCCACTGGCCCGCTAGTCTAGTATGCTGACAAGATCCAAGCCAGGTAAAAGACCCAATCTGCAAAGAAAAGTGAGGTGGATGACTCATGAGGAAACCTTAGGTAAACTCAAGGTTGATCTCTGGCTTCTACATATGTGTCCATATATGCACATGTATATCTACATGCATTGTTGGGAGCACAAAGTTTCTTGCATCCATAGATTGCCTTGAAATCCAGGAGTGTTAAGCATCTAAGATTGTCCTCCCAATGCGGTAAAAAAATTGTTTTTGAACCAGAAAATCTGGGAATTGGAGGTGGTTAATAATCTTGTGATGTATGTTATCTGCTAGGCCAGGCAATATCAAGCATCTACAAACATAACCAGAGATTCCTGTTATTCAAAATGACCTTTTATTATGTGTATAGCCAAGGAATCACTAAAGCTCCCAAAAACAGGACTGGAGGTCATTAATAGTCCCAATGACTGCTATGGTATCTGTATGCATGAGGCCATGAAAGATTCTTTCTGAAGCCTCTAAGCTGATATGTGGAGCCCATCTCAAGAATCCAGTTTCTGGGAAGAAACAACACATATTTTCAGTTAAGTTTGATGCAATTATTCCTACTTGTACACTGGAGATTATGTTATTCCTAGGAAACTTTTTTCCAAATTGTACTGTGCTGAAATATGCTATAAATTAACTGACTGATATCAGACTCTCAAAGTTTGATCCAGTCTAAGTCAGGCTAAAATGAGTTTTAATTCTCACCACTTTGCAGATTGTTTCCCTTCCTATAACGACATTTGGAGGTACTTCCTTAGTGCATATACACACAATAAATAATAACAGGCAAATAATATGAATAAATATTGTGTTGCTTCCAAAGTAACATTCCACATGACACAGTTCATCTGCACAATGATTTATAAGACAGTAAAGAACCCCTTGGTTCATTTAAAGTAGGGCTAGTTGGAAGTAGGTACTGCTGCGACGAGGCTCCATGTCTGCAAAGCATTTGGTAGAAGAGCCAACACTTTTGTGTTCATTGCCTGACATATACTGGTAGTATCACTGTTGCTGATAGTAATGACTAAAAACACATCAAAATGTTCACCATTCCCACTTTTTATTTTTTGAGCACTGGATGGGTCAAGATGCTTTCCACTGTAAAATGCAGATCTGTGAGGCCAAGTTTATGTTTCTCATATGTGGAAGAACAAAGATGTGCCTTAGGGGTGCATGCAGTGGGCACTGTACCACCAGACTGTCTGCTTGCTGCCTGGATTGATAGCATCCAGCTCTCTTTCTTTTCCTTTTCTTTGTCTGCTTTGGTCATCTAAGCCATTTGCAATGTTAGCAGCAACTTGGTTAACATAAATCATGGGATTATCTCCTTTCTCCCAGTACATCAGCTGCACATCTTATCACTGTGACCAACTACGTGACAAGAGACAATTTAGGGGAGAAAAGGTAAGTCCTACCTCATAGTCTGATGGTATCATCCCATCACAGCAGCTAGAGCAAGAGGTCTGCTTGTCCTCTTGCATCAATAGTCAGGAAGCAACGAGAGAACACAAGTGTGAATCAGCTCTGTGATGGCTATTCTTCATTTTCAACTTGACACTATGGAGACTACGGTGATGGTACTAAAACCGCTGTTGTTGCCCCCAGAACTATCGGTCTACATATTAGTTACTTTCCCAGTACAATAGTAAAAATCTGGCAAAGTCACTTAGGGAAGAAATGGTTTGTTTGGGCTCAAAATTCTAGAAGGACAGAGCCTGTTATCAGTTGAGAGACCAAAAGACCTGGGAAAATGGAGTCAATAAATGAGTCTGACAAAAATCTCATGCAATAATCAACTTTATCCAGAGCATCAGACAATTTATACTCTGGGTATTAAAAGGAATAAAATGAGAAATGTGTACAAATACAAGGGCAAGCCACAAGTGGGCAACAAGCTGCACTTGGCAAAACAAAAAAAACAAAACAAAAAAGAGAACATATTTTTCTATATAGTAATATAACCAAACAAGAATAGCCAGTTTAACAAAAAAATAGGAAATAAACACCCTCTTATCTGCTACATCTGTAAGAAGCACAAAATAACATTCGAAGAACAATTCTTTATTTTGAAGAAACTGAGGTCACAAGACTCTTGTCTTGTTTGTTAAGAGTTTTCTCACAATCACTCAGAAATCTCCTCACATAATTCTATTTTTGGATTGTGTTTTCACAAGTGACCACAAGTCTGGGGTATTCAACAGTCACAGAAAGCATGGTGTAGGAGTAGAAAACTGGATCATCACATTTTCATACACAGGAGGACGAATATGTCAGTTAGTGGTGCTGGGTTGTAAAACTTCAAAACCTATCTCCAGTGATGAGCTTTCCCTGGCAAGGCTCCACCTGCTACAGGTTCCACAATCTCCCAAAACAGTATCACCAAGTCAGGACTAAGTATCCAAACACATGACCTTACAGAGAACACCACTCATGCAAACTATCACAATCTCATAACAACAATTCACTGATAATAAAAAAAAAAAATAGAAAGCAAAAACTCTAGATTATTTTCCATGGAAGCACTTGGGTTTCCATTGAGAATATGGCTTTAAAATATAAGGTAAGTTTTAAAATGCATGAAACACTATGTGTCAGTCAAATGCCCCTCTGGTGGGATAGAAATGCCAAAAAGTAATGTGGACCACAAAGCTGGGGTAGTCTTAGGGTTTGGAACACTATGAAAAATCTATGAGGAACCTCAAAAGGTAAGCAAGCAGGAAAGGAGGCACCCAAAAAGCAGAAATTGATAATGTTGAAAGAACAAAAGAAAGGGAATTTAGAGTAGATATTTGTATTTGTTAGTGTTTTACTGCAGTGGACAGACACCATGACCAATGCAAGTCTTATAAAGACAACATTTAATTGGGGCTGGCTTACACATCAGAGGTTCAGTATATTATCCTTGAAGCAAAAGCATGGCAGCATCCAAGTAGGCATGTTGCATGCAGAGCTGAGAGTTCAACATCTTCATCTGAAGGCTGCTAGCATAATATTTGCTTCCAGGCAGCTAGGGTGAGGGTCTTTAGTCCACACTCACAGTGACAAACATACTCCAACAAGGTCATACCTTATAATAGTGCCACTCCATGGGCCAAGCATATAAAACCTATCAAAATATTTTACCTCAAAAAATATGTACTTTTGTTTCAGTGGGCAAGAGTGCTTGCTGTGCAAGTGTGAAGAACTGAGTTCAAAGATCCAACATGCAAACTCAAATCCAGACATTGCTGAACATGCCTGTCAAAAAAAAAAGCACCTGGGGGCAGAAACAAGTCAATCTCCAGGGTTCCATGCTAGGCAGCCTTGCCAAAAGAAGAGTTAAGTGGCAGATTATACCTCACGAACTGAAGACATTACATGCACAGCAAAAGAGAGAGACATTTTATGTCTTGCTTTGGCCTCTGCATGGGTACTCCTTCCCTGTCGTAGTAAGGGTTTCCATTTCTGTGAACAGACACAATGACCAAGGCAATTCTTATAAAAGATGATATCTGATTGTGGTTAGCTTTCATGTTCAGAGGCTTAGTCTATTATCATTAATGTGGGAAGCATAGCAGCATCCAGGCAGTCATGACACAGTGGTAGGAAGAGCTGAGTGTTCTATATCTTATTTTGAAAGGACTCAGGAGAAGCCTGGCTTCTTGGTAGCTAGGAGAAAGCTCTCAAAGCCCCCCCCCCCACACACAGTGATACACATGCTTCAACAAGGCCACACATGTTAACAGTGCCATTTCCTAGTCCAAACATATTCAAATCCACCACACTCCCATATACTTACATAAAAGAAATAACATACACATACACTCACACATAAGCCCCCACAAACATACACTGACACACACACACACACTCACATAGGCATACGTTTGCACACTCTGACACATACATGGAAGAACACACACACACACACACACACATGCACACACACAATCACATTCACCCTCACAAACAACCACACACAGAGACACACTCACACATGTATACACACATATACTTACAGACACAGACATTCTCACACAAACAGGCATGTACATATGCACAGGAGATAGTAGAGGAAGAAGAAATCTAGTAAAGCAATTTGAGTATTCCACTTCTCAGTAGTTTCAGAGAGTAGTTTTCCCAGGATTTAATATTGATATTCTTTCATTGTGTGGTTAAATGATGTTGCTTTGAGGAAGAAGATAGGCATGGTATACCAGAAATAACAATGATAGCAATGGGGGCATGATGACATTATTAACTGATTGATGGTGCTGACACTATCTGAGAAATCTGAAGGAGCCAATTCAAATGCCTTCCCAAGAATCCTCTGTTCTTTCTGCGACTAGACACAGCATCAACAAAACCTAAGATTCCATCCCTATCACAGCATAAAACATGTACCAAACAGATTCTGTACAAATGCAACTCCACATTCAGGAGTTGAAGACAGAATGACTATCATTTCATAGTCAGCATTGGTTGTATGTAATGATAGCCCAAGAAATGTGAGCCATTTTCTACAAAAGGAGAAGAGGATGAAAAGAAAAAAAGGAGGAGGAGGAGGAAAGGAGGAGGAGGAGGAAGAGGAGGGAGGAGGAGGAGGGAGGAGGAGGAAGAGGAGGGAGGAGGAGGAGGAGGGAAGAGGAGGAGGAGGAGGAGGAGGAGGAAGAGGAAGAAGAAGAAAGAAGAAGAAGAAGAAGAAGAAGAAGAAGAAGAAGAAGAAGAAGAAGAAGAAGAAGGGAATTAAGTCCATGTGTTGTACCCTGGAGCTAAGGCTGTCCTATAGCCCCCCCTTACCCAAATCCCACCCAGAAAGAGCTGTTCTCCTGAGGAGTGCTGACACTCCTAAGATCACAGACTCAGAGATCCACAAGAGGGACCTGTTCCAGTAAGACACAGCAAGACCAAGTATCACCAGAGATCCAGATGGAGAGAGGCAAGCAAAAGAACCCAAGTAACATAAACCAAGTCTACATGGCATCATCAGAACCCAGTTCTCTCAATACAGCAAGTCCTGGATACCCCCACGCCTGGATAAACCAAAGACTCTGATTTAAAATCACATCTCATGATGGTGATAGAGGATTTTAAGAAGGATATAAATGTCTCCCTTAAAGAAATACAGGAGAACACAGGAAAACAAGTAGAAGCCCTAAAAGAGAAAAAAAAAAATCCTTAAAGAATTACAGGAAAACAAAATCAAACAGGTAAAGGAATTGAACAAAACCATTCAGGATCTAAAAATGGAAATAGAAACCATAAAGAAATCACAAAGGGAGACAACACTGGAGATTGAAAACCTAGGAAAGAGATCACAAGTCATAGAAGTAAGGATCATGAACAGAATACAAGAGATATAAGAGAGAATCTCAGGTGCAGAATACACCATAGAACATATCGACACAACAGTCAATAAAAATGCAAAAAACAAAATGCTCCTAAGTCAAAACATCCAGAAAATCCAGGAAACAATGTGAAGACCAAACCTAACAACAATAGAAAGAGAAGAGAGTGAAGATTCCCAACTTAAATGGCCAGTAAATATCTTCAACAAAAATATAGAAGAAAACTTCCCTAATCTAAAGACAGAGATGCCCATGAACATACAAGAAGCCTACTGAACTCTAAATAGATTGAATCAGAAAAGGAATTCCTCCTATCATGCAACTGGTGTTTTACCAAATGCAAAAAACAAAGAAAGAATATTAAAAGTAGTAAGGGGAAAACGTCAAGTAACATATAAACGCAGACCTATCAGAATTACATCAGACTTCTCACCAGAGACTATAAAAGCCAGAAGATCCTGGGCAGATGTCATCCAGACCTTTAGAGGAAAAAAATGCTAGCCCAGGCTACTATACCCATTAATACTCTCAAATACGATAGACAAAGAAACCAAGATATTCCATGACAAAGCCAAATTTACACAATAACTTTCTACATTTCCAGCTCTAAAAAGGAAAATAGATGGAAATCTCCAACATAAGGAGGGGAACTACACTCTAGAGAAGGCAAGAAAGAAATCTTTGAACAAACACAAAAGAAAATCACGGCACAAACATAAATATAACATAGAAAATAACAGGAAGCAACAATCACTTTTCCTTAATATCTCTTAATATCAATACACTCAATTTCTCAATAAAAAGATATAGACTAGCAGGCTGGATACTAAAACAGGACCGAGCATTTTGCTGCATGCAGAATATGGACCTTTGTGACAAAGATAGACACTACCTCAGAATAAAAGCCTGGAAAAAAATTTCCCAAGCATATGTTCTCAAGAACCAAGCTGTAGAAGCCATTCTAATGTAGAATAAAATAAACTTTCAACCAAAAGTTATCAAAAAAGATAAGGAAGGTCACTTCATACTCCTCAAGGGAAAAATCTATCAAAAACTCTCAATTCTGAGCATCTATGCTCCAAATACAAGGGAACCCACATTAATAAAAGAAACTTTACCAAAGCTCAAAGCACACATTGCACCTCACACAATAATAGGGGGGAGACTTCAACACATCACTCGCATCAATGGACAGATTATGGAAACAGAAACTAAACAGAGACAGAGTGAAACTACAGAGGTTATGAACCAAAAGAATTTAACAGATATCTATAGAAAACATCATCCTAAAACAAAACAATATACCTTCTTCTCAGCAACTCACGGTACCTTCTATAAAATTGACCATATAACCAGTCAGAAAACATGGCCTCACCAAATGCAAGGAGACTGAAATAATCCCATGCATCCTATCAGATCACCATATATTAAGACTGGTTTTCAAAAGCAAAAAATACCAAAAGAAATCCACAAACACATGGAAGCACAACACTCTACTCAATGATAACTTCATCAAGAAAGAAAGAAAGAAAGAAAGAAAGAAAGAAAGAAAGAAAGAAAGAAAGAAAGAACCTTAGAGAATTTAATGAAAATGAAGGCACAACATACCAAAACATATGGGACACAATGAAAGCAGTGCTAAGAGAAAAAGAAACTCTAAAAAGAAACTGGAGATAGTATACAATAGCACCTGGATAGTACAACTGAAAGCTCTAGAACAAAAAAAAGAAAATACACCCAAGAGAAGTAGACAGCAGTAAAAAATCAAACCCTAGGTTGAAATCAACCCAGCAGAAACTAAATGAACTATGCAAAGAGTCAACAAAATAAGGACCTGGTTCTTTGAGAAAATCAACAAGATAGATAAACCTTTAGCCAGACTAACCAGAGGGCACAGAGACAGTATCCAAACTAACAATAGCATAAATGAAAAGGGAGACATAACAATAGAAACCAAGAGACTTCAAAAAATCATCAGATCCTACTATAAAGATGTATAATCAACAAAACTGGAAAATCTGAATGATGGACAATTTTCTAGACAGATACCACTTACCAAAGTTAAATCAGGATCAATTGAAGAACCTAAACAGTGCAATGACCCCCAAAGAAATAGAAGCAGTCATTAAAATATCTCAACAAAATAAGTACAGGACCAGATAGGTTTCATGCAGAATTCTATCAGAACTTCAAAGAAGACCTAACACCAGTATCCTTCAAACTATTCCACAAAATAGAAACAGAAGGATCACTACCCAATTCATTCTATGAAGCCAAAGTTTTGCTGATATCTAAACCCCACAAGACCTAACTGCCCCCCAAGATAAAAAGAAAAAAAGAAAGAAAAGAAAAGGAAGAAAAAATAAGAAAAAGAGAGAACTTCAAAGCAATTTCTCTTATGAACACCGATAGAAAAATATTCAATAACTTTCTTGCAAAAGGAATCCATGAATGCATCAAAACAATCATCCATGATGATTAAGTAAGCTTCATCCAAGGGATGCAGGGATAATTCAATGTACAGAAATCCACCAATGTAATCCACTATATAAACAAACTCAATGAAAAAAAACCTACCCGATCATTTTATTAAATAGTGAGAAATCTTTTGACAAAATTCAACACACCTTCATGATAAAAGTCTTGGAAAGATTAGGAATTCAAGGCTGATGCTTAAACAGAGTAAAAGCAACATACAACAAATCAGTAGCTAACATCAAACTAAATAGAAAGAAACTTGAAGCAATCCACTAAAATTAATAACTAGACAAGTCTTCCCACTCTCTCCCTACCTATTCAATATAATATTCACAGTCCTAGCCAGGGCAATTAGACAACAAACAGAAATCAAAGTGATACAATTTGGAGAGGAAGAAGCCAAAATATCACTATTTGCAGATGATATGATAGTATACTTTAGTGACCTCAAAAGTTCCACCAGAGTACTCCTAAAACTGATAAACATCTTCAGCAAAATTGCTGGGTCTAAAATTAACTCAACTCAGCAGCCTTCGTCTAATCAAAGAATAAAGAGGCTGAGAAAGAAATTAGGTAAACTACACCCTTCACAATAGTCACAAATAATACAAAATATCTTGGTGTGACAATAACCAAGCAAGTGAAAGATCTGTCGGTATGACACGAACTTCAAGTCCCTGAAGAAATAAATTGAAGAAGATCTCAGAAGATGGAAAAATCTCCCATGCTCATGGATTGGCAGGATTAATAAAGTAAAAATGGTCATCTTGCCAAAAGCAACCTATATCAAAAATTCTCAACTGAGGAATATTGAATGGCCTAGAAGCACCTAAAGAAATGTTCAACATCCTTACTCATCAGAGAAATGCAAATCAAATCAGCCCTGAGATTCCACCTTACACCAGTCATAATGGCTAAGTTCAAAAACTTACGTGACAGCAGATGTTGTTGAGGATGTGGAAATGGAACACTCATTCTTTTTTGGTGGGTTTGCAAGCTAATACATCCACTCTGAAAATCAGTTGGGTGGTTCCTCAGAAAATTGGACATAGTACTATCTGAGGACCCAACTATACCACTACTGGATCTATACCCAAAAAGATGCTTCAACTTACAATAAGGGCACTTGCTTCACTATGATCAGAGCAGCTTTATTTATAACAGCCAGAAGCTGGAAAGAACCCAAATGTGTCTCAAGAGAGGAATAGACATAGAAAAGTGTGATACATTTACACAATGGAGTACTACTCAGCTATTAAAAACAATTACTTCTTAAAATTCTTAGGCAAAAGTGTAGAACTAGAAAATATCATGCTGAGTGGGGTAACCCAGTCACAAAATAACACATCTGGTATGTACTCACTGATAAATGAATATTAGCCAAAAGCTCAGAATATCCAAGATACAATTCACAGACCATATGAAGCTTGAAAAGAAGGAAGACCAAAATGTGGATTCTTCAGTCCTTCTTAGAAAGGGGAAAAATACTCATGGGAAATAGAGGGTGGGAAGGACTTGGGAGGAAGAGAGGACAGGGAAAGGGGAGGATCAGGTATGAGAGAAGATGGTGATAATATGCAAAGTATCAGGAATTTGAACAGAGGTATATAGCAATGGGGATGGAGGTCCCAGATTCCAGGAAAGCAAGAGGCTCCCAGGACACAACGGTGTTGAGATTAGCTCTGCTGTAGCCTGAGAAATACAGAGCCAGATGCTTACAGCCAACCATTGGACTAAGCACGGAGTCCCTAATGAAGGAATTAGAGAAAGGACTGAAGGAATTGGAGGGGTTTGCAACCCCATAGGAAGAACAACAATCTCAACCAACCAGATACCCTAGAGCTCCCAGGGACTAAACCACCAACCTAAGAGTACACATAGAGAGACTCATGGTTACAGCTGCAAATATAGCACAGAATGGTATTGTCTGGCATCACTAAGAGGAGAAGCCCTTGGTTCTGTTAAGGCTCAATTCCCTAGTGTAGGTGAATTCCATGGAGGTGAGGTGGGAGTGGGTTGTTGGAAGGAGGAGCATTCTCATAGAAGCAGGAGGAGTTAGATGGAATAGGGGACTTCTGGAGCAGAAACAAGGAAAGGGAATAACATTTGAAATGCAAATACATAAAACATCCAATAAAAATATTTTTGAAAAAGAGAATAGAATCAAAGGAAAGAAAAAAGAAAAAAAAATTGTCATCTTCTTTCCCTAAGACAGGCCATTAGATGTCATCCTGGAGAAATAGGAGCTTTAGAAAGGGGAAAATGCCTAGCTAGGTTTAATTCCAAAATATTTTAGTACATTATCTCTGAATGACTATTTTGACTTGAAGGATCCTTGGGTACTGACAACCTAGAATAATTTTTAGCAATGAGTAAACTTGAAACTTTCAAAATCTAGTGTACATTGTCTATTCCAATTTTCTTCACTTATTAACAATCCAGGTATATAAATTCAATGCCTCCGTCTCAGGAAAACCAACTTACTGTGCTTATCTTACAGAGTAAAGGAAATTACAGGAGCAGTATTTACCCACATCAGAGAGTGAAATGATTAAACACATTAGGAGAAAAAATTACCTACAAAGAATGTAATTTTAGTGAAAGCAGCAGGACACGATGCACTGGCCATTGTTTGATATGATAATTATTCCAGTCATTTAATATGAATTTATTATTAATGTCAGCTAACATTTACAGAGCCTTTATTATGGCTGGTCAATGTTTTATAGAATTGATATTAGCTGTAGCCCTGTGAAGGAGTCAATTACCTATGTTCATAAACAAGGACCAGGGCCAGAGGAAATCCCCACTGTGTTTATTAAAGTTAATGTATGAAATTACTGCCTTCTACAGATATGTCCCTGGTAGTCAAGAAAATTAAACCCATATCCTAAAAAATAGCATATGATAGGCTGGGGCTGGAGGTCAGGTGGTAAGGTACTTAATGTACACAACAGGAGGAAAACTACCAGAGCACACATAAAATCCCTGAGCAAGGCAGCACAGGCCTGCAGTGCCAGCCCTACAAACGAAAACACAGAAGGACAAGCACAAACACAGAAGGACCTCAACACTTGTCAGTGAACTATGCTAACAAAATCCACTCACTCTTGGTGAAGTAAGATAACTAACCCCTACCTAGGAAAAAAGGTGGACAGCTCCTGAACATTGATAGCTGAAACTGTCTTCTGGCCAAAATCAGTTCACGATTGCATACATGTCCTCACAAAGATTTTTTGTACTTTGAAGAGATGGCAATCAAACATGGCATAATGAAGAGCCTATAACGGAAGTAAAGAATGTTGGTGTAGTTTATTTGGGAAATAAAACGAGCACAGGAACACTTTGGATAAACAATTTAAAAGACCATAATAGCACGTCTCCCATTATTGAATTGGCTCTGTGAGAGAGGAAAATGGTCTGTTGACCCACTCACAGTAATAGAGTCTGTTTTGTTTTGTTTTTTTCAAAACCCAGTCAAACAGCATAAGTACAGGTGCTATGTGTTTTTTTTTTTTTTTACTTTTCTTGACTACTGGTCATCTCTTTCTCAATGAGAAAATCCATCTTTGACAATTCCAAGTCTTGAAGGAAAATTTACAAGAGATCCTACCCATAAGGAGTTGTATGAAAGGAGAAGCTAGGGAAGGGACTTTGAATTGTAACTTGACAGAAAATGATATGAGCCTGAATGGGGTCTCTGATTACCATGTATACCTGTATGATCCTGAGTTCTAGTTACCTTTGTCAATATACTAGAGGAAACAGCCATCCAGGAACAGTGGCTCAACATAATACCATTGCTTGAAAGACAGAAGCCAGAGGACTATAAATAATACCTTTCCTCAAAATAAGAAAGAAAACAGACCAATAAAATAGAGATAATAAAAATATATGTTACTACGTTGCCAAGTTGATTGTGTAACCATCTCTGCAGAAAAGTAGCGATTCTAAAAAGACATTTGTACCTATCTGTTTGACGATCAGAGAGTTGCAATAACAGAATCAAAGAAATTTGGATATACCCGACCCAACACACACACAGGATTCCTCTGCTGGCAGAAGAAAATGTTGAAGCCTGTACCTGTCAAAATGAGCTTATTTCCTGGAAAGAAATTCCATAATATTTTGACAAGTTTTCATACTCCCTTGAATCTGAGGCTGGGGCAATGAGGCATTGGTGAGAGATCCCACTCCTCAGCCAAAATTGTTTGATCTTATGTGCTTATGCCTTTTACTATCCTTAAGCTTCATGTCAAGACACTGAAGACTGTCTCATGGGGCCACTGGATTTCTTTGGTACTGTTCTCAATGTGGTCAGGTTAAATAAATTTCTTATTTTCTATTTCTGTTAATGCACATGTCTTTCTTATAGAGGATGGATGGCTGAGCCTGGCTTTTATAGGCTGCCAGAATCCAGAGACAAAACTCATTTTCTTTTTTCTTTTATTGGCTATTTCAATTATTTGCATTTGAAATGTCATACCCTTTCCCACATTCTCCTCAGAAACCCTATATTCCATTTCCCCTCCCCCTGCTTCTATGAGAGTGCTAACCCCCACCCACCTCCCAACCCTAGCATTCCCCTACCCTGGGGCATCAAACTTTTACAGGACCAAAGGCCTCTTCTCCCATTGATGCCCAATAAGTCCATCCTCTGCTACATATGCACTTGGAGCCATCGGTTGCTCCATGTGTACTCTCTGGTTGGTTGTTTAATCCCTGGGAGCAATGGGGGTTCTGGCTGGTTGATATTGTTGTTCTTCCTATGGGGTTGCAAATCCCTTCATAGGTAGAAGGGTTGAACATGGCTTTTATAGGCTGCTGGAGTCCAGAGTCCAAACTTTTACTCTAATAACTCTGATACTAGTTATGTGCACAAATGTATATAAAGCCCTCAGCAGGAACCTGCACCTACTGACCATTCACGGTCTATTGCTTTTTTGTTGTTGTTGCAACTAATCACTCCTTAATTAAAAACAGTGGTTGAGCCAAATACTTTTCTGAACACCAGTCACATGGAAATAATCTGGCAGAGCCAACTTTTCCCTGATGAGTGGAGGATCAATTTGCTCAGGTCAGTTCATAAAGCAGAATGGTAGAAAATAGATGATATAACTTAAAAAGAACTACAATGTTGTGTCTCACCTGAGATGAGGAAACAAGTGGTCTCCACAGAGAGGCTTCTATTTTGTTCCTCTAAGCTTGGAAAAAAAAGCTGAAGGAGATGAAACTTTTTGTTCAATATTAACACTTTTTTTTTTTTTTACAGGAAACTAACTTTTTAAGACACAACAAAATATTCTTTCAAACTCACTAGATTAGAGAAAGGGCTTTATGGTTAAGAGCACTGGAAGCTCTTCCAGAGGACCTGGGATAATTTCCCAGCAACTACATAGTCATCTAAGCCTAGATAATCGGATGTTCTCTTTGGTTTCCACAGGCACCCACTAAGAACATGGTGTACATACATACATACATATTTACAGGCACATACTCATGCACATGAAATAAAAAGAAATCTAATATCTAATGGAAACCCCTTCACAAAATGGAACAATCTTAGAGGTTCAGCTATTGAAACTTTGATTTATTTGGTAATCAGAATTCTTCATAGTTCTCGGTTTTCTGTTAAACAGACAAGCAAACAAAATCCTAAAAACAGTTGCATTGTGGATTGTCTTCAACTACTTTTTTGAAATGTATTTTTATGAGTGTGTGTGTGTCTACGTGAATGCAAATACACAGTGCACACATGTGAAGTGCCTCAAGAGGCCAGAAAAGGAAGCCATGTCCTCCAGAGTAGACTTACAGTTGATTGTAAACCTGTCCATGTGGATGCTGGGAGCTGAACTTTGGGTCCTCCAGAAAAGCAGAAGGGTTGTTAGCAGCTCATCTCCTCTCCAGCCCCTGTATCCACCTCCATGATGGGTAATAAGAATCCTTTAAGTCACTGCCATTCATGGTTTCACCACTACCATAATAATCAGGTATTTCAATGAAAGATATCTTGTCACGATTCTCATGGCCTCCAAGCACAAATACCTGAAATTTCTTTTGAACTTTTTGAAAACTCATGACTATTTGTCTGTGTGTGTGTGTGTGTGTGTGTGTCGGGGGGAGGGGGGGAGACAGGAATATGAATGTGTACCAGCCTGAAGATAACCTCAGAGTATGTTCCTCAGGCATAATCTACCTTCTTTCTGAAACAGGGTCCCTAACTGGCCTAGAATTACCTAGGTAAGATAGACTGCCTGACCAAGGATCATTGGCCTCTTTTACCATAGCACTGAGATTACAGTTGAGCACAAATACGCCCCGCATCACCTCCACCCCAATATGCATTCTTTGGGTTATACTCAGGTCCTCCTTCTTTCAAGGCAAGAGCTTCACCAACTTAGCTAGCACCCAAGACCATGCCTACACCATGGCTCTCAATTCAGCTTTTTAAATATAAAAGTGATCCTATCATAATGAGCTCACAGAAAAGGGCATAACCTATCTAGATTAACAAAGTGACTGAAACACCATGTCCCAAACTATATACATCTCAGTGAATTTCTATACAGTTAGATTAAATATTCTGGAGCTGGGGAACTTTTACTATTAATTACACTTTTATGTACCCATCCACCACAAAAAAAAAAATAATGAAATAAAACTAGAAAAACAATTAGCTTTATATCATCTTTATAACGCATGTATCTTTTACCTGTATTCTTGTACTCCTTTCTAATGTTATACTGCCGTGAATACATATGATTTCTTATAAACACATATACATTATAAGCTGGATTTAAATATGAGGAGAAATGTGATTTCTATTTTTTTTTTTATTTCTGATATTGGATCTTGTCCCTTAATATCATGCATTATAAGTCCATCCACTTTTCAGCAAAGTTGGTGAATTCATTTTTGTTACAGCCGAATAGTAGTCTATTTTTACATGTGTTCCATATTTTCATTATCCATTCATCTAAGGCTTCAAAGGGAAACTTTTCTTTTCCTTTAGAACTATGTTATACCATTTCTAGTATGTTGCTCTGGACATTTTTAATAATCTTGAGATACTTTCTTCTATTAAAGTTCATCCTTAAGCTGGAATTATATGTTAGCCCTTCTCACCAACAAGCAAGATGCTGCTTTTTTGCCTTTATGTTGCAATAAGGTATTATGTGTACAGTTTTGTGAAGTGTTGCATTCATAAACACCCTTGTGGATAGACTAAGTATGCCTGTATGCACAAGTGTAACTGAAGAGAATTTTTTTAAAAAAAATTCATACCAATTATACATATCAAGTGGGTATAGAGAGAAAGCACATTATCTGGTGTATAACATACTTGTGTTTCTACGATTTCACTTGGCTGGAGGAAAATATGAAGAAATACATCCAAAGATGCTTCTGCTAAGAGGAATTGTGAGTTAGAGATTGAGAGGACATGACTAGGATATAAGACAAGAAAGATTACTTTCTTTTCCTGAAGTGATAAGCCCCACAGAAAGCACTAAGCCCAGGAGTTTCCTTAGAATATCCTTTTCCTCTTCACTTAGTTCCCATTGAAATTATTCTGAATCTGGCTCGTACTCTCAGAAAGAAGCAATAAAGGAATCTCAAGAGGTGATTTGTATCAGTGATTGATAGTTCTCTGCTGTAGGAGACTCTAGCTTGGAACCCCTGCCAGGACAACTCCCACATGACCCACATGACCCAGGCGTCTATTCATGACAATTCTTAAGAGACTACTGGCCAAGAAATGAGAATTGCTACAAGCTCATCAACAACTTATGTGCAACCCCACCTTAAACATCCCGATGGCAAACTACGAGGGTCCTCCACCCCAATTGTTCCCAGACAAAAAAGGAAACATCAACAACCTGAAACACAACTGCGTATGCTATATCCAATTCTGCTCTAAATTTAAGTAAAGGCACCATTATCTGTTACAGGTAGAAAACAAAAAGGACAGGGTTTAGGGCATCTTAGAGTCATTACTAAAGTTTTGGGGAGGAATTAGGGATTTTTAAAATATTATTAAGAAAGTTGTCTTTTTTCTAGAAAGATTCATATTTTCTTTGTGTCCTAAATCATTACATCATCACACACAGCTAGGTTACTGAATCGAGTCCCAGATAATAATACCTCTTAGGTGGATTGAGTAAGAAATGTCCCTCATAGGCTCAGGAACGTGTTCTCTCAATCACCAGATAAGGGCACTGCTGTCGTTGTTTTAGAAAGCGTAGCCTTGCTGGAGGAAGTACCTTTCATGCAGGTGGGCTTTAAGAGTATAAAGCCTCAAACTACTTTCAGATTTCTCTCTGCTTCATGCTGATGGTTGAGATGTGGACTCTCAGCCTCCTGCTCCAGCCACTCTAACTGCTGCTTGCTTTGATGTTTTACCACCATTGAGGACTCTGGTACTGTGAGCCCACATAAACTCTCTTCTATAACCTGCTTTTTACATGCTGTTCTCTCACATATATTTCACAGTAATTAATACTGACTCTTGGGGAGAAAATTGCTAATATCAAAGAAGAATGCAGCAAAGGAAAACTTTTTCTGGAAGCTAAGAAGAAAGCTCAGTTTGTGACATCCTTGTCATCTAAGAATACAGGCTTGGATTTAATCCTTAAATCCCATATAATAATATTCCAGTCACACCTTGTTATTCTAACCCTGGAAAGATGAAATTGGTGGATCCTTGGATTACAGCAACCCAACACTTTAGCCTACCTGCTAAGATTCAGGACACTGAAACACCCTATCTCAAAGAACCAATGGTGACCTGAGGAGTCATTTCTAAGGTTAACCTCTGACCTCCACAGTAATGCCCACCCACAGACAGAAGGGAACATGCACATACACACACCTACGAACCCACAGGAAAAAAAAAAAAAAAGGAGAACCAGGTTGTCTTAGGTACTTTTATCTTGCTGTGAAAAAAAATCACAGCACTTCATTAAAAAAAAAAAAATAAAAGGGTTTATTTATGGTTCACAGTTCCAGAGGAATAAGAGTCCATTACAGTCAGTGGAGCAACCTGTAGACCACAACTACCAGAGAAGCAGTTGAGAACTAACGTCTCAAACTGCCAAATAAATAATTAATTAATTAATTAAATAAAAGAACAAGTGTAATGGACATATTTTGCGGCTTTTAAAACCTCAAAGCCATCTCTCAATGTCATACTTCTGATAAGATCATACCCTCTAAACCTTTGCAAACAATACTACCACCTAGGGATCAAGTTATCAAATGCTTGAGATTATAAAAAGAATTTATCATAAACCATCACATAGGTGTGGATCATTTGATCAATAGATGTTTGTTGATTGTATGTTAACCACATTTTTAAATTGGTGACAATTTTTGGTTGTTTTTCTGGCTTATCCCGTAAGTTTGGGGACCCAAACTCTGGTCTTTATGCTTGCATTGCAAGTGCTTTTAGCTGCTGAGATGTTTCTCTAGACCTCACTATTTTTAGTTGCTTGCACAATTTCTGGAATAAAGTGATGACAGGCTTGAAGGAAAAGAGAAACATTTACATGGGAGAAGATAGAGCATTGACAGGGTACCATATAGCACCTGTTGTACCTAGAAAGGGGACACAGTTGTCCTTTCATTGTCCTTTTAAACCTCTCCTTCCTGTTTGTGGGAAATTAGAAGATCATTATTATTATTGGTAAGACACCTGTTCCAGAAAATGAGCCTGGGGTTGGCAGTAATCAACATTGAGAGGAGCCTTGTAATTGACTCCTAAGAATAGCAAGGTGTAGGAAGCAGTTATGGCCATTTCAATTCAAGTGTGCCATTAGTGGGAACTCATTAAAGATATGATCAAAGCAATGTGTAAATAAAGAGCCCCATTTTCTGTAATTACAATTGTATATCTACTTCTGCTTCCAGGGTTCAGATAAAATTCTCTCTGTGCCCAGGCCATTTGATCCATGCTCTGTGTCCTTATTCATGTGGGTTTTCAGAGTAGCATTTGGATTTAAATTTAAGACAGGTTGTCAGAGTGGCCTATGGGCAGATTACTCCCTAAAGATCAGTGGATCCCAGCCAAGTTACTCTTAACATGCTTGCATTTTGTTGCAGCATTAAGCCACATTGGCCTCATGAATGTATAGTTTCTATTGGGTCACTTAGATCTGGGATCCTTGTAGATTATTTTCCACTTGTAGATTATTTAACACTGAAGAGGGAACACAGAAAGATCATCATGGCTTGATGGCTGGCAGAATAACGAAAACAAAGGAGATTATAGATGAAGAAAATACCCTATATCAAAGAATGGGGTACACACTGACACCCTTCTCTGATATGATTATGAAAGGACACAGGAACTACCATAAACACATCCAGACACACACATACACAAAACAAAACAAAACAAAAAAGATGTTTTTACATTAACACTCTCTGGGGAGACACTAACAGCAACATTGATTCAATGACATTCAGAGACTCGGGTGATGCTGGGGTACTAAGAATCTTAGACCCAGAAATCAGAAACCCTGACATATTCCAGGGTCCCACAAATTTACCCTATCATTGCAGAAGCAGAGACATGATAACCACTGGAGCTCACAAGCCAGACAACCACAGCAAGAAACCTTGTCTCAAAAACAAAGTAGACAGGGGAGGAAAAGACAGATGTTGACACTAAACAACACCCAAAACTGACTGCTACACTCCTAGAACCCTGCCCAGATACATGTATACATACATCTATACACCTTTATAATGACTTATTTTATTTTTAATTATAAGTTTGAGTAGGGTAGGGAGATATGCATACATGAATGCAGGTACTGGTAGATTCCAAACCAAGGCAACAGCTTCCTTTGGAGCTGGAGTCACAGAAGGTTGTAATCTGCCTTGATATGTGTGTGGGAAAACAAGCTCAGGTCCTTGTCAAGAGCAGCAGATACTCTTAAACACATAGTCATCTCTCCAGCCCCTATTTTATACTTTTTTAGTGATGGAAAATAAATGTCAGATATATAATTGACATTAAAGAAACTAGACGCTTGCAGTTCCTTCAGAGTGATGACACCATTTATGAAATAAAATCAATTAGTAGAAATGAATCTGAATATCATCAAGCTTTTAGATCCAAGCAGCTTATATCTAAGTACTAAAGAACATGGGTACACTTTAAATAGCTCCACAGGGAGCAATCAACAAGCCAAGCCAAGCCAAGATATAGTATAGAACACACTATAGAATTTCAACAAGGAAACCTGATGGGAAAAATTCAGAAAGAAGCTAGGAATCAATGTTGGGAGGACCTAAGCCCACACATATTGTGTCAAGTGACTATGTAAATGTACCCAGTATTTTCCATTGTTAATTGTTATTAGGATAATTTGTATTTAATTTCTATGGCCCATTACCTGCTTTCTGTATGTAAATAAATGTCAAAAAAAAAAAGATTCTCTGAGATTATTATATTAATAAGCAATCTGTCCTGGTGGAGGTCACAGAAGATCACATTGCCTTCAATCTAGCCAAAAGGCAACACTAAGATATGGATTGGGCATAATGTTGCTGCTGCTGACTTCAGAATGTGCACTGTAGAAACTCTCCCATTATGTCAATAGTTTTTTTGTATAAGAAACCAATGTGACTATTGATAAATAAAAACCTCAAAGCTAGAGCAGGAGCAGAGTGATAAAAACATGGGCTAGAAGTGAAAGGACAGTATAAACATCATTTGAATTCATTTAAGGTCCCATTTGTCCCCATTTTGAAGACCAGGCATTATTTCAAAAAAAGGTCATAAAGCATCAGCTTCATGAATAGACCATAGGTCACAAAAAACTATCTCATAAGATACTATTTCTAGGAACAGACCATAAGATCCAGAATAAGAACATAAAGCTCTCTCTCAATAAACAGCCTGGGGATAATTACAAAAATGGGGAAATATCTCAAAATGTGACATCTGAAATGGACAGTCCTATTTCATCACATTATTGAATGCTCATGACATAGGAATGTAGACCACTGATCACCTGTGACCCCCTAGCATCCACCAACGAAATTTTAGATTACCAAATACTTCTAGAGAGTCCCTTTGGTTCCATATAAGAAGGCCTGTGTGCCTACATCTGCTGTTGTTATTTCAAAGAATAGTTGACCCCAGCATGCTGGTTGCTTCTGGAGAGTAAACATTCTCTTTTTGCATACTATCTGAGTCTGAGTTCTTCTTTCAATTATTTTAAGACCAGTACAGGAGAAGCAGTTAGAGACACATAGAAAGCCTCAATAGCAGAAATGTCTGGTTAAGTTAGAAAGTAGCTAAGAGACTGCCCCAGGAAAAAGGCCTGCAGCCTTAAACTGTACAGATTTCTTCACATCTTTTTTATTAAATCACAGATGATTCCCTGGAAGCCCTGCAATGAATCAGAAAAAAAATAATAATGTAATAAGAGTGTTGTTAACCAAAAAAAAAAACAGTTATAGATGTGTCGCCATCTGGATTTAAGTGAAATAATAACAGGAACTACAGGACAGTCAGAGATGTTATACCAGAGGATATTTGAGGAAGTAGGCAGAGACTGGTAGTTGGTATCAGAAGAATACTGTCATTGTTAAAGATCTTTCTCTTCTAGCCCTGGTCACCTATAATTTTCAACATAGCCTAGACTCTTCTGAGAAGAAAAACTTGATTGAAGTGTGTTCCTGACCAGATTGGCTGGCCTCTGGTCATGTTCATAGGAGACAGTCTCAACTATAAACTGTTGTAGGAGTATCCACCCCACTACAGGCAATCCAGATTCTTGGACAAATAGTACTGGCTATATAAAAAGGCTATTTTGAGCATGAGCTCACAAGGTATTCAGTAAGTATTGTCCCTTTGTGTGTTATTACTACCAGCCACTGCTTGACTTCCTGTCCTGACTATTAGTCCCAGAACTCGGTCTCCACAGAGCACCATACACCCCAGGAATACAACATGCATGCAAAAACAGACTCATTATTCAAGCTTGAGATCAGACCCTCCAACCTCTCTCTAAGGCAATGGAAGGATGTGGAAAGCTCCAAACTGGTAAAGCCTTGCTTTTTTTTTTTTTTTTAAATCAGTTTCAGCATGATGAGGGGCTTTCCAACTTGGCAGATATATAATTGGGTAACATTTAAGAAATTACAGCTTGGAGCTTTTGGATTGGCTAGCAATGATTTTGTTGTGCCCAAATCTCGAAAACCCTAAAGAGAATACCAGGAACTACAACTCCGATGCATGCACATGAGAGTCTATATTTAAACTCGAGCTTGGGCCACTAACCTTTCTGATGTAACAGGACAGAAGAGTGAACCCAAGGTTCAGGGAAAAGGTATTCATAAAAGAAAAGAAATGCAAGCAAAGGTTCCCAAGCCTTGGCTTTATGTGAGAGGATAAAAGAATATTGACCTTTAAACTTATTGGTTTACAGCAGCTGGTTAAACCACAAGGAGATAGCATACATCAAAAAGGAACATCTTGACCTGGGAATGACTCATATTTTCATGTTATCAGTGAGCTGCAGCTGCTGTGTCTATTTTGCAACTGCCAAGGATATTTCATGATTTTTTGCAGACCTCAAGTGTGGGAGCTATGCCTCTCTAAAGGCAAGTTAACTAAGAATGGAGTCTTACAAACAAAATGAGGTTTATTCTGCTACCTTGGTCCCTTTGATTTCATCTTGTTATGAACAATTGTGTCTAACTTGAGCATTCTATTTTGAAACAACTGTAACATTACGTGTTTTGTGCCTATGAGCTGATCAGGCTGTTTATTACAGCAGCAGAAACAAAACCCAAACATACACTGATTCCTGATTCCATATTAGAATGGTAGGATTCACTTTTAAATTGAGAAGGCTAGACTGACTACATGACAGGCTTCAAATTGGCAGTTTAGGAGACTAGCCCTAAGAACTGGGCACATACAAGCAATCCCAGCAACTAGGAAAAACAAACAAACAAACAAAACCAACAACAACAAAAAACAAAATAAAACAAAACAAAAACAGGGTCAGGCAGCTAGTCAGAAACTGTCCTGCCATCAGAAGCGATCCATCTACCTGTTTGGAAGCAAGGGCAATGGGTCAGCAACAGTTTTCAGACCTCCCTCGAAACAGTTTCAGTCACCACACCCTGAAATGGTTCTGGAATGTCCCTACAGATGGAGCAAGATAAAGCTTACCTACACAGGAAATCCCCTAATATGCTTTAAATCAGGAATTTGAGCTCACTGGAGACACCTATCTCCATCTTGGAATGGGAGACCCCAACATGCTGGATTTCTGCAGAATAAAATACTCTTTGCTTTTACATGCTATTTTGAGTCTGGGGTATCATTCTTTGGTGAATCACTGACCTTTACAAAATAACATCAGTTGAGTAAGTCAGGGTACATGTTTACCAAGAGTGGCCATAAACAGGGTTCAATATGATAGGTTATTTCTCTGCCACGAGGGAAAGGAGCCAATTCAAGACAGGTTGGATTATATTAAAAATGTCTTTATTTGGAAGTTGTTCTAGGGTGGAGTTCACTGGCCCCAAGGATTGAGGCCATAGGATTCACCATGGAGTAAGAGGGTGGGGTAGGGGAGGGAAACAGAAAAAAAAAGAAAAGAAAAGAAAAGGAAAGGAGAAGGATAAGACAGACAGACACACACACACAGAGGGAGAGAGAGAGAGAGAGAGAGAGAGAGAGAGAGAGAGAGAGAACAAAATACCTGGATTACATAGGGAAGAACCGGGGGGCAGCCCATACTCTAGGCTGAAAGGTTCAGGGTTTAGATCAGGTTATGCCAGGTAGTGACTGAGAGATATTGGAAGAACCTAGAGGCTATCCAGGTCTGCATTGGTGTATAAAATATGCAGTTCAGTCCCTTGTTCAGGGGTCAAAAACCAATCCGGTATTTTCAGAAAATACCAGGCAAAGGTTGTATACCTTAAAGGCAGAGTACTTCCTACCATGTACATACACAAAAAGGACATATATGCCACTTATTCTTTTTTTGAGACAGGTCTTTATGCATAGTCCGGTCTGTCCTGAAACTCAGTATGTAGACCAACCTGGCAGAACTGACTGCCTCTACATCAAAGGAATGTGCCATCATGCGGAGCTACTTACAAGTCTTAATACAATTGCTTTTTTGTTTTTCATTGTTTAAAAAAAATTATTTATTTAACGTACGTGAGAATACTGTTCACCAGTACTGGACATCAAATCTCATTATAGATAGTTGTGAGCCACCATGTGGTTGCTAGGAATTGAACTCAGGACCTCTGGAAAAACAGTCAGTGCTCTTAACCACTGAGCCATTTCTCCAGTCCTTAATACAATTGTGAGCCCTGGAAACTTGTTAGCAGAACTTAGAGTTAAGATGGTGAGTAAAAACTTGTTTTGTTAATATTTTCCTGGGGTTTGGAACTGAAAATTTCTTTGCTTGGAATAATATAACATCTGAGATCTTGTCTCACAAGACTTTAAATAAGGCAAGTGGTGTGTTCTGCAGGTGTGACAGAAAGAACATGATTGGATAAAGCAGGAGGATTTCATGCTTATGAATAATTACTGTTACTTAACAGAGTAAAACTAGAGTATGATGTAACTGAAATTAATGATCATTTCCCTTCTTATATTTTATCTGGGGCTCATAGAGTGGGCAGATGTAGTGGCTCCTCCAACCAGGTTTTAGGCCTTGATCCTAGCATCACCAAAAGGCAGAAAGTAGATACAGACAAAGTACCTCCCACCATGCATGTGTTCCAGGGAGCTTCAAGGAAATAGGTTCAATTCTTGGTTCTGGTGTAGAACTTTGGAAAGAAGGAAAACAAAAGATTTTTGTGTTAACTTTGGGGGAACCTTTTGAGGTGAATGAAGTTGTTTTGATGACTCATATTTTTATGTTTTTAAGTGTTTTTTTGGGGGGGATACCATAAGAAATAATGGGTTTCATCATGGCATTGTTGCACATACATGCAATTATACCCTGATGTCATTGGTCTCTCTCCCCACTACCAATCTCCTAACTTCCTCCTCCCTTCTACCAGTTTCTTTTCTTCCCAGTGCTCACAAATTCTATTTTCTAGGTACAAAAATTCCATCACCCTTTTTCTCAACCTAGTTATGATCTCTCCCTCCCTCTAGTGTTCTCCTTTCTAGTTTCATGACTTAAACACACACACACACACACACACACACACACACACACACACATACATATATATTCACTTACAAATCTGTAGCCATATACACACATATGTTCAAACGTACATATCATTTCAAATATAATGTTCCATGTATGAGAGAGAAAGTGGCACTTGTCTTTCAGCTTCACTTAACATGATGTTTCCAGCTATATCTATTTTTTTCTGCAAATGCCATGCTTTAAATTTTCTTTATGGCTTATAAAATTCCAAAGTAATGTACAATACATGTTTTATATCAATTAATCTGTTGATGGATGGACAGCTTAACTAGTTCCATTGACTTGCTATTGTGAATAAAGCATTAATGACCATTTAATTATTTACTTTTCTATTGTTGTGCTAAGATACCACAACCAAGGCAATTTAGAAGAAGGCACTCAGTGGGAGCTTACAGTTTCAGAGGGTGAGTCTATGACTATCTCTTTTCCCTTCCTTCGTCCTAGTTTAATTTCAAAAAAAACAAAACAAAAAAAAAAAAAAAAACACCTTAGGGGAAAAAAGAGCTGATTTCTGTTTATACTTCCAGGTTGTGTCCATCAATGTGTCAAAGTTAGAGTAAGAACCAGACTTGGTGACAAGAGATCTGTCTCACCAATTAAAGGATTTTCTGCTCTGTAGACCCAACCAGAGAAGCCAGGTAAGAGAGATGAGAAAAAAGAAGTTTTAGGGAAAAATATCTTTCTAAGAATAGAAATAAAAGAAAAATCAATATTAGTCTTTTTAGAATATCTTACACTGTTGCAAGGCTGTGGCCCTGCAAATTAATGTGCTAAGTGCAAGGGACTCTAGAAAGAGAAAGAACAATATTTCATTATAAGAATAATTATTCCTTTAACATGACTTCTACACGTCTTTAACATGGCTTATGGTAACCTGTCTTCAAAGAGTGATCTCTCAGCTAAGTGACTGATCAAATTAACTGAAATGATTTATTTTAACCAGTTTTAGATTCTATAGTTTTCCCTAGTTTTTTCTTTATAGGCCCCTAGCCAGCAGGTCAAGGCTAGAGGAGAGAACCCCGGTCCAGCTGAGGCTATCTGGAGCTGAGTGGGATGGCGAGTGTCAGTAGCCAAAAATAAACACACCAGGCTGGGAATCTTGTCATAGCAATCTCTCTCTCTTATATAGAGAAAGCAAAGGGGGTGGTCACTTAGGTATGAGGAGAGATGATGTAGGAGGTGGGGAAGGGGAAGGCATGACTGACAGGGCCAATGGTGTAGCTTCACATCACCAATGGCAGGGTAGAGGGAGGGTCAAACAGGTCTTGCTGAGTCACTCCTATGCGGAAGTGACTGAAACAGGTCTCAGAACTCGAGCCAGGCTTGAGTTTGTCCCCAAAAGCCCAAACCAGAGTAAGAATGGGGCCCAAGACTACCATTTCCCATGACCCCACCCTCTTGCTCTCAGAACAGTGGGAGGAGGAGAACATCCCCAGTACTGTGCCTTTGGGGTGCAGTTCCCAGCCCTGGCCCTGAGCTGCCGCAGCCACTGCTGCAAACCTGGGGCCCCTGCACCCCCACTCCTATGGCTGGAGCAGCCCCAGGCTGTATGCCGTGCTCCCTTCCATGGACCAAGGAGGTGCGCCCCACAGCTGTCAGTGGCCCCTGCTCCTCTAAAGAGGAAGCCAGGGTGTTCTCCTCCTTCTGCTATTGCCAGCTTGAAACCTAGAGCCTGCAGACAGGCTGCCTCAGGCCCTGCCGCTCCCCCAGACAAGCTGCAGAGGGCCATCACCATGGAGACGGACCCTGCTCTAGAGGCTCCACTCCGCTCATGAACTGTGGCAGAGCTCCCAAGTGCAAGCCACTTGAGATGTGGCTGTGCAGCTCCAGATGAGGGGCGGGAGGCACTGCGAGCACAGTGGTCCAACAACTGCTGCTATAACACTGAGAAATTCTGCCATATCTCTTCCACTTCCCTCCTCATTCAGACAGTGCCCATATAATCCATGTGATAACATAGACACATAGCAGCTATCAATAAACAGGGATGAGGATCCTAGTATAATCCCAGTCATTGGCTTTTAAAATATAGAACAGTAAAAACACATCTGTTGTTTGAGCCATCTGCTCTACATTGTCCCCAATTAGAATAACTTGTTCAGACTATCACCCACAATGAATGCTGCTGTAAGTCTTATCAGGAAGTTCTTCACATTTCTTTTTGCCTCACACAGTTTCTGTGTCTTCACATTACCATAGTCAAAGAAATGCCCTTTGCTTTTCTTCAGCCACTCTCATTGAATGATGCAGCACTTCCCATCTTGCAGCAGTCAGGAATGTTCCCACTAGGAACCATGCCAGTGATGTAGAATCTTTGTTGGCTTGAGTTTCACATTACACTATGGAAGCACAGCAAAACATGGACACATAGCCTTAGTCTTCTCCAGAAACTATTGGCCCTTTGGCTGCACATACTCACCCCACAATTGTGGCATCAGGGTCTGCTGTACCCCTGGGCTTTAGCCTTTATGCATAGTCTGGCCAACCTGTTGAACACACAGTCTTTGTCTATCCACAGTCCAACACTCATTGTATGAGAGAAGGTGACAATAACAAATAGAAGATTAGCTCCTATGCCTCCTGAAGTTCCCCTTTGCAGACTCAACCCTGGGCTCATCCACACGTCTTGCTGCACATTCATTGTCCACTCTAATGTAGGTTTCCTGGCATTGTCACTTTATATCTGCTGTTCTTTCCTACCAGGCATTAACTTCAGGTCCCAGGAGGCCTCAATAGAGAAACTTTTGTGTCACCTGTTTCCAGACCACTGCTGTTAGATAATCCCCAAGGACATGGGAAAGGGGGAGGTATTTTTTTTCTCACAACTCCCCAATACAAAGTTGAGGCCTCTCAGCCAAAGTAAGATGCTAACAGCTCTTCCAGAAAGTCCCACACACTGCTAACTTTCATTTAAAATATTTTGTCATATAAACCCAAATTAAAGACCCTGGTCCAATGCTGAATTTTAAAATTAGTTACCAGCTGTCCTATTATATAGGATATCATATGATAGTTTGGTTGATATATGCAACACACAATGTTCAAGTAAAAGTAGCTAGTATTCTAGACTCCTTTTAATGTTTTTTATTAACACAGAAATTATACAAATTTCTTGGGTAGACTGACTGTGTTGTTTCAATAATGTATTTGTGTGTATATGTACATGTGACAGATAGGTGCACATTTGTATGTATAAGTTCATGTAGAGGCTAGAGGTCAATGTTGAGTGTCTTCCTTTTGTATTCAGAGACAATTTCTCTTAGAACCTGGGATTCTCAAATTTGTGGAGAGCAGGCCTCAGGGAGACTGGTCCTCTCTCTTGTCCAGCTCAGGAATTACAGGTACTCACTACCATGTACAGCTTTATATTGGTGATTGTGATTGATCTCTAGCCTTCCTGCTATTCAGCAAGAACTTCACTATCATCCTAACCCCAGGACAATATAATGAATTTTCATTAAAAAAAAAAAGAATTCAGGAATTCTGTCATCTGGAAAGGAGTAACTGGATGCTGTAGTCTTTTCTGGTACTGTCCACAAGCAGTCCTTACTGAACCATTCTTCCAGGATCCTTGTGGTATCTCTTTGTTATATCCATTCATAGCTCCTGGTGAGCCCTTCTCACACACCATATCTGAGGGACAAAGATGAGGAAGACTCACTTCCTTTTTCATGTAATCACAATTTAAACATTTGTCAGTCAACAAGCACACCAAATCTTCATGTGATTTAAGAGGCAGCTTTGTAAAAACACATTACACTATGACATACCTGTCTCTCTGGTCTTACAGGGTGTTTCCTAGTAGCACACGGTGCTTCTGAATCACTCTTTGGCCTCTGTACTGGTAAGATGCTAGACATGAAGTAAGTCACACAGTGGGAAGAAAATAAGACATAAATTTGAAAATAAAGCCAGTAGGTTTGCCTGGGTTGGTGTTAGAGACTTTTTGTTTTATAAATGGACAGAACCAAGAGTTGGATGGAAGATAAATCTGAAGAATTGAGCATAGCCTGTCATCTCTTGCTCAATAGCAGGCACCTCACGTATACTGTGTAGGAGGAAGAACACTGCTTTGCAGGGTTGTTATGACTCTTTCGAAATGTAACTCTTTTTAAAAGCAATACCACTAAGAGAGCCCTTGCTATAATCCAGCACAGGGCAATGATTAAGAAGGACCAGCTTTTGGGATTTGAGTCCTGATGAGCCACCTCAAGGTGACCATTTATCCTTATCTTGAGTCTCTTTTGTCAATTGATAAATGTGACAATCACAGTATTTTGCTCATGGGCATACTAGGTATGTTAGCTTAAGTAATATGTGATATTACACTTCTCAAACTCACATATATGAATGCTTCCACACACATACATACATATGAGGCAAGTAGGTTGTGCCACTAGACAGAAGAACTGGTATGATTAAGCCAGCTTAAACACCAAGATATCTCAGAATTGAGAACAATGGGCATGAGGCTGGCTCTCTGTCAAACTACCTGATCTGGAACATAAAACCATGATTCCCCAGTGAGAAGATCATGACAATTGGTCACATAGCATGAAAACCTGGAGTTCTCTATCCTAATGAGTTATCTAGAGAGGTGTTGAGTATTTAACCAATAAGTTTCCTTTCTTGGGCATTCCTTCCCACAAAATATATTTAATCCAAATGAAACAGTTTATATAAGCACAGCTTGTTTCCTTCATTGACAATCACATGGGGGAGAGGCATTTGTGTACTGGAGAAAGCCTTCTCTCTTCCAATCCCTCCATACTTTTGTCACTCACTTAGAATAAAACTGGATTCTGCCCCAGTACCAGAATCACCCATTCATTCCTGCCTGGCTCATAGGTGAAGCAGGGACTTAAGGAACCTGTTCTCAACTCCCTGTGGTACCCAGCAGCAGCTGGGTACAGAAGAGACCTGGAACCACATAATTCTTCCCAGATCCCACTGTTTCTTATCCTCTAAACACAGACTGGGACCTGGGACTCCTATAACAGATTCTGCTCTGCCTCCCCTGAGTGGCTTTATGGCTGTGCTCCAGCACCCCAGTGGTAAGACAGACAAGCAGCCCAACACACATACACACACACACACACACACACACACACACACACACACACACACACACCACAAACATAGAAAAATAAAAAAGCATGTTAATATTAATATTGAACTAAGGGTTTTTTTAACAGTGGATATTATGTACAAAGCAATAGATACATATATATCATAAACACAAATAAAAATTTTAAGTTAAATTTTGATATTGAGGAAGAGAAATGGTATAACCTGGCTATTTTAGAGTAAGCAATAGATCAATGTTAGCATGGCTATAGGTGTAGCCTAGCTGATGAAGTCCTTGCCTAAAAGTACAAAACATTGCATAAAGCAGGTGTAGTGTCACTGGCATTTAATCCTTACATTTGGGATGGAGGCAAAAAGATCAGAAGTTTAAGGTCATCCTTGGGTACTATTTAGCCTCAGTTTCATGAGACCCTACCTCAAAAAATTAAAACAAATGTCAACTAATATTAATTTTCAACACATGTGTATAAATTAGTCTACCACTCTGTACATAGAGAATGAGAGAAATTGACATTTGGTTATTTTCTATCTAAATTTAACTTCAGCTTCTTCTGATTGCTTCTTCCCTTTTCTCTAATGTGATTCACACTGAGGTTGATGTCAATTGCTCTTATATCAAGGACAACTGCAGAGGTCATTTCACTGCCACCACTCCCCTCCTCTCCCTGGGATGTTTGCACCCACAAACACTCAGTGAACAGGTTTTGCTTAGTCCTGTGTATAGGAGAGTACTTGCTCTTAGTTTTGAGTGGAAACTAATATAAGAAGTTGCTGAAAACCCATGTCCAGGTTACTCTGAAGAGTGTACTATGAAGAGAGCTGAAATCCTCTCCCTTTAAAGTAGCTATAAAATTGAAATAATCAAAAAAAAAAAAAGAAAAGAAAAAAAAAGAAATGAAAGAAAATAGAAAAGAGGCTGTTAAAGATTTAAGGGATTCCTCATTCTCACGTGGAAAGATGGAGATTAAAAAGAGAGAGCTTAATGTCATTTTTTACTGCCTCTTAGAAGATGCATGACTGGCCCAAGGCACTGAGTCAGAGAATCTATCAGCATTGGAAAATGGATGAGATGCAGATAAACCACTCTCCTGAAAAATGGACCTGGGCAGCCTCCCACTCTAGATCTTTGAAAGCAAAACCCACTCCAGCTCTAGGACCTACTGAGCCAATAAGGCCACAGCTAGACTGGCATTTGTTTAAAAATCTACAAAAATACAAGCTTTTTACATTCCTATCTCCTGGATATGGTCAGCTTTGAAGACTTGAGGATATGTATCCCTAACACAGAATTGAGGAATGGTAGCTCCTGGGCGAACTGTCCTAAAGAGTCAGAATCTTACCACTCTCAAACATTTCCTCTGCCATTTAAATGGTGGGAGAGAGAGAGAGAGAGAGAGAGAGAGAGAGAGAGAGAGAGGATGTTTGGATGTTTGAAGTATCTTTATGATTTTTCTTTTTAAAATTTAAATATGATAAAATTTTAATAAAAATATATTCTATCAGACATGATTGACAAGGTGTCAAATAGGTTCCCTATTCTCTAAGCCCTTAGGACAAATGAAAAGTTTGTCATCTGGCTGGTGAGATGGAATTTGCAAAAACAAGTGTTTGAACCTGAGTTTGAACCCCCATAACCCATGTAAAGTTGGGTTTGGTAGTACATATCTGTAAGTCCATTGTTCCTACCATGAGATGGGAGAAAAGAGTGGAGAATCCCAGAAGCTCATGGGACAGTGAGGCTGCTATACATATCCAGCAGCACAGAGAATGTCTTTTTCAAAAAAAGAAAAAAGAAAGAAAGAAAAAGAGAAAGAGAAAAAGGAAAGAAATGGCATCTGAAGTTGCTCTACTGTGTAATGTACCTACAGTCACATATATGAATGCTACACACACAAACATATATGCGTGTACATCACAAAACAGACAAGGAAAAATTGTAAAGTTTGATATTGAAGAAGAGATGTGGTTTTAAGTAGGTTGGACAGATGATCTGATAAGAGTTCAAGACACCCCCCCCACACACACACACATCCTCAAATTGTTCCTGAGAGGCCAGCCAGATAATATATTTCCAAGCCTTCCTTGCATTTGGGTAGAGTTCTGCATTTTGCCACCAGATTGTGGGTGAATGTTCCTGTCACCCACACATGGTAAGTTTCTAGGTGTAAGCTCCCTCAATCTGCCACCATCGCCAGATAAGTGGCTCCATACTGATCTTGTATTAACAAAATTGTCTTGCCACATGATTATAGCTTCTTGGGAACCTTGGAAGAGACATCCTCTAATGGAATAGACTGGGAGGTTAAATCTGGCTATACAGTCAGTTGGCTATACAGCAGTTGTATCACTCTACAAGAGCAGTATACTTATCTACAATGATGTTGTTGTAGATACAGCTGTGGACTGTAAGGACTTATGTCAAGAATTTTCAGACCGGAGTTTGGGGAGATGATGCAGTAAAGTGCTTCATTTACTAAATAAGGATTCGAACTTTTGTCAAAAGCCAGACATGGTAGTGCACACTTAAGCTTAGCAGTGGTGAGGCAGAGGCAGGTAGATTCTAGGGTCTTAATGGGCAGTCAGACTAAATTGGTAAGCTCTAGGCCAACTTGAGATCTTATCTCAATTGAGCTAATCAGGATTTTTGAGGATGACAATCATGATTGTCCTACAGGGTTCACATGTATGCATACATGTGTACAGGCACCAACACACATATGAAAAAAGAATCTTCTCACAATACATATTCATTGAGTCATGCAAAGTCATATGAGAGCAAAAGAACAATAATTCATTGTTTCATCTGGGAGTTATTTTATCAAAACTTCTTTTCCACTTTTGGTTCAAAGTAATGGATTCTCTTAAATTTTTATTGTTTTTCCTGAACAAGAAAACCATATCAAAGCCAGCAAGATGGCTTAGTGTGTGTTAAGTGCCTGCTGCCAAGCCTGATGACTTCGGTTTGACCCCCTCCCCCAAACCCACACATTAGTAGAGAACCATGCATGTTAGCATAAGAATGCAAACCCAAAAATAAAAACAACCATGACAAATTAGATGCAGTTTATCCTAAAATATATTTGCATATCAAAAATTTAACCTAAATTCACATTCATGGGTCAGTTTGTAAACCACCAACATGGATTTGAATCAGACAGCTTGACATTTAATATGTACTCTATACAGACAGGCTCTAGAATCACTTTGGAGGCAGATTGCTGGGTGTTATCTGTGAGAGAGTTCAAGATTAGGTTAATTAGTCTAGGAAGACCTACCCTAAATGTAGGTGAGGCCATTCCATGGCCTGGAGCATCAGACTGAATAAAAATGAGAAACTGAACTGAGCAAGGGACCATCATTGTCTCATCCCTGACCATAGACACAGTAACAGTAACTGCCTCACATTGCAGGGGTCATGCCATCCATGCCATGATGGACAGTATCTCATGGTACTGTAGGAGCTAGAATAAACCCTTCTTTAACTATTTCTTGTCAGACATCCTGTTACTGACACAAGACAAGGAACTAACACCAATAGGAAAGAGATGTGAGAGGATGATTGAGATGAGTATCTCATGGTTTGGTCTCCTATCCCATGGTGCATGGTGTGAGCCACTAACTTTGCACCAGGCGGTACCCTAGGAATATATCTCTTGCATAATTAAATGAAGTGTTGTTCAAAAGTATATAACTTTTCAGTCAATTTATCAACCTATCAGTCTTCTAAGTAACATCTGTACAAGCAGGATTCACAACCTGTCATTCTCTATAAATCCTTGGGAACATGTCTGGATGCAAACTAGCTCAAGTGAAATGCTCCAGCTTCATAGTTTGATTTAAGAATTAGTACTCAGTGAATGGTAAGCATGGCAGCAGCAACAGGGATTTTCTCTAGAGATCTCAAGGAGCTGACAGGGAGAGAAGTTCAGTTTTGCATTCTGATGTGTAAGGGCGCCTCTAGTACACAACAATGCCCAGCATGACTCACATTCCATTTTGTTTATAATAGCAAGCATGAAATTTTCATCTAATGTTCTGTTTTACTACTGTGAAATATTAAACATCAATAAATTATTAAACCCAATGGAAAATACTGAAATGTTCTCAAATTTGTTCTAGTGACTCTTGAGAAATGGGCCATTTAAGGACTATTTGGGGGCAGAACTCTCCCACAGGGACTTCCTTTCATTTTCTACCACTACCTGACCTCCTATGCTTGGATTTCTGCTACACATAAATATAGAAATAAGCAGGTCTATGTAGGTAGGCCACCACTCTACCCATTTAGAGATGAGCATGAGCTGAATACAAAACCTGCCTATGGCAGGAAATAAGAGACTTGAGCAAAACTGGGTTCAGAATTTGTAAGATTTCGAGTTGTGTGAGATGTCCCCCAAAGTGGCCTTTTCTCTTAACCTGAGGTCCTGATGATTCTGGATTGTAGCCATGGAAGCTAGCTGATGTCTGGAAATACCTTAGGAATTTCAGAGCCACGGAGCTGGATCTGCTTTACTGAGAAACTGTGAGGCCGCCTAAAGGAGGTCCATCAGAAGGAAGAGCCCAACTGTTTTGAAGGATCTCCAAGAAAAACAGGGTATTTCCCACAGGCTCTGCAGATGAAGGCTTTGATAGGGTTTGATTTTTGATTAGGTGAAGACAAATTCTACCTCATCTAATCCCACACTTAGAGGCATTCCCTTCTTTAAGCAGCATAAGTTAAGTAACTATGCTTTTATTGAATCCATGCTGGAAAGGCATTGTCTTAATAAATGTCTTACCCAATTAAAGAAAAGCACTTCATGGGAATGGTTTATAGCCAGGCTCTCAGGAGGTGGATGGGACACTGGCTTCCTGTGAACACAAGTTGATAATGTTGACATTTCAATTATCTTTGTTTTACTTGAGGGAATTTATACCTTTCTCTGGTCACATAGTTATATCTTCAGTTCGGCTTGCCTTGTCCCTCAAGTCCTTAAAAGTCACTCACTGGTTTCACATCCTCCTGCTCTGGCAGACCTTTCCAATCCACAACATGCAGGTCACATAGAGTACAGGATAGGCAGTACAACAGGCACTGTAGAGTTACAATGCTGGCATTTTAATGTCAAAAGGCTAGGCACTTGTGGTAACAGGATATATTCTCCTCTTCCAGGATCCCCAAGGAATTCTGACTTGACTGTCTTTATTTGTCTTGTCCTATTATGAAAACCACTTTAGAGAGTCCCTATTTACCGTTTTGCACATGTTTTCCAAAGGCCTCTGTGAAAAGCCTGTTTACTACTCATGTGTTGGCATTGAGCTACGGGCAGAAGCAGTCTAAGTGCCTGTCTGCAGTATGTAGGGGAAAGTCACTGAAGCATCAGGACCTCATCTTAGAGCAGATGATGTGGTTTTCCACCACTGCAGCCTCAGGTCAGACTTTTCATCTCATCAAGAGAAAGATGATTTAGAAGCAGCACCTTATAACCCATTGGAACCACATTAGTCAACATGAGAAAAAACCCCAAGTCTGGCCTCAGCATCTCAACCCAACCTTTTCCTGTGAGAAGTCTTTCTTTCTTTCTTTCTTTCTTTCTTTCTTTCTTTCTTTCTTTCTTCCTTTTTTCTTTTTTTCGAGACAGGGTTTCTTTGTATAACCCTGGCTGTACTGGAACTCACTTTGTAGACCAGGCTGGCCTTGAACTCAGAAATCCACCTGTCTCTGCCTCCCAAGTGCTGGGATTAAAGGTGTGGACCACCACTGCCCAGCAAGAAGTTATATTTCTTAAGAGACTGAACAAATCCTTTTACTACCAAACCATAACAACTCACCCCCACATCAGAGTCCAACTTGCAATCTTTAGATAATACAAGAATTTGTCTATCATTCTTCTTTGAAATAAAAAGGAAACAAATGACATTCACAACTATGTTAATCCAACATTGGAATGAAAACTAAATTTTTTATGAGCATAAAAATAAGGTGAAGGTGATAATGCTTTAATCACAGGCGATAATGCCTCTTTTTGCATTAACAAACCAAAACACAAGCATGCACAAAACAATTAAAAGGTTTTTTTGTGTGTGTGAAATGGAAGATAATCATGAGGACTCTGAGCTAACTAGAGGAAGATGAGCCTGGACAAACAAAGAAGACACCTCCACCTGGCTCCTAGTGGGCCTCTCTTTGATGAGTATATGCAAGTCATCATTCCCCTTATTCACAGTTGGAAATTTCATCTTTATATACATTTTGGCATCTAAAGTGCTTAAATGTGATAGAATTGTGGTTAATGAGAGTTGCTAGAATATCCTCTGCCTATTCAAAAAAGAAAATGATTTCAGAGGTAGAAAGCATGAGGAGAAATAATAAGATGAGACTTTTAAGTCCAGATACTATAAACAGCCACTTGCCATGGCTACCCTGCTGAGTCCAGTCTGCATTCTGTATAATGTGTGTTTGGCTTTTCTGTCTTGCCTGTGGTACAATAAATAAATAAATAAACAAACAAACAAACCTTGACTGCTTGCTTACTCTACCTGAGCCCTGGTGTGAAGTTTTCCCTTTCAGGAGCAAAGAAAACTGATACTTCAGGTGGGATCACAGGGAAGTTGGGAGGGATATTTTCTATCTATCAGAGGAGACACTTGGTGAAACACACAAAGGGAAGAATGGAGCTGTGGAGAGAAGCACCTCCCTGTGGCCCCATTTCCTTCAGGAAGCAAGCTGCTGCTGAAGGATTGCCCCAGTTGTGAAGTCTTTTTCTTGGATCCAGGCATTACACAGCATTCTCATCAGGTTCTGTGCTACACAGACAGACAGTACTGTCAAGAAAGAAGTACTAGCTCTGCTAATGGCTATGTGTGTGACCATCTCTCACCAGAAAATGTACAAAGTCAGAAGAACATAGCAATGCCATGTGCCCTTCGGTATGTTAAGTAAAATAATAATAATAATAATAATAATAATAATAATAGTAGTAGTAGTAGTAGTAGTAGTAGTAGTAATAAAATCAACAACAGGAGGAGGAAGAGGAGGAGGAGGAGAAAGAGGGGGAGGAGGAGGAAGAGGAGGAGAATCACAGCTGTTGAGAACCTGCCCTGCCTGTAATAGGTTGAAGCAAGATGCAGAGTCAGTTATAGAGGTAGTTTTAAAGACAGATGGTCTCTGGCCTTCTCATTCTCTATTCTGAGTGCTTGTTGATAACTTCTTAAAAAATCCTTCAAAAAAAAAACAAAAAACAAAACACAAAAAAACCAAAAAAATGTTCTTGCTTATTCTGAGGGTTAAAAACCACTGGCTTGGGTGATGAATACATATAGCCTAACAGTGTGAGATTAAATAAAGAAATAATTGCGAAGGCTTTTTCTCTCTTGCCGAGAAGTCTTGCCTCTCACCTGTAAGGCAGGAGGGTGGTTTGGAGCAATAAAATTTTATTGAATAAGGAGAAGAGAATCACACAAAAGGAAAAAGTTGTACCTAAGCAAATATGCATAAATTCACATACATTCAAATACAAATTCAAGCATATATACTCATACAGCTTCATGAAAACCTACTGAACCCAAATACATATCTCATAATTACATACTTACACATACATACACACACATATGTACATGCCTATGAAGCAAAAGACCACATGCCAGTGCAGAAAGAGCTCACTCATTCTGGATGAAAAATGTCCTACAATCTTTATTGCATAGAGAAAGAGAAAGCTTCTATCCTTTTATTGCTAAATTAATTAAACCCAAATCTGTAAGACTTGCCCTCTTTAGTAAGACTGCCTTGATGATTAAAATATTATCTGTTCTATCCCATGACGACGAGAATCCTACCTGTTTTTTTCTGTTCTCTCTACAGCTTCTTCTATGTCTCTCTTCCTCTCTGCATTCTGTGTATTGCTCTCTTAATTTCTAAGCTCCCTTTTTAACTTCAAATTTATTCTACTTTGTTGTTCTTCTTCTTCCTTCTACTCTTGCTTTCTCTTCCATCCTGTTTTATCTAACAACAAGATGTCAAGCAACTGTTCTAAGATTTTTACCTTTTCTTGAGGAATAGATCACATGGTTTTTACAAAGCATCCTTTTTTTTCCCCAGAAGTACACTAAAGGTACAAACATAAGCTAAAATAATAAATTGGATAAGAACTTTTTAGTTGAGATGTTTAAATATGTGTCCATTAAGACTAGACATTCATCATCTGTCAGTAGCTCTACAGGTTCATAGAGAGTTATCATTGAAGTTTCGTATAGATAAACCCAGTCAATATTTTATCTTCTTTCCTGGTATCTACAATAACATTAGTTACCTTTTCTGAAATTTAGTTACTTGTTTTACAGCCTCTTGGAATGTGCTCTAAATTGTAAAGTTTTTTCTACCCTCAGAAGAAATTAATTCATGACACTTGAAGACTGACAGAGATCTCGTTGCAGTTTTAATATTTTAGATGATTTAATAGCAGTCCTACTAAAAAAAAGCTTAATAATTACTAGAATAATTTTAGGAATTCTTGTAGAATCATTATTAAAAATTGAGAAACAATCTATTTGTTTATATAGCATAACTACAAGACAGTGCATCTTTGTAATTCTGCATAAATCTGCTCAAAAGGGTGGGCCAATACTTAGTGATTGTTTTATATATTTATTCATAAGAGGGAAATATATTAATCTCAGGAATCTTTCCTAAAATGTAGTCCCTTTGGACTTGTCTAAAAGGGCACACCCATTATGGCTTTACAGTCCATGGTAAAATTATCTCAGGAATATAACTTGCTAGTTTTTAGTTTCTCCTAGATGGTTCCTGGCACACAGCTTTTCGAATCTGTGCCTACCTGAATGCTGTCGTGGGGATCTGTCTGTCCCTGACTCTGTGTCTGCACATTTGTGTGTGTTGCTAAGAAAAGGTCTATCACTTTTTCTGAACAACACAGGAAGGAAGAAATAAGCGATAGTTTTGGAGAAATCTTTAACAGACTTTTACAATGGATTAAACCAATGACTCCAACTGACTCAGATAACAAACAAAAGCAAAACAAAACGAACAAAACAAAAAACCAATGCTACCAAGCTATGAGTTTTATGTTTCATCCAGTATTTATTGTAGATACTAATTTTATAAGGCTGCTTTCCAACAAATGATTATCACAACACACACAAACACAAACGTGTGTTATTCTTATTATTTAAAATCACAGCATGTATTAGCTTAGGATGTAAAAGCTGGAAATCCAAAACCTTGGAAATCCAAAACAAAATAAGGTTTTAAACAACAGGCTATATACAATGAATGGTAACCATCTTAAGTTTTAAGTGACATCAATCTGTATCACAAACTCTGACTAGGAAGCCCACCACATGTTCTAGTCTCTTAACATGCAATATGTTACTGACTGGCTGCTTCTCAGCAGTATTTCTATTCTGATATAAGGGAATGGGTATGGCATCAGCCTTGTTATTTTAGCCAGAACCTAGCAATCAGGATATTTCTAACATCCAGCTTGCTCTTTCCATGAATACCAATTTCAATGGTGAAAGTGAAATAAAATTTGCAAACTTGAAAATCACACACACTGGGAGATTTCATTTGCTTCACCGAGTTTTAACTTTTTGAAGTAATTCTTTAAAATTAGAGACACTTATTATGTTTTGAGGTTACATGTGTTCAAGATTTTACTTGTCAGAATAACATCCAGGAAGTTACAGAAGCTGAATTAAATAAATATATTAAAACAGTAAATATTTAAGGAGGTAAATAGAAAAAAGTGAAGATCTAAGTAGGTGTGTGTAAACACTCAAAAGAAGAAAACTCTATGTGCAGAAACAAAAAAACTAAGCACAGCCAACTGAAAGTATATATAGTAAAAAATAAGTATGTATGGTTAATCGTTAAGTCTAAAATTGATTCAAGCTTATAAGAAAATCACCAAAAATTTGAGCAAAGTGGAAAGGAGATACAATTGATGTATTTAGGAAACATGGCCAATGACTTAACTCTGCTGAGAACAAAGTAAATACATTAAAAACCAAGAAAATACATATATGTTTAGGTGTAGTTTTGGTAGGCTGTGAATCTTTTGTGAAGATAGATAGATAGATAGATAGATAGATAGATAGATAGATAGGAAGACCTCACTATGGGCAATAGAACCAGGACCTTTTTCTAAAAACAATATGAACAAACAGATATTTATTATAGGGAACAGGCAGGGGTCAGTGGGTAGAGTTTCAAAATGTAGAAATATCAGTGCAGCAAGAACTCTGGCTAAGCAACTGCAAGAATTCTTGCTGAAGATAACCTAGCAAGATCAGAGTATCATGGCAGATACTTCTCAAAAAACTTCTTCAGCAATGTTCTTGCTAAAACCTGTCTAGACTGGCCAGAGTCAGGAATAGTTGTGACAGAAGCCTAACTGAAATTTAGTCAAGGTGAGTCTTATCTAAGCATATATTTAGTTCTACAAAATAATTCTGTGCTGCACAATACACCCACAGGATATTTACAGCTCTATATAACAACTTTATGCTGCACACATACATCATAGTATATTTACAGGCATATATAATAACTCTTACTCTAAATACAAACATCCACAGCCCATATAGTGGTATCTATAACAACTCTATGCTGCACACATATATCCACATATAAACCCATACCTGCTGTATTAGTTAATTTTCTCATTACTCTGACAAAATACATGAACATAACAATGTAAGAAAGGAAAGGTTTATTTTGGCAAAAGTTCAATGGTATAGTTCATCACAGTGGGGAAATCGTAATGGCAGGAGTTGAAAGCAGCTGGTCACATTACAACTTCAGTCAGTGAGGGGGTCCTTGCAGATTTCAGACCAGTAAGTGAACCACACAGAGAGATAAGAGTGAGAACCAGTGTAGATTAACTTTTGTCAACAGGCAGTTTTTTTCCCGGTGTATTTAACTAAGTACAATAGGGGAAAAATATTTTCTAGTGTTATACAATTTCAGATACACAAAGAAGCATAATTGCATTGAAATTCAACATAGGGTAATGCCTTTCCTTTCAGGAAGATGAGTTCCATGGATAGACTACTTATATTAGCTTAAGAGTCTAAGGGTTTAGCCTGGTGTTAGCCATACAGATAGCATAAAGGTCATTTGAGCTATTGACTACTTCTGGTCCTGGTTGTGGGAGTTATTGTTATCAGTCAGATAGTAGAGACAGCCAAATGTAGTTTCTAAGTGTACTTTGTCTTTTTCATTAAGGCCTGAACCACAGCCTAGGGAATCATGCCACCAATGGTTAAGGTTTGTCTTTCCACTGCAATTAATCTCATCTAGAAAATCCTTTAGAGACGTGCCTAGATGCTAACATGTCCAGTGACTCCATGTCTTCCAAGTTAGCAGTGAATATTACCCATCACACCTATATACATATGTATATGAATGTGTGGGCCTATATTGTTATAATATATTATATACATGGAATATTACTACAATTTATGAACATTATGTAAAATGTCATTTACCATGTATATGATATAGATATGTGCTTTATAGAGCAAAATATTTATCAAAGACAAGATCTACTCCTCCACAGTGATTTACTAGCATGTCTTCTGCAGTAAAGTTTCAGACCCTGAAGAAAGAGTAGCCACCTGGTCTTCCATCCTTTGTTTCTTGGGCTGAATCTGAATATGACTCTCCACTTCACACTTGTTAGCCTGTACCAGAATCATGAAAAACATTGGTCCAGATGTCTCTGTGAAAACTGCTTCCATAATTTCTGCTTGGAAAGCTCTGGATTTTGTGGCTATTCCTGGGGAGATGTGAACAAATGTGTTTTTGAGAAGTCAGCTCAGGAACTTTGCAAAATTCCACCAGGGCCCTAAGCACATGGGCACCCCTCCCCTCCTGGAAGAAAAGGTTAGAGAGCAAGTAGACTGAAAGGGAGAGGCTGATTAAGCCCCTACTACCTCATTCCCTTAAGATTAATCAGTTTAAAAGTCACACTGTTCTGCCAATCACATTGTGCCTAATGGTTGCTACTCTAAAAACTGTATAAAAGCTTGCTGAATGAACTGCATGTGGTCATTCTCTCCTGGCTTGGTGTACAGGGAGACCCCAGCATGCTGTAATAATAAATTCCTCTTGAATTTTGCATCAATCCCTGACTCCATGGTGTTCAATCAGGGGGTTTCTGGGAAGTTAAGGTTCCCTGGAGTCTTACATTTTCACATTAAGCAGGGGACCAAAAACAGACAAACAAAAACAATTCCACTCAAGTCTAGATTTATAGCCAATGCTTGCTAGGAATACAGGAATACAACAAGGAATTAGGCATAACAGTGTGGGTATCTCAAAGGCAGCTGCATTAGTGAAGAGTCTAGCCCAGCATGAATGACAACTCACAAAAGCTGCATCCTTGGAAGTTCTTACAATACTTATAGGCAACTTAGCTGTTCAGAATTTATTTTTGCTCCAACAGCCGTTACTGCGTAGATATCATAGGAAGGAGCCTTGTGAATCTTTGTTTGGGAACTTCCTGAAATTTTGAATTTTGTTTATTTTTTTAACTTTGAAAGTTTCATTTGCTTCCCCTCCATAAGTATCAGGGCCTTAATATTTGTTTGTTTTCTGTTTGCTTAATTATTTATTTATCCATTTTAATCATGTACCCATCTCTCTGTGTGCCAGACATACACTAAAGTGCTTGAAACTATTGGTTTTTCAGAGGGTCATGATCATTAAGGTGTTATTAAGTCCTCTCTGCTGCTGGGCATGGCCTCTTGAAGAGATGGAATACAGGGAGTTTGACTGTGCTTACCCCTAAGCAGCAGGGCCAGTTCTGGGCTATCCAGAAGCCCAAAAACACTGTTCTGGGGGTGGCAAAACACAGTCTTAGAGGTAAGAAAGCTGGAGCTGGCTCGAATATCCCTGTGCCTGCTGTGGGCATGGGACCATGGAGTTCTCAGACTCTTGGATATCTAGGAAGTTGGGAAAGAGGAGAGAATGGAGTTGTGGGCCCTGAGCTGGGGAGGGGCAAAAGGGGAGCTCTGGCATGTCCCATGTGGGGCGATTGTCTTTAGCTTGGCAGAGGAAGGTTGTGGCTGGGAGCACAGAGAGGCCTTCTAAGGGAGCTACGACTCTGTAGGTGAATGCCTTCTTCTTGACTCCTCACTTCATATATTCTAAACAATTTATTGGCTGTTCATGACAGAAAACAGATGCCTACTTTACTATATTTTTTTATCAGGGTAGGCCTGAGATTAAATATGTTTTGCAGGGATGAATGTCTGGGAAGGAAAGCTTATTGGCTAAGCCCTCCAAGCTTCTAGGTACCTCATTAGCATGGATAAATCTGTTTTGGGCATATGTGACCATGACCACAAGAAACATTTCTTTTATATGAGGAGCATGGCACTTGTTCCAAGTTAGGAGTCTGGCTAGGAGTTGGGAGTTGCCTAAGTGTCAGGTATGTGCCCACTGAGTCTCCTGGTCTCAACCTACTCTACCTTACCATACTTATTGGCATGGCTTTATGTCCTACAATAAACCAAAGCAGTATAAAAAGCATAGGAAGTACTGCATAGATTTTTCTTGGGTAACTAGTATAAGTTTCTATTCACCACAGATAGGGCATTGATAACAGACCAAAATAACTATCTCATCAAAATCTAACCTGTAAAGTAGTGATTTTATTGGGCTTATAGAACATGTGTAAAGGGCTATTTTGTAAGAATTGCATCATGAAATCCCACTTTCAATTAACCTTGAACTTCCTACATCTTCCAAGATCATGTCAACTTGTTGGAAAGCAGAAAGTACTAAGAGCTCACATGAGTGTCCTGTGACCCTTCTCTGCTCCTCTCAATAGAGAGTATCAATAGATCCATCACCATTACCATAAATGGAGTTATCACTAGGACTTGAGAATTGTTCTGATCAACTAGTTGCCAGGCCTCAAAAGCCAACAAATCTCTATTCTATGGCAATGGAATAGTTCTAAGTTTGGAGGAGAATAAAATGATAGCAGAACAGGGTATGAAGTGATTTTTTTCATTCTGAATATTTTATGCAGTGTTTAAATCAGAGTGATTACAGCCACTTTCCAAATGGTCATTATTTCAATGTGGTAACAATATCCAAAATCCCTCTTACTATTTTCCACAACATAAAGAAAAACAAGTCCATCTGTAGTCACCTTCTATGCATCAGAACCTCTGAACCCACTTCCCCAACATTTCTATATTCTAACTCATGTTGACTAGCTATTTCTAGTCTTTACTTATCCCCTCCCTGGCTACTGCTGATGGTTAGAACCTTCACTTCCTTTGCATCTGCTCCTGCCTTCAGTACCCTGTCATATTTGAGTTTTTGGCCTGAATTCCTTGATAATGAAATGTGATGGTAATGAAAATTGATGGTAATGAATAAACCCCTTCCTCTCCAACTTGCTTGGTTATAATGCTTCAGCATAGTAATAGTTTTTAAGAAGTTCTCTGTGCTATGATTTGAAAGTTCTAAATATATGCTACCCTGATCTTCCATTCTCTTTTTCAAGTTTGATATGTTGAAATAAATCACATGATGATTCCTACCACCTCATGAATGGTTAAAAAGTTAGGAATTCCTTTACTCGGATGGTTTTCTCTGAAGGCCAATCTAGGGTACATTTCTAAGAAGCTCCTCTGCCTCCCAACACTAGCATCCATTTCATGGCAACTATCTCTCCCGTCCACTCTTATTATCACTTTTAAAAATATTTTTAAAAGAGGCTTTGTGCATAAGAGAGAAGTATGTACTGTGGTTCCTCTGTACCCTCCTGCTGAATTTTCTCAGGACCCTACGTGATTTTATCCATTTGTATGTGGCTCTGAATCAACTCCTGTTCTGCATGCTTGAGTCTTAGTGCACTAATCCCATGTCCTCACCTTGCTGCTAAGCTTCCTAGGGATTCATCAACTAGCATTCCTTTGTGTCTCTCACAGCATGGAACATACTGCTGGGCACATAGTCAACAAATATTGAATGAAGCAGACGGAATTCATAGTAGCCATTCTTTTCATAAGTGAACTCAGTGTGTCTGAATTTTATCACAGAAAGGGACATTGTAGCTGGTTCTACAAAGGGAAAGCCAGGACACTCTGCTCCAGAGGCAGTGGCCATATGGAGTGGCTTTGGAGAATAACTACCTTGCCACAATTCCCTCCTAGCAGCCCCACAAAGGCTTTCCTCCCATAATCTTCAAACCTGCTTCAGTCCAACAAGAGGGGAAGGACTCAGACAAGCTGCTGTCAAAAACGCAGCACCAGATTGATAGGTGGCTGGCTACAAAGGCTGCACTGATAAGAACAGAGGATTCTGCACAGGACAAACATACCCAACTCTTAGCTGTGGTGGTTAGTATTCATTTGGCAGCCTCTAGAATCATCTCGGAGCTGGGCTTCCTCAGTCCATACCTGGCACTTGTATCTTGGTTGCATTCCTTTGGCAGTACTCCCTGATTGACACCCTTAGCTGGGTGAGTGGAGAAGGCTCTGTGCAGTAGCACCATGTCTTTTCTGCTCATCAGTACAATCTGATGGGTTGCCAAAACATCCCAGTTCTATGATTTCCCCAACAAGGATGAACTATAATGAGCATCCATGCAGATGCTGAGAAAAGAAAAAAAAATATGTGTTGTGGATCCTGGTAACATGGTGGATGTGAAAGGATTTGTAACCAGAGGAATCAGATTTTGATAAGGCTTACAATATTAGATTTCAGTTTATGTGCCCAGAGATTGAGTTACTACTGTTTCTGAGCTAAGTTTGTCTTGCATTTTCCTTCATGAGAAGGCTTGTCTGGGTTTCAGAAAGGTATGGCGGCAAATTGTGGTTTTGTCTGATGTGCACCACAGAGGCCATAGGGGGTATTGAAGCATGGGGGTGGCATGGTAGAGACCCGCCACGGGGGACCTAGCAAGCTGGATGGAGAGATCATGGAGCTCTGAGTCAGAGCTTCATGAGATAAAAACAAGTTGGCCTTTGATTGCCAGCCAGCCCGATCAGGATGAGAGAACCAGTGTGGGAACACGCAATATTCCCTCTTTTTAAATATTTCCCACAACACAAGAGAGTGAAGTGCTTACTTTAACATTGGAAATATAAGAGCTGGGGAGAGGCTCAGCTAGAAGTATGAATGATTTATAATCATTAGAACATATGCTCAATCCCCAGCACCCACACAAAATGATGGTCTAGTGGCAAGCATCTGCAACCCCAGCTTTGGAGAGGTAGACATAAGCAGATCTTCAGAGCTTACTGGATAGCCAAGTCAGTGATATCCACATTTAGTGAGAGACCTGTCTCAGAAAATATGGTGGAGAGTGCTAGACAAGACATCCAGTATTAACCCTGCCCACTCCAAAAAACTCACACAAAGTCTGAATCTTCCATGAAGTCACTAAATGTGAGGATAAGCAGGAACATGCCAAAAACAAATAGATGAAAAATAAGACAGAAGAGCTGAGTATTAAAGAAGGGTATAAAATGTATCAGCAGGTACTCTTTGCAAGGATTATACTACACAAATCGTAAGTTGTCTATACAAAATCAGGTTGTTTGTCACCTTTGCTTTCTGAGCCATCTCACTTGTCCATCAACTAATATTTGTATAGCAACTCTCTCTTATTAGAACTGGCTCTAATACAAGAGAAATTGGGTATTAGTATTGAACTTGTTGGCACAGGAAAAGATATTGTTATCATGGGCACTAAGATCAATAAATAATAAATGGCACCTTGTGAAAAAAAGGCTTCTTCATGGCAAAAGATAATTTCAACAGAACAAAATGGGAAAGGTTTTTACCAACTACACATCTGATATAGCTCTAGCATCTGAAATATATAAAGAACGTAAAAACTAGATATCAAAAAATCAAATAACAAAATTCAAATAGGTTACAGCCCGAAGCGTAGAGTTATCAAAAGATGAAACACAAATTGTTAAGAAAGAGAAATGTTCAACATCCTTAGTCATCAGGGAAATGCAAATCACAACTACATAGAGTTTTCCTTTTGTACAAGTCAGAATGTCCAAGGTCAATGAGACAAAGGACAGCCCCTGCTGGTGATAATGTGCCTAAGGGGAACATTTATCCCTTTTGGGTGGGCCAACAACTAGTATAGCTGCTGTGCATTTCAGTGTGCTGGTACCTCACTAAGTTGGAATAGAGCTCTCTCAAGACCAACCTATATCACTTTTGGCCATTGTATTAGTTAGGGTTTTACTGCTGTGAACAGATACCATGACCAATGAAAGTCTTATATAGGAAAACATTTAACTGAGGTTGGCCTATAGGCTCAGAGGTTCAGTCGAGTATCATCAAGGCTGGAACATGGCAGCATCCAGGAAGGCATGATAAAGGAGGAGGTGAGATTTCTACATCTTCATCTGAAGGCTATTAGCAGAATACTGGCTTCCAGACAGCTAGGATGAGGGTCTATACCCACAGAGACACACCTATTCCAACGGAGCAACACCTCTAATATTGCCACTCCCTGAGCAGAGCATATACAAACCATCAAATTGCGTTCCCTGCCTCCGAAAGGCTGTTCAAACATTTAAATCTATGGGGGCCATACCTAAGCATAGCATAATGCACAGTACATTTAGTCCAACTTCAAAGTTCTCCATAGTCTATAGTAGTCTCAACAGTGTTAAAAGTGCAATGTTCAAAGCCTCTTCTGAAATTCATCTGATCACTTAACTGTAACTCCTAAAACCACACAAGGAACCACCTGGGCAGTCTCCAAATTCTGCATCTCCGTGTCTGATTTGAAGGTAGTCTTCAGATTTCCAACTCCTTTTTCATGTTTGTTGACTGCACCAAACTTCTTTTTCCTGGGCTGGTTCTTTTTCCTGTTAGCAGCTTTCCCCAGCAGATAGCCCATGGCTCTGTCATCTCAAACACCTTGGAGTCTCCAAGGCAACTTCAATGTTACTGTTTCTTTTTTTCCAAGGTCTACAATCCACACATGATATTCTGGAGTCCTCCAAATGGCTGGCATTTCTTCTCCACATCTATCTTTTGTAGCTAAGGACAATCCACTCTGTCTTGCTGTTCTTGGTGGTTATCCCACAATACTGGCATCTACCATACAATGGGATCTTCCACTACAACGAGACTTCACCAATACCCTCTCATAGGCTCTTTTCATTGTGCAAAACCTCAACTCCTTTGCATGACACCTTCTGTCCTGGGCTGTCAACTGCAACTGGGGCTGTACTTTCACCAATGGCTTTCCATGGGCCTCTCACAGTACCAAGCCTCAGCTGTTCTTCGTGACTCCTTCATGCCTTCAAATCCAGTATCACCTGGGTGACTCTTATACATTACCAAGTACATATGCAACACAAGGTATAAAATGTTGTCTATCTCTGGAACACAGCTTCTTTGTCATCTCAGAAAACACTTCCCAGAAAATTTTACCTCAGTGATGCTGGTCTCTTCTTAATCACCACTAATTTTCTAGCTCTAGCTAACCAGCATCGATTGTCACAGTAATCCCTTCTATTCTTCACTCTAAAGCCAGAGCCAAATGGCTGAAATTGCTGAGTTCTGCTGCTTGCTGGGGCTGGAACATTCTCTTCCCTCCTTGTTTTATTACTTTAATAATTCTGGGATTGAAGGTGTGTAGGGGTTTTCAGTCCCACACCCTCCTTACAGCCCCCCTCTTCCCCTGGGGTCAAGGTTAGGCCAAGTTCCATTTTCCACCCACAGGAACATTTTTGAGTAAAAAAAAAAAAATTTCAGAATGTACTGACTAATAGTCAATTGACTCTCAGGAATGTCCCAAGTAGAGTTCAGATGTGTGTCAGGCTTGCTAGCCCAATAGATTTAAAGATCAATATACTTAACCACTAAGTTGGAACTGTAACCTTACTGATGTAACCTGTGCCCCTAAAAAGTATAAAAACTGCTTGTAATAGCCATTGGGGTCTCCTTCTCATCACCTGTCTTGAGGGACTGATTGAGGGTTGACCTCAAGGGAAAATAAACCTCTGGCTTTTCTGTCAATCTGTGATTTGGGTCTTGGTGTCTCACTTGGGGGCATTTCGAAGTAATTACCACTAACCCAGGGTTGGGTTCTTACACCTCCACACCTGAACTTAAGCTTTTCTTCACTTAGAATTTCCTCTGTCTAAGGCTGGCCTTGAATTTTGTTTTATTTTTATATTTTTTAAAAATTTATGCTTGAATATATCTCCTGGAATTAAAGGTGTGTACCACATTGCCTGGATCTAAATGTAGCTGGGTAGGATTTTGGCCCCCAAATCCCAGTCCCTTAATTTGTTAGCTCCTTGAACACACAATTCATCTTCATTCCACTTCCTCATACCGCATTAATACTCTAGCCATATATTTTATATATTTCCTTTTTTTGCTTTCTATGCTTCCTTAAAGTGATCTTCCTGAGATTTAGCCAGGGAACAAAGTCTAGGATGGGTGTTTCTGAGACTCCCTTTGTCAATGCAATTAATCTGAGTCTCTTCACCTTAGACTTAGGCAGACTCTTGAGACAAAGGCAAAAAGCCACATTCTTCACCACAATACCTCAAAAACTGTCTCTAGGACTCATATTGAAATTCTCCACTGAAACTTCTTTGGCCAGGTCTGCACAATTCAAATCACTCTCAGTAACAAAGCCTTTCATATTCCTACTAGGATGGCCCATTAAGCCGAATTTGAAGAATTCCACTGCTTTCCAAAGTCTGAAAACCCACATTCGTCCAAACAAAAGCATGGTCAGGCCTCTATCATAGCAATACCCCACTCCCAGTACCAACTTCTGTCTTAGTTAGGGTTTTACTTCTGTGAGCAGACACCATGACCACGCCAACCAAGTCTTATAAAGGACATTTTATTGGGGTTGGCTAACAGGTTCAGAGGTTCAGTCCAGTATCATCAAGGCAGGAACATGGCAGCATCCAGGTAGGCATGCTACAGGAGGAACTGAGAGTTCTACATCTTCATCTGAATGCTGATAGCAGAATATTGGCTTCCATGCAGCTAATATGAGGGTCTTAAAGCCCACACCAGAAGTGAAACAAGTACTCCAACATGGCCATACTATAATGCTACTCACTGGGCCAAGCATATGCAAACCAGCACAGTCATGTACCCAAAAGATGATTTATCCTACTACAAAAACATTTGTTCAACCTACTCTATTCATATTGCCAGAAACTGGAAACAGACTAGATGTAGATCAATGTGAGAATGAATAAAGAAAATGTGGTACATGTAAACAGCAGAGTATTACAGGCAATTAAAATATAAAATAAAATCCCAAAATACTGACGTAAATGGCTGGCCCTAGAAAAAACATTTATATGGGTGAAGTTACCCAGATCCAAAAAGACAAATATGGTAATATGGTGTGCATTTACGTATACATGAAAGTTACCTATTAAAACTTTAATAAAAGTATAATCTGTATAAACACTAGAGGTTAGATATAGATTAAAAGACTGGAGGGGAGAAAGGTATATGCGTCTCTCTGGGAGGGAAAATAAAGTAGATAATTATGGATGGAATGGAGGGAGAGGGGGAATGTAAGGTTAGTATCAAAAAGAATATATGAAGGGGCAGCAAAGACTAAGGGCCATTTGAGGGGTCATGTGGAAATTTAACAGAGTAGAACCTTTATAAAATACATATATGTCTGATGTTGAAGATTTTGCACCAAATGCCATGGGACAGAGCACCAACTGAACATCTCTGCTCACCAATTGAAGGCTCTGGGTCCAAGAATTAGTTGCATCAATTAACTTAGTTAAGACAGTTCTCCACAGACAGGCACACTGGCCAACCCAATATTGTCAGTCCCTCTGTGAGCCTCTCTTCCCAGGGGATCCTAAATTCTGTCAAGTCTACAATTAAAGGTAGCCATCCCAGGGAATTGGAAAGAAAGGAGCCAGGGAACAGCAGCAAAAAGACATGCAGAAGATATCAAGGATCAAAACAAATAGTATAAAAGAATGGAATTTTCAGAGAGTAAAACACAATTAAAAACTTAAAAGAAAGACCAGGGCACATAGAAGTTAATGCCTTCCTGTATGGTGTTGTTGTTGTTGCTGCTGTTATTGCTGTTCTTTCAGAAATGTGCAGACCAAAGCAAAGACAGGCATTGTTGTGGTACTCAAGCTTCTCTAGATAAATTGAACCAATAGAATGAATACATATATTATAAAAGAAGATTAATAAGACTGATTTACTTGATACAGGTTGGGTAGCTCAATGCTCTGCTCCAATAGAGTATCAACAGAGAGCTCAGGAGTTGTTCTGTTCTTGATACTGGATGACTCTGAAGTCCCAGGATGATACCAAAGGCCCAGGGATTCCCTGAAGAACTTGTGGTCATCTGTTCACTTTGGAATACTGAAGAAGCCCAATTCAGGTATTAGCAAACCTGGTAAACAGGGAAGACAAGATGGATAGATATACTCACCACAGGAAGTCAAGGCAGGCAATCAGAGAACATCTGCTTCTCCTTGGACTTCCTTCCAGCAGGGCCATCATACAGTGCTCCCCATTCTGGAAACATGTCCCTCTCATAGTTAAACTTTCCCGGCAGTGACACCACAGGTATGCCCAGTGGAAGATCTTTTAGTTGATTCCATATCCAACCTGGCTGACAATAAAATTTAACCATCAATCAGGATCTCTTTCCCTCTCCTTCAGTGTTCCATGTCTATTGCTTCCCAGAGGCTTTGGAGCACATGGAGCCATTAAAGAGAGGAAATGCTGTCCCACATTCAGTGACCTTTGGGACGTTTAGGGGTTCCTTTGTAAACTACATTTTAGCCTTCCCAGGGCCACGGTGTCCTTTTGTTTTCTACTTCCCAGATATCCAGCCTCTGCTGTCATTTATAAAAGACAAAGCAAATTAATTGCTAGGAAGTGGTACCACAGTGTGTGAGGTTTTCCCTCATCTACCTTTATCTACTCACTGCCCTGTTCTGGACCAGTGTTCTGGGAGATTTGATAAATGAGCTCATTTCCTTTGAGAAAGTGGATTTTCTAATCAGTTAAGAACAAATTTTCAAGATTTTATTAGTACTCTTGATGACCAGTTCTGCTCCATTTAATCCCATTAGCTTGAAGTCCGAGAAAGCAAGAAAATTGGGGAAATATTTTGCTTTGACTTTTGCTTTTGTTTTGTTTTGTTTATTTTGTCTTTTCTTTATTTTATTTTACTTTATTTTTTCTTTCTCCTGGAACTTACTTAAAAAAAGGATGCCCTAGAACTCAAAGAGATCCACCTGCCTCTACTTCTTGAGTGCTATGAGTAAAGGCAGTGCCAGAGAAAGATTTTAGTTTTCAACTTTTGTTTGTTTCAATTAAATGAGTCCTCTGGAGAACCAGGATGAAAAGGCTCCCAGGGTCTTGGTCCATCCGGAACAGCTGGAAGTGTTACAGCTCTTATAAGGAAAGTGAGTAGGTTTTGGGAAGGCAGTTCCAGCATCACAGGCAGGAGAGCTGGTAGGCTTGGAAGTGTCAGTGCCAGTGTCAGTGGGAGGGACAGGATGGCAATGGCAAAGTCTAGGGATAAATGCCTCAGAGGAGAGAACTCTTCCGTAAGTGTTACAGTTCAGCAAAACTGTCACTCTCTGATGATCCTCAGTGAAATAACTTGTGTACTTTATCCCATTTGGATGGTAACTTTATAATCATTGAGGAGTAGGATCAGATTTAGGGGTAGTTGTTTCTTAGTGGCTCTGTTTGAGATGTTAATGATGTTCCATTTGCCTGGGGAAGGACTTGAGGTATTTTCCCTACATGATTATTTGTTATGTCCATTTCAGTTGGGTGATGTGGTTACATGTTCCAGAGCAGGTAGTGCTAGTCATGGAATGATTCTCAATATACTCAATTATGAGATTCATAGGGTCTGAGCTCACTCAACTTTACCATTCCGTCTGTGTGGTGGCATCATACACTTGCCCCACATAAATTCATACAGACATCAATAAAAAAATTTCTGTTCTCAACTCAGAAAGGAGTTAAATTGAGCGGCCATGGCCTGGAACACAGATTCAGATTAATACTGAACCCTGTGGTGTTCTTACAATGTAACAAGTTCATAAAGTTTTAGGGTAGAAGAACAAAGAGTCATAAGTGAAGGAATTTTTCAAACATGATGGAAATGCCAGTAAAGTGGGTTACAACAATGCTGGGAACAAACCTCAGCCATTGGCTTCAAACGCTGGCTGGTGACATAGGTGGAAGCCACTGGTATGTTAAGGTGTCATCTGTTAGTTACAAAGATCTCAGACACAGAAGTGGACAAGGAATGGCTAATTATAAATGCCCATGGTGAATTTCAATTTGTTTCTGGACCTGCAGCATTCCATTAAATGATTCCTTCACAATCATTAAAACTCTGATTAGTTATCCATCTTCTGAAGGTATTGTGGGCAACAAAATTCCAGGGGCTCTCATTCATACTGACTAATAGTAGAAAAAATTATCCAAATGTATAAAGGTGGAGAAGAAAATACACACTTTCTTCAAAATCTTCATCTTCCCTCTGTCTCCTCACTGCTGGAGTCAAATGCTTGTGAGACACTCAGATCTTTCTGCCAGGTACATGCAGGAAAAGCCAGAAGCCTTAGTCTGTGACAGCAGAGCAAGGAATAAAGGGAAAGTCATCAATGCTAACATATGAAACAATCAAGTTGGCAGAAAGACTAGAGGGCTTCCCCACTGCAGGGTTATATGTAATAACATAGACTATGCTCAAATTTCTGCCATTATGACAAAAGGCATGCTGTGAATGACCTGTCACCCAAGACTTTTGAGCCTAAAACTTACTTTGGGTCTCTTTCGTACTTCTCCTCTTAGGAGTCATTTTCTTTTTCTTAATAAAAGGTCTCTGTTTCTATCACTGAATCAATCTGTCCCTGAAATACACATTCCAGTACACTGAAATCCACAAATCTCACCAATTTCTTTTTACTTGAATCCAAACTTACAGCAAGATCATATCCTGAAGGAAGTTGCTGCTTCAGAAACAAAGCTAAGGCATGTGGGCTCAATCTGTCTGTGAAACCTCTACCCCTTTGATTGGCTTGATTCTGCTGATCTATCTGAGTAAGTAAGTATCTCCTTTTTCTTTCACTATGCTCTATGCCCCCTGCATAAGTTAAATGTTATGTCATAGAGGTTGAAGTTCCCCAATGTGTAGCTCTGCCCTCGATATAACCCTCAAAATAGCTTCCAAGGAAGCAGAGGTCCATAGAACCCCATGGTGTAGGTTTTCTTGAATGGAGAGTGGAAAGTCGTTCTGCTAGGAACCACTTGTGCCATGAATGAAGGGAATCATTATATCCTTTCCTCAAAGCTGACGGTGATCCTGAAACCTAAAGGGAAATGGTTCAGTGGACAGGTAGGAAGTAGCTACATACCCAGAGGAGAAAAGACACTTTTATTTACTTCCAAGCTTGTGAACAAACCAGCAGAAGGCTCTTGAGGAGTCCTCTAATTTAGGATTGATTTTCGTATACCAACCATTCAAGACTTCTTTAGTGGTGCATCTGTCACTTTTAGCTTATAGATTTTTTTTATATGGTTATTAAAATTTTAATTTAATCTTCATTTTTGAAATACACTTTCTAAAAATGTAACTGTATTTGAAAGTCCTAGATTCTCTAACTTCTAAACGCTTTCCCTTACTGATGAAATTATTTTTATAATGAAGTATGTCCTTAACCTGTTTTCACATGGCTGCTGTAAGAAAGGAGGAAGAATATGGGGTAACTGCAGAGTAGATTTTGAGTCAATGTTAGTTCTTTTCAATTCACATGCCCCTAACCTTTTCTGGAGAAGAGCAATCATTCTAAAGACAATTTGACACTAACAACATCTTCCTGGCAAGCACCTCCTTCAATTCTTCGATATTTAGTAGATAAAATGAAGACATCAGAAACAACCAGACTCAGGAAAGCCTGGGCTCCCATTCTTGCTAGAAGTAGGACTCTGAGCAAGATTCTATACCATTCCTGTCTTCGTCAGGCTTTCTACTGCTAGTAAGACAACTCTCATAAAGGAAATCATTTAACTGGACATGGCTTACTGGCTCAGAAGTTTTGTCCATTATCTTCATGGCAGGAAGCATGGTAGCACACAGGCAGATATGGAGCTAGAGAAGGAGATAAGAGTTCTATATCTGGATAGGCAGGTAGCAAGAAGAGAGAGAGACAGTGGGACTGCCTTGAGCATTTAAAACCTCAAAGTCCAGCTATTGACAGAGACATAGTTTCACCAACAATGCCATGCCTACACCAACATGGCAACACCTCCATAGAGTGCCACACCCTAGTGACCAAACATTCAAATCTGAATGAATGTGTGCATGTATGTGGGCATTTGTGCATATATGAATTGTATATATATGTATATATGTATTTATGTGTGGATGGGTGTATGAATATATGTATAAATATATGTGTATATTTATGTACATGTGTATATGTATGTATTTGTGTATGTATATGTATCTGCATATATATGTGTGAGTACATGAATGTATGTGTTTGAGTTTAGGTGTGTGTGTGTCTGTGTGTATGTGTATGAGTGAGTGTGTGTATGTGTACATGTATGAATGGTATATGTATATAAATTATATATGTATATATATATACATACATACATACATACATATGTGGATGTTTATGTAAATGTGTACATGTATGGATGTATATTTGTATATGGTTGTATATATGTGAATGTTTATATTTGCAAATATTTATCTGTATAAATATGCATGTATGCATGCACATATGCATGTGTATGTATGGATATATATATGTGAAGGTATGCATGTGTGAATACCTGGATGTGCATAATGTGTGGATGGACATGGGTTTGTGTTTGTATGTATAAATGTATATATATAAATATACTCGTGTGTATATATGAATATGTGTATGTGTGTGTATATATATATATATATATATATATATATATATATATGTGCATGTAGATGTGGATGGATGGATGGATATATGGATGTGTGTGTATATAGATGAGTGTTTATGTATGTATGAGACACAGTGCAAGAGAACTCATTAGTTTTTATTATCAACTTGATTGGGCATGGGATCAACTAAACATCATGCCTCTGGGAGGATCTGTGAGATCACTTCTAGAAAGAACTAACAGACAATTAAAAAACCCTTTCCTGACGTGAAAACCCAGATTCTTCAGTCTTCCTACCTACACTGACTGTGTCTTTACAGGATTCCTCCAGTCCTTAAGCCGTAGATGGAGACATATGCATTAGCTCAGCCCCTACTTGATTCTTATTGTCTCTGCTGTTAGACTGCCTAAGATCTATTGTGTGAGCCAACCTAAAACTCTCCTTTTGATATACATTCATCTTATCACTTCTACTCCTCTAGAGATCCTGACCCATACAGGAGCTATCTGTCAAATGGTGGTCTTTGTTATTTCTGTATCTAGAGGTGAGTGAGTAAAGGGCCAACTCTCATTCCGTGTCCTGAATAGGCAGAAGTTATGCTGAGAATTGAATTTCATTATTCACTTGTTTTCCAGAAGAAACTGTCCCAATTTCTGATCTAGGAACTCTCCTAGGCCAAAAGCAAGCTTTTTCTTTTGAAAGCAAGTACTCTAGGCACATATAATTGAAAAGTTAATGTCATTTATTCATAAGGTCACTGGAACATAGACCATAATTATAATTTATGCCTACAGTTCAGCCAAGAGTCTTGTGGACATTACACTTTACCAATATAGGCAAGCAGAAATGGCATCTCCAACATAAGTGTCCCTTCACCTCAGAGCAACAAAGTCAGTGCCAGAACTCAAGAGATTCTGAACTTCCACAGTGAAGCAAGAGAGAGAGTGTAAGGTGACCAGTCTACTGCATCTATGTGACATCTAGAGAGTGTTCTTGTTTCTGAGCCTTAACTTTCTTCTCTGCAAATTGGCTACACCCTCAATTCTGCTCAAGTAGTGGGTGAACCATACATGGTTGTATTAGATTAGTCATGCAGGTAACAGCAGGAAGGACAGGAGAAAAGAAAATAGATGAACGGAAGCTGAGCAGTTTGTAAATTTGGTAAAGTGGCTGCTACACTGGCATAAAGACCACTTTGATTCTAGAGAATTCACATTACAAATAAAATTTTAGCATAGTAGCAAATGCTTTTAATCCCAGTGTCGAGAAGGGGAGACAGGGTTGTCTCTGAGGCTCTCTGTCCAGTCAATTTAGCATATTTGGAGAGTTTCACACCACCATGAGACCCAGCCTCCAATGATCAAGATGGATAGTAACTGAGAAAAACATCAAGACTGACCTCCAGCAATCTACTTTCGTACATATACAGACATATTCATAAACAAATTTATATGCAAACAAAAAAGTAGAAGTGTAACTATTAAGTTTTGAGACTAATTCCTGCCAAGACTAGAGAAGATATTCAATCTTAGTTCTCAGATCGACCTCTCACTCCAGCTGAGACCTCAGCTGTGATACTCAATGAGAGTGGGAGCTCTGACCTCTCCTCTCTCCAACAATGTGATGCATTCTTCCTGTCAGAACTCAGAGAGATTTTCTGAGGGAACTTTGATTTAGGAGCACTCATGTTGTCTCAAGTTGTGTCCTTGACAACTTCAAGTTCAGGATGGTCTTCTCAGAGGACTGGGAGGGTATATCAACCATTAGGCAGGCATATTCAGAAACAAACATCTAAACTTGTCAAAGAAGCTGCTGCTCTCTTTAAACGACTGTGAGTCTGTCTCTAACATTGCTTTTTATTTCAGATAATATCATCAGAGATATGAGGCAGAGCCTGAACCCTGGCAGTGTGAACAAACCTGTTTTATCTACCATGCTGAAAAGTTAAGTTGAACAAGTGATAGTGAAAACAGAGAAAAGAGTTAGAAGCTACTTTGCTAGAAAGCACTGACTTCCCACCTTGGCCCTAAAAGGAAGCTAAAAGCAGTGAAATATCAACAACTCTGCCTATATTTTATGTCTATGTCCTTTCTTTATAGATAAATACTTACTTCTATGTTATACCGTGAAACATGGCAATAACAAACCAGCATTTTCCTACTTGAACAATATCATCTCACTTCAAGGCAGAAGGCACAAAGATGCGAGTCCAGTCATTGCACTAAAGATATGCTTGTGGTCATAATGTCCTTCTGGTTCCTAAGCAAAACCAGAACCAAAGTTTTATCAACCAGATCACATATTGACCGAGACTGCTTCATTGTGAAAGTCTCTTGCTCCTTTGCCAAGGTTCTTTATTTATACCTCAAAGACAGAAGACAGACAGGATAACTGGGCCCTCTTCCCACTTTACCCAAGATCAAGTCTTCTTCTGTTTCCCCATGAGACAGTTTCTTACTTTGTAGCCCTGATTTGTGTGAAGTTTGCTATATAGATTAAACTGCGTGTAAAGTCACCATACTCTTCCTGAGTCTGCCACCTGGGTGCTGGCATTGCAGGTTTCTATTACCAAGCTTGGCCTGACTCTTCATTCTCTGCTTTCCATCATAACTTAATTTTAATTGGCAGATTGGGACATTTTGGTCAAGCCTAGTCTTTTGGCATTTCCAGAATCAGAGTTTTTACCCTGACAGTATGATGCATCCCCACATCTGTACCTGATAATGAGTCTGCCATGTATGACCAAGCATGAGTTTCCCTCATGAAAGTTCCTCTGCTTTGGTTGCTGAGGGAGGCACAGCTTAGTCCAACCCTTACTTGCTGCAAATAGTAAGGCTCTCTTCAAAATTACCTACTGAATGTGCTTTCAGCTTTTTTCCCAGCAATATTTTAGTTTCTGTGAAGTCTCTGTCACAGGAATGACTCCTCATAACCAGGAAATGTTTCCTGTCCTTCATTAACTATGCCACTCTGATAATTTTAATTGTTGACAGAATGTTGAATAATCTAGAAAGAGTTTCGATGAGCTATTGTCACAATATGAGTGACATATCTATAGGATATTATCATGATTAAAGTAGGAAGAATCTCCCACTGTGAGTAGCCCAACTCACTAGTCAGGCAATTCTGAACTGAATAAGAATAGAGAAGGATAGCTGAACATAGGTGTTCTTGTATTTCTCTTTTTCGTTCCTAAATACATGTGATGTGAGCAATTGCCTGAAGCTCACACTTTCGGTGACTTCCTTGCAGTGATGAAGGAAGTGAGATCTGGAAGAAACAAAACAAACAAACAAATAACAACAACAACAACAACAAGAAAATCCCAAACCCCTTTTCTTCCTTCAGTTGTTTTCATTTTATCACAGCAGAAACAAAATTATGACTCTCACTAGACTGTCACCATGCACATATCAGAACCTTGTACACAAACCAACAGGACAGAAATTTGAAGAGTCAGTCATGTCCTCTACCTTCTGCTCCTTAGAGCTAAGTTGAACACAATGAATGTTTTGACGGTGACCCTGAGAACATTTTGTGCCTTGCTTCTGATGGATGGAATGGTGTTAAGTTCCAACTCTTAGAGTTGTCATGAGATTACCAATGTTTTTCCCTACACTTCTGCCCTACCCTCATGATCAATCAATATTCAGGGATCTTTAGATTGTTAACTAGCCAGATACCATGAAATAGTTGGACAGCACCCCACAAAACTAATGATAACCATTGCTGGTATGGCTATTATAGACTGCCCCTCCTCAGCCAGCTTCTTTATCTATTTTCTAGCCTCTTTTTAAAGTGAACCCAGGCTGTATTTTAGCCAGTTTCCTAATTGCAGGCTAAAGATGGCCCACAAATGTGTAGTGTGGATAATTGCAACCTTCCTAGACTTCTTGGACTCTTGGTGCAGCTGATGTCTTCTCTCAGTAGTTCCAGGAACCTTGATACTTGTGTTCTGCTGGGCCAAATCATAGCCCTCTGTAGACATATCAGAAATGTCATTTGACAATGAAGGCCTCTTCATTCTGATTTGAGCTGTGAACGTGGACCTGATTCCCTCAAGTGTTTGGTCCCCCAAAGTATTTGATTCCGTAAGTTATTAGCTTTGACAGTCTAAGTAGAGTTAAATTATATGTGCCTCACAGAATTACCAGCAGCTAAAAGAGTGTTAGCTCAGAGAACTGAATGGCTCCCATATCCCCTCAATGTCCTTCTTTCCTTGCTTTCTGGTGCTTGAACTCACTTCAATAGAAAGCAGCACGCTTTATTCTACAATTCAAAGTAGGCCTTTAAACAGATTTCTTTAACTAACAGAACACCATGATTACTCTTACTGAACTACTGATGAACAAGACTGAAAGAAACAAGCAAAAAATATCCTTAAACCCAGGAGTAGAGATTGAAGGCACATATGGTTTGTCATAAAGCACATTTGGTGACATAATCTAGATTCAGGCCTTCAATTTGGCAATTAGTAGCACACATAGTTTGTTATGTCAACTTGAAACAATTAATAATCACTTGAGAATGAAGTCTCAGTGACGTTTTATGTGCATTATGCCACTATAGGAACATGTATCTAAAAGACTGTAATGATTGTTACTTGATGTGGAGAGACTCACTTGCTGTGGGTCAATCCATTTCTTAGCCAAGAGATCCTGGATAGAAGAGAAGGTAAGCTGAGCACAAGGATGGATATATGAATTTGTGGATATGTGCTCATGACTGTGAATGTGATATGACTAGCTGCTTCAAGTTTCTGTACCTTGACTTTCTGCAGTGAATATTGAGAAAAATAAAACCAATCTCCTTTAAGTTGCTTTTTTTTTCAAGATATTTTATCAAACATACTAGGGATAAAACTAATACCATGTTCAAATGTCACGAGCAAAAGCACCTACATTTAATATGTTTTCTTCTGAGTTTCCCCCGGAAACACATTTGTGTATATGCAGAAAGAGACACATATGAAAATTCTTCATAAATCACAGGTTATAACAAAACTAAGAATTCAGGGGCTTGGAGATAGTTCACTTGAGAAGAGTACTTGCTGTGCAAGAATGAGAACGTGAGTTAGAATTCACAATACTATAGTAAACGCATGGCCATACAAACCTGTAACCTCAATAATACAGGAGCCAGAGACAGGAAGACTGTTGGAGCTTGCTTGCTAGCTACCATCTTAGCTACAAGTTCAGTGAGAAAGCCAGTCTCAACAGATAAACACAAAAAGAGTGATGAAGACACTTAATATCCTCTACTAACATTCACAAACATATGAAGAGGTATGTATACCTGACCCCCCCAAACACACACACACACCTTATACATATACTGCATACACACTACATACATTGACCACATACATATACATATATAGCGTGTATACTCACTGTATACATCTGCAGACTTACTACATACAATTACCACATACATATGTTTGCACACTTCACACATGCTCCACATACCCATGCACACACATTACACACATACACCTTACACATACACATATACACATACTATACACAGATACACATATACACAAAATTTCATTTACAAGCCAATTTATAGAAATCTGGAAAAATAACCAGTGATACATCTATGCTATAAATTATTAGGTTCTGATTTAAAAAAAAAATAAGTAAGTGTAGCAAGGATGGTATGAAAGACCTTAAAGATGGTTTTAAGTAAAAATAAAGCTTTAAGACAATGCATGGGGAATAATCATAATCAAGGTTGGGAACTCACAAGCATAGAAACAGGGTTTAGATCTCAAAACCCACAATAATGCCAGAGATGCATCTGAAATTCTAGTATTCCCATGGTAAGTTGGCTAATTCTGGGTTCAAATGAAATATCCTATCTCAATGAATAAGACTGAGAGTAATGAGAGTAATAAGAGTTTTGACATCAATCCAGTGCCTCCAAACGCATATGCAGGCACTTGAACACATGGCATACATATAATACCAAAATGATTGAAAAAGAAAAAATAATCACACACACACACACACACACACACACACACACACACACACACGTCCTTTTTCTATAAATAAATTATGTCAGTATTCAAATGTGGGTTTTGCATTCTACCCAGCCATTGGAGTACTGGACACAGCCGCTGGGGAGGCAAAACTCAGGTGTGCTTGGCAGTGTTTGCTCTGTCCTTGTCTGGTGCTGGGCTTTAGAGAAGCACCTAGACACTGTTCAGGAAGTGGGAGTACACAGTCTAAACTGTGGTAGGCAGAAGTTGTGTTTCCCTTCCTCATGGGCATCCATTCACCATTGTGGTGCTGCAGAGACTTTGGGAATGAAGGATCAGGAGTCCATTGGCCCACTAAGAGGCAGGGATCTTTGGGGGTTGACAGGCTGAGGACTGGGATGAACCCAGAGCTGGGGAAGTGGGGAACTCCAGATTACCTCATCAGCAAAGGTCCTTAGCTTAACAGAGGTGGTTTGGAAGCACAGAGAGGACTTCTATGGGAGAGTTAGGCTGCAGCTCTGTAAGTGAAGGCCTTCTCCATACTTCCCACAGCAGTTTCGATGAAAGAGACAGTCTATGTTTAATCTATACTGTTTATTGAGTGTTCATTGTGGAAAAATGGATCCATACCAACTCCTAGGGTTGGACCAGAGTTTAAATACTTTTTGCAGTGAAGACTGTCCAGGAAAGAAAGCTTATAGGCTAAACCTTCAGGGCAGAATTCTGATTTTGGCTACATGAACCCAGGTAACATTTCCAATGTGGGAAGTGTGACATGTGTCCCAGGCCAGAAATCCGGCAGGGAACTGAGAACCACCTACTGTATCAGGTAGGTGCCTGGATGCCAGGGACTCTAAACCCACTCAACCATACCAAGTTTCCTGGGATGGTCCATTGTCCCACAATCAAATATATAAGTAAAAGATATGAAGAGTGACAAAGCAGACACAAGAGTGGCTATGTTTAAAAGAATAGTAGTTTAAGTGACATTTAGAGGAATATTAGATATATTTCAATTTTATTTGCAATGATAATACATTTACTACATACTTACACAATTTAAAATATTTAGTAATATTAAATAATTCTATTTTGGAAAAACTTTGGCATCCTTATTTTACAAACCACAGTGTTAAAGATTATATATATATATATATATATATCCTAGCATCTGGGTACTGTCCCTGCCTCTGTGGGTGTTTGCTATACAAGCATGATCACCTGAGTTTGAATCCCAGACACATTTTAGAAGCAGGTACATTTGCACACACCTAAAATCTCAGCACGTTGGTAGCAGAGAGGAGGATCCCAGCGTCTTGCTGAGCAGCCATTCTAACTTGGTCAATGAACTACTTCTTCAGTGGTAATTTGAAAAAATAAGGTACAGGGTAGTCAAGAAAGAATATGTTGAATGTTTACCTGGAAAGATGTGACACAAACATCTATCTACCCCAGAGAGGGAACTAAGAACAGGAGAGAGAGAGAGAGAGAGAGAGAGAGAGAGAGAATTCTACCTCATAGCATTTTGTCTTGGCTTTGCCCCACCAGCTAGGTGTTCCTGACTCACTATAAAAGGGGCTGTTTGCCTCTTCTGCTCTCTCTTGCTTCCTTGCTTTGGCTCTGTCCTCTTCTCCCTTCCCTGACCCACCCCATTTCCATCACCGAAGGCAAAGCAGGAACACAGCCCTGAGTCTGAGCTACCACTCTTGCTGCCACCATCCCACCTCCAAGGGACTGCTGCAGGAACACTTTCGCTCTGGTATCTCCCATCTTGCCTGTTTAAATTCACCATCCTGTGTTTTATGAAGGAGCTCTCTCACACCACCTGGGTGGAGTTGCTAGGAGACAGAACGCTACTTCAGATGCTTCCCTTCCCCTGCCCACAGTTGAGTCCAATAGGCTGGGCTTTCCACATGGTCTCTGCATGTGTGTGCATCCTTCGCTTGCTCCCCCTTTTGCAAGTTCTACCACCAACACCATTGGCTACCCCTGTGTAGATGCTGTTGGTACCTCAGTTATACATGCCTGAATGGATCAAATTCCCCAGCCGGCTCCAGCAGGGATTGAGCAGCAAGCCTGCTAGGGTCTGCATGCAGTGGCCTCCACACTGATCATTAGTGGATCGTGCCCATGAATAGTCATCTGCTTTCTTTACATTCCCTTTCATCACTACTAAGTCCAAAGCCAGTGCAGCTCCTTGCTCCCATGCCCCAAGACTGTTCCCATAGTCTGCCTGCCTGCTTAGTTCGTACAGCAGGTCTGAACCTGCCTGGACATATATTCTGTCACAATGTCTCACACAGCTGCTGTAACTTCTCTGATTTCTTTCCATTCTGGTTCATACAAACTCTAAGTCAAGTGTTTCTCTGCTAATGCAAAAAGTGCTTTTCCTCAGCTAATGCAGTTACTAGGTAACAGTAAGAGTTACTTAACAATTAAGATTTTCCTTCCTCTCCTGCCTTGATAAATGATAAACTATTGCCATTAAATGATAGTGTGCTATATTGTCTAACTAAGATTATGCTTAATATATACTGCTCTCAATCTTGACAGAAGTCTGCTAATATATTAATACTTAAGCTTATGACAGACAGACTGCCTAACAATGTCTCAAAAGATAATAGATACAGCTACAAGGGACTTCCTGTATTTTGGTATGAAAACCACAGAAAGGCACTACCATTAACCAGCCCAGACTTGGTCTACACTGTTTTCAAAACTGGATATCCTGAGAGTCAAATGCTTTATATTGCCTAAAGTCAATTTGGGTCTTTTCTCATTTCACATTTGAAAGCCTTAGGTCTTAGTGGTATGTCAACTAATTCAAATTTAACTCCCTTCATAGCCTAAAACATAGCAGGAATAGAGAAGGAAAGATAAAAGCACAGGCAGAGTGGTCATCTACAATATATCCCTACAGAGAATGGAACTGCCATTTTTTAAGGTATGTTTTTCACTTTAATTAACCTCATCAAAAATTCTCAGAGATGTGCCTGGTGGCTTTCCACCTGGATGATTTCAAATTCTGTCAAGCTGACAGTCAACACTGTGTCTTAGTCACTATTCAATTGTTGTGAAGAAACACCATGATCAAAATAACTATTATAAGAGAAACATTTAATTAGAGCTTACTGATAGTTTCAGAAGTTTATTCCATTACTATCATGCTAGAGGTCATTGAGGCATGCAGGCTTCTGTTAGAATAGTAGACAAGAGTTACTTCTTCATCCATATGCAGTGAAATAGTTTCTGGGCTTGGCTTGGGCTTTTGAAACCTCAAAGCCCACCAGCTGTGTAACACTTCCTACAACAAGGCCACATGTCCTAATCTCTCTAATCCTTTCAAATAAGGCCACTCCCTGGTGACTAAGCATTCAAATATATGAGCCAATTCAGGGCATTCTTATTCAAATCACAACAGACTGCCATATTGAGTAACTATAAGCAACAGAAATGTATTTCTTGAAGCCTCATATCAAGACAGATGTGGTGTCTATTAGTGTCTATTGCCTGATTCATAGAAGGCATTTTAGATAAGCCCTTACAGGGTGGAAGACCAGGGAAGATCCATGATGTTTGTAGAAGGGCACTAATCTCACTCATGAGATTACCTTCTGACTTCATTATCATCCAGAGGCTGTATATCCCAAAACCATCAACTGGAGGATTAAGATTTTAATGTATTACTTTGAGAGGGGACACAGTAAAGCCAAAACAATAGCCATCTTGGAGATGGACCAAAAGTCAGAGAAACCTGAGACACTGGGCTTCAGATTCAAGTAGAAGGAGCAGAGTCAGATTGACCACCCATCAAAGATGGGGAGAAGCCTTAACTTTCACACACATTGGTAGGGAGAGAAGTGCTCTAAAATGGCCCATATATTTCAGAGAATGGGATTCTCTATGATATTAAATATTGAGTTGCCATATGGTGAAACAGTTTAGTAAGAGCTGGCCACAAAGCACTCAAGTTTGAATGCTCTAAAATGGTTTTTCACAATAGACCAAAAGTGAGAATTTTTCAAATTCCCACTGGCAAATTTATAAATATATAAAATATGGCTTGTATATCCAGAATATAGAATAATATGTGACAATTTAAAAGAAATGAAGTGCTTATACATGCAGCATAAATAGACATTAAGAACATAATATCACCTGGAGGAAACTAGCCATAGAAGGTTACATTTGAACAGTTTCATTTTTCATAAATTGTCTCAAGCAAATCTATAAAGGAACCATGAATTTATGACTACCTAATACCAAGAGGGTTGGTTAGGAATGAAGAGTGACTGCTAGTAGGTGTTGTGTTTCCTTATATGGTAAAGCAAACGTCTTATAATTAGTGTTGGTTGTGTAAGCAGTAAACATACTTCAGGATATTGAACTGAACAATCAAAGTTGGTAAGTTAAATTGTATGCAAGTAGTGTCTTCCTAAAGATACTGAAAGCAGATAAATAAGTACCAGGAAAAAAAAAGAAAGAAAGAAATGGTATAAACCAGATTAAATATCCAGGGATGGGCAGGAGATGGGAGTGAAGGCCTTTAACACAGTTACCCAGGAGGCAGAGGCATGCCAACCTTAATGAATTTTAGGTCAGTCTGGTATACATAGCAGGATATGAACTATCCCGGGCTCTCTGGAGCCAGGGCCTCCACACCGCTCCTGGGAAACTAACCCTAGTGACATTCCGAGAACTAGTTGTCTTTGTACAAGATAAGTTGTCCTTCCCACCTCTTGGAAACAGACCGATCACAAACAGTTTGGCACCAGATGGTCTGGCTTGATAAAATAGTTAAACCATGACAGCCGGGAGGCCACAAGCTTCCTTTCCCCCTCCCTTCTGCATTCGTTTTTTCTTTAAAAAGCGACATGTGTCTGAAATAAAGTTGAGACCTTGACAAAGCTTTGCTTGGTCTCGCTCTTCTCTCTCGCCCATTTTCCTTTCAGGTTTGGTACCCCTCGACCCCACAAATAACGAGGTGCCGCTGGGCGGGGCACAGGGCTACATAGTAAAATCATGTCATATAAAACATAAAAATAAAAACAAATAAACCAACATGGCTGAGTACATCTCAAGTGAAGGGTAAGACAAAGTTTGTAATAGTTAGTTGATACACTACCAGACTGGCTTCTAAATATTTATGCTCATACCCATAGATATTACTACTATCAGTCATAATCAGAGAAACTTCAGTGTGTAATGAAAGGCAGCAAATTCAGAGACGCATGGCTGCTCAAAATACTGAGCATAAACAATGGTTAATCAATCAATAAGCCTACAACATGATATTCATGATACCCTCTCTAGGAGAACAATGCATAAGAGAAGAGAGGGAGAGTAGATGAAATGCTGTCCTGTAAGCATGACACAGCCTATATAATTCTGGCCTCATTGAGGCAAGGATTGCCTGCAACGGGCCTATACAAGATGGGTCTATCAAAAGTCAATCATAGATATGGGAGGAGCCATGTGAATCTACTGTTTTCCTGCTGAACTATGAGCTACTGTTGAAGTCTAGGAAAGGAACAGTGAGTTATAAAACCAAGCAGCCATGAACCTGTGAAAAGGGCTTGTGGAGGTGGAGACATAGGAGTGAAAGGAGGGTAGGAGGTGAGGGAGACAGGCATCAAACTACACTATACCTATGTAGGAAATTATCAAAAGAGCAAATTCCATAAAAACTAATAAAATAAATAATAAAAGAGGAAGATGAAGAATGTATTATGTACAGATAGTTTTTGGAGTAAGTTAGCAAATAGTCAAGAGTTGATCAACGCCTAGATCTCCACATTTTGAGTCTGCTGATCAAGAAGCCCATGACTCAGGGGCAGTTTGTTATATTCCTGGGACACAGCCTGGAATAGCTCATTTCCAAAGATGTCTGCAGGGAGAGTTTCTAAATTTGTGGGCAGAGCAGCCTGCCTGCATCTACTTCTCTAAATGATGTACTCTTCTTTCTTCCTTGTTAGGTATGCAGAACTTCTTATGCAAGATGATTTTAAGTGAAAGTGGGATGGCTAATCTAGACTATCAATTTGATGAAATTGAGAATTGTCATGGAAACTGATCCCTGGGCAAATGTCTAGAAGAGTTATCTAGATTAAATTAATGAAAGGGGAAGACCCACCTTGAATCTAAGCATTGCTGTGCCCGTTCTGAGAAACCCAAAAGCCCACCAAAGATCAGATTCTTAGGCAATCACACTAGTGTCCTTATTAAAACCTTGAGCTTGGGCCACACCATTGTATCTGACAAAGCTGGTAGGGAGGGTGAAACCTGGAGATCTCAGTGGGACATGATTTTATAGGGAGTGGCAAACAAGTAAGGGGGTTTCCTGCCTGGCAAGCATTGAATAGAATTGAATGACTATTGTAAGCCAACAGGTAGGTGCTCTGAAACAAAGCCATGTACAATCACAAACAGTCTGAAAGTACATCTGGTACAATCAGACTAATCTTTAAATGACTATTGCTAGGAAGTAGTTAGGGAATAACTCCAAAGTATGTGCCAAGGACAAGCTATGGGGTCCTTCCTGGTACATGGGAGCAGCTTGTGTTCAACTGTAGGTCAAGTTCTCTCTTTCTCTCTCATTCCCCCCCCTTTCTCTCTCTCTCTTTCATATGGAATCTGTTCCCAAGATTTGGCCTGTCATTAGCACTGTTCTATGTATTGGGGTCTTAAACTGAATAAAATGGAGAATGGGATTGGAGAGAAAGGCTGGGAGAGGGAGTAGGAAGTAGATATGCTCAAAGTGCATTGTATACATGTATACATATGATATTCCCAAACAAGAAAAAGTAAATTTGAAAGAGAAAGTGAGCAGAGCACCAGCATTCATCTGCTTCCTGACTGTGGGTACAAGGTGACCATCTGCCTCCTGTTCCTGCTGTCATGCCTTCCTCACTACAATCAACCATGCACCCTTCAAATATGAACCAAAATAAGCCTTTCCCCCTAAGTTGCTTTTGTCAGATTGCTCGTTCTAATAACAAGACAAGTAACTTATACAGAGATGATTCCCCAAATATCCTCCAAAAAGCTGGTGAAAGCAGTAAAGAGAAAATGAAGTCTAATAAATACATTGATGTGAGGGCATGGGTATTACACAGGATGGTCTGGTAAACAAGAGCGTGAGGGAATGGGTGTCACATAACTTGGAATAAATTGGTAGAAGTTGAGTAATAGTTTCTGAGGAGGGAGATAGCTGAAATTATTCACCATTTTTTTCTAAAGCAAATAAAATAGGAAAATTTACAAGCAGAATAGCAGAGACCAGAATCTGTCTTGGAGGAATGACTTGTTTGGAGAGCTTTCGCATCCCAAGGAACAGCATATGACAGAAGCTTAGGAAATCTGCAGTGTACTTTAAGTAACAGATTTTATATTACATTTATTTATTGAGGGGGGGTAAGTGTGTTAATGGTTTACCATAGTACACATGATGGGGTCAGAGAAGATTCTCTCCTTTAACTATGTGGGAGCCATGGATGAAACTCAGACTGTTAGGCTTGGCAGCCAGCCATTTTGTGTGCTAAGCCATTTCACCAGCCCAGAAATTGACATATTAAAAAGAATTTAAAGAGAGGAAAAAGAAGAGGAAAGTAAAAGTCTTGTGAAGCACTCACAGAGGGAAGGGAGGCACTAGGGGTACCTTTTGCCTTGATGCTTCACCAAAGAAACATAAAAATGTCACACTTTAAAAAACCCTTCTTGTTCCGGTGAGTAAACTCAGCAAGTAAGAGGACTGTTGCCAAGCCTGATTAGCAGAATTCAATCCCCAGGGGCTATATGGTAGAAGGAAAAGAGATGACACCCACAAATTACCCTCTGTTGGCCACCCACACAACATGGCACATAAACACACATATATACACACATACACAAATTAAATTAATTTTAAAAAATGGACATGGTTCAGTGGTTAACAGCACTCATTGCCTTTGCAGAGGACCAGGATTCAGTTTCAAGCACTCACAGTGTGACTTTCAAGTACATATAACTCCAGGTGCAGAAGAGACACACTTGGTACACACACACAGAGAGAGAGAGAGAGAGAGAGAGAGAGAGAGAGAGAGAGAGAGAGA
>JADRCH010000302.1:401900-442402 GCA_019843965.1 Rhynchomys soricoides | reverse complement strand
AGAGAGAGAGAGAGAGAGAGAGAGAGAGAGAGAGAGAGAGAGAGAGAGAACAGTAATCCTTATAAATCTAAAGAAACAAACTTCAAAATAATGAAAATTAAACTTTGTATATTCTTTCAAAAAATGAAAAATAGAGGGAATGGGGGGTTAGACAAACATTCTTTATAGTAATTTTTCTACAAAACCCAGTTCCATTCTCAGAACATAATAAACTTCCAATGACAAGAACCTGCTTCAATCGAAAGAGATAAATTGTGAGAAGCAGAAACTGAAAGCTCTGGTGCACAGAGATATAGCAGAACAACAATGACATAAGGAAGCCATGCCCCTTGTCATCCCCAAAGTCTGTCCAGCATCATCCAAGCATGGTGGGACTTCTAGAAATCTAGGTCACCCTGCCATCCAGGTACCTGAAGCATAAAATGTAACAAAAGACACAGAAACTAGAAAATTCTAATGGGGATTCTTAGAGAAAGAGAATTTCAGAAGAGCAGCAGGAGAGGTGCCACAATACAAGCCATTATTAATTGCAAATGATTGGAGAGGCTTGAGGGGCTGAGAGGTGTGTGAGGTCATCCTAGTGCACATGGAAGGAAACATATTGGGGAGGTCCAATTGAACAAGATAAATGCAGGGACTTGAGGAAGACTGGCCTGGAAAAAGTTCACCTTCTGTTACTTTTCTTTCTTCGTTTTATTACTAGTGTATTATTCTGGTTTCTTTTCTGCTCCTATGAAAAAATAATCTGAGCCCCCACACCCCCCAAAAAATTAATGAAAGGTACTTATTTGGGATTACAGTTCCAGGTGACTTCATCACAAGTGGCAGGAGCCTAAGACAGATGAACTCACTCCATCCATTCAAGAGCAGAGAGAAATGAGTGTCTGTGTGTTCATCTGCTTGTGCTTGCCTCTATTTCTCCACACTTCTACAGTTCACAGTAGCCTGGATAAGTAATGGTGGTGCCCACAGTAGGCAAGATCCTTCTACATCAATAAACCATCAAGACCATCTTCCAAAGTCATGTTCATAGGCCAACCCAATATTAAAATAAACAAACAATCAAAAAGAACAACAACAAAACCCGTCAATGAGACTTCATCTATTCCCAAGCAAATCTAGGCTGCATAATGTTTACAAAGCTAAACATTGCAGGTGCATAGTGAGGAAGAGTTTTTAAGATTTATTTTTTATTCATAATCTTGTGTGTAAGTACAGTTACTCACAGAGATCAGATGAAGCCATCAGACATTCTGGCACTGGAGTTATAAGAGGCTGTGAGCAGCACAAGATGGTGCTGAGAACTGAACCTGGGTTCTGTGCAAATACAGTATGCTTCACTAATTATTGAGCTGTCTCTCTAGACTCTCAGTGGTGAGTTTCATGCAGGCATTTGCACTCAAGTATGCTATGCAAATTGTTTTCACTACCATTGCTCTTACCCCCTTCTCACTTCCAATTACTAACCTTCTTTCCCTAGTCTAGCTTGTCTCCATGGGATCTCTCTATCTCTCTATAACTATCTTTCACCTACCAGCTGAATTGGCAAAGCTCACATACTCTATCTTCCTGTTGCAGTCCCTCAAATTCCTCAATGACATAAATCAGAGCAATATATGGTATTCTATCAATTTTGTTGAGTACCTAAAAAAATTAAACCTGAAAATTTTGACGCATGCAGTTATAATTGCAAGGTGGATCTGCAGAGAAGATGCAATGACAAAGTGCTTGTCACATAAGCATGAAAATCCATTCCCAGAACCCACATTAGAAACATAAATAACAGGACTTATGCCACTTTTAATCCTCATGTTGAAAAGACAGAGGCAGGTCTCTGGTGCTTGCACTGGTCAACAAGCTTAGCCTACTTGGTGGGGTTTAAGCTAATGAGACACATGTCTCAAAAAGCAAGATGGCAAGTTGGTTGAGCAGGTAATATGAGTGCATGTTTACACCTTGTGCTTAGCTAGCCTACTGTACAAGCATGCAGGGAAACTCAAGAATACCTATGGCCCCAGCTATTTCTAGGTGCTGCCACAATCTCTTAATCTTTCCTTTAAGTAAGACAAAATTACCCACATTTTGGAGCTGTAGAAACAGATTTTGAGTTATTAAAAGGTTTGTAGAAATTCACTAGATGCATAAGTGTTCAGTTATGTTAGGACTCCAGACTAGTGTGATCCTCAGAGAACTACTTTCTTACCTGTTATTACACTGCCCTTCACACACAGTCCAGCAAACCTCATCTTCTGCTAAGAAATCAGCAAAAAAATTAGTTATTCTGGCACTAGTGCTATTGTTTTGAACCAAATTCTGTGTCAGAGACTCCCCTTCAGTTAGTCTTAAATTTAAGAAATGAAAAATTTCAAGGATTGATTAATGTTTGTATTTCATCACCATGAACAATCAGGACTATATTAGTGAGGTTGTGCCAGGCTCTGCTGTAATAACATTTAACTCCAAAGTCTCACTGGTTTCACAAAAATATCATTTAATATGTGAAACTCATCCACTGCACTATCTAACACAGGTCAATGGAGGCTTCAATTCTATTAGTCTCTAAAGGTCTAAATTAACAGAGTTTTGTCACCAAGAATGTACCACCTTGAACACTGGCCTTTCATCATCTAGACAGGAAAAGAATAAGCATTGCATGTTCATTACCAAACAGTTAATCTCCACTTAAATGCAGGACAGTATACTGGCAACAAACACCGGATGTTTGTGTGTGTGTGTGTGTGTGTGTGTGTGTGTGTGTGGGTCTACACATGTGTGTGCTCATGTGTATGCAAGAGCATGCATATGCATGTGTATCTGGAGCCCAGAGGACAATATTGCCACCCTCAAGGGTCATCATTCCTTTCTTTTGTTTTATATGGTAGGGGGAGGAACAGTTCTATTGTTTATGATTGAGACAGGTTCTCACTATGCAGCCTGGAATCACTATGCAGTTCAGGCTTGCCTTGAATTCTCAGAAACCAGCCTTCTTCTGCCTCCTAAATTCTGATCTTAAAGTCCTATGACACTATACCAAGAATCCATCCCACTGAGTCATTGTGTCTTCCTGTTCTGGAGCTCACCAAGTAGGTTAGGCTGGCAGTCTCTCAAACTGTAGGATCCATCTGCTTTTGCTTCCACAGGACTAGGAGTATAGGCACAGGTAACCAAATCAGCTTGATACCGGTTCTTGGGATCAAATTCAAGAATTCACAGTTGGAAAGCAAACACATTTCTGACAGAGATATTTCCCAGCCTAAGAGCTTATGGCTACTGGGTGAGCAATAAATTCTCTGTTAGGTTAAAAACAACAGGCTAAATGAAAGAGCTTAGCCTTGAAACTACTGTACATCTCAAGGTCCATAGACAAAAAATTCCTCTTAACCCAACAGAAATGCTGATCCATACAAGTTAGGGTTGTAGGAAAGTTCAAATACCCCTATTAATCTCAATCTTAGACTTTCATTATACTCCAGAAGATTCTCAGATATACAGTACTATCCTTTCCTTCACAGGTTTAATCCCAGCTTCCCTGGGCCACCATTGATTGATGACCTGTATTAACTTTATAGTCCAAGATTTTTATGGTGCTTTTCTCTTGGTTTGTGTTTATTTATCATCACATTCTAACAACAGTTTGTTGCTAGAATATATATATATATATATTCACACATACATGGAAATGTGTTCAGTGGGTAGGGAAACTTAATGGATAAGCACACTTGTTACACAATGATAAAGGTCAGAGTTCCAACCACTGCACCCAAACAATAAGCCAGGCTTCAGGCCCATAGCTGCAATAAGAGCTCTGAGAAGGTTAGCCAGGAGGATCACTGAAGCTTACTGGGTGGTAGCCTAGGGAGGGAGGACATGAGGTCCAGGATTATGAGGAGACTTTGCCTCATATGGGTAAATGGAGATTGCTAGAGGAACACAGCAACACCATCCTCTGGCCTTTGAGTGAACTGGCACATACATCTGCACACACACAAATAAAATAAGTTAAATACATTTTAAAAATGAATCTTTAAAAAGAAAAAAAGTATGCAACATAAAGTGGGCATGTCAAGAATAGTATTATATAAAGCGGCACCCATGTAGAAAGTTTGTGCAGTTGTTTGGACTATGTGCAGCATATTTCCTGATCTAACATATTTCCCCAGGAAACCAAGAAAGAGTGAAACAGATGGTCTACCAGCAAAAAAAGTATATCGCAAAAGATAAAGTTTAACCAAAACCAGACAGCATGGACTATACCTGTAATCTCAGGACTCCAGAGAATGGCAAGTTTAAAACCACTTGGGTTATATATAAATATTCTATCTCAAAACAAACAAGAATCCAGCCAAATGTTCAGAGGAAACACCTTTTCTTTAATTTATCCAAGAAGGATACATCAGGACGAAAGGCAAACAAACAAGTTTAACTGTAACTCCAAAAGTGAATAGCATATTTCAAATGCTCTGTGAGCCTCTCTCAGATTTGGGGGCGCATGGGATGTTTTTGGTTGTAATTAAAAAGCATGACCTAAGGGAAAAAGGAATCATTCCCTCAATAAATAGAGAGTGTTGTTGAAATAATTTACTGGCCCAGGGTTTCTACTCTGCCTTTGTTATTTAAGTTCCCAGATGAAAAACACACTAACAACCTTAATTTTTACAATAAACTTTACATAACACAAGAGCTTGTCAGCTGCCTACCCTCCATGCTGTAAGAAGCTATCTTCCTTTTGATGACCCTGAGTTATAACGTACTATGTTTCATCTGGGCTGCTCTGCTCATAGCTTCAATTGGGCATCCTTAAGGCCATACTTTCTTGACTCTTCACCACATGGTTTCTTCTCCCTCCTCCCTCTGCTCTTAATCATTTTTTCCTTCTATAATCTCAAATCCAGGTATCTATTTCGTTTCTGCCCAGCTCTTTGCTGTTAGTATTCTTATTTACAAATCAGAATAAACTTGGGGACAGGGTCATGGGAGCTATGTGAAGATTCCAGATCTTGGTGGCCTGCACTTAGCATTACATTAGACAGTAAAAGACTCAATAGCATCTATAGAAGCCTGGGGATACAGTTTGGTCATTAAAAACTTTCCTTGCAAGCATGAGGACCTGAGTTTAATCCTCGCCCAGAGTCCAGGTAAAAAATGCTAGGCATGTTGGCAAATACTTGTAATCCCAGCACTGGGAAGACAAATCCAGAAGAATAGTGGGTGATCATTATGATCCAAAATAAGCACTTCTTTCCTTGGGTTGCTTTTGAGAAGCATTTTGTCACAGCAGTAACATAAAGAACTGTGTGTACTTTTTTCAGAGTAGGTAGGAGCTTTTCTACCTACAGAGTATTAACTTGAACTTGTGCGCAAAGTATCACCTTCAATCTTTAGGCCTGTTTGAGAACATAAATATGATGTTTTACATAAAACTGACCAAAAATTGCCAAGAAACAGATCTGCATTGGCGAGAAATGCTACAACATGTACTGTTTAGGGAACATTATATGCTTTGTCAATGTGGCTTTTAAAGTTGTGTTTGGCTGCCCATGTGCACTGCTCACAAAGGACTCAGAGGACTCCAAAAGTAGGAACACACCTGCCTTCAATGATTTGTGAAAGACATGGCTGACATTGCACAAAGAGTTAATGAAGAAGTTTAGAGCCAATGGGAAGGGCTGTGTCAGGTTATCCTCAACACACGCCCAACTCTTAAATTTTCAGTTGTCAAGCCAAGGATACCCACATCAAGGCTGCTGGAGAATGGAGTCAGGAGTATACTTCAACAGCCAACATAGACTATCTTCTAAAGTTGACCAGCTCAAATGAATGGGGGCAACAACTAAGCTCCTATTACCCCCCATCCCCACCTCCCATGTCCTTCCTTACCCCATGGATGCACATCTGAGTTAGTCAGTCCATACTTTGTCTCTTTGGTTTTGTCATAAAATTACTCTGGAGGGCAACTTTGTTTGAAAGCAGCTCTAATTCCTAGGCCCCCATCAATATAAATAACTGGCTCAGACCGATTCTGCCTTATCTCTTTAATGTGATGCTGCTGCAGAGAAATAGACCAGCCATAGATTGTGCCTGAGACTCCATCATCCTAGGAAGGAACTGCCCATACTATGACTCTTTTTGTAGATGGCCCCAGATAGTGACAGCCTGTGGACAAGTGGCTGGGGACAAAGGAATGATAGATGATCCTATTGGTCTTATCTTAGATACTCATTCTAGATGGACTTTACTAGAAAGGGGGCCTGGAATGAACCACCTATACATGCACAAAGAGTTCAGGTCATAAATAGTCTTGAGGGGAAACGATAAACAAAGTTATGGTTGTTGGATTGAGAAATCTCCCTCAAAGGCTCATATCTTTGAATATTTGCTACCCAATCAGTACCATAGCCTTGTCGGCTAGATCAAATACATCACTAGAGTAGTATTTGAGAGTTTATATCCTCACCTCACTTCTTATATGCTCCACCCAGCCCCTCTTTCTGACTTTTTCTCTCTATGTCTCTACCTCTGTCTCCACCTCTATCTCTCTCTACTCCTTCTCCCTCTCCCTCTCCCTTTCCTTCTTCCTCTCCCTCTCTGTCTTTCTTTCTCCCAACTGATGTCATGCCTTCCCACCACTAGAGACACCAACCCTCTAGAATCATGAGCCAAATAGATAGTTCCAAATAGTTCCTTTTGGAAAGTATATTTTTTCTACAGGAATAAAGAAGTAACTAATATGAAGCTATTTACTAACCTCAAAAAAAATAAAAATATTGAAGGGAAGAAAAACTAATCCCATTCACTACTTTCTCAGTTAAATACATATTTAGTGGAAATAATGGATAAAGAATGTTACTAAAGTCTGATATTCAAAATAAAGTGGGAGGCATACATGGGAGGTGTACATGTTTGAGTGGCTTAAAAGTGACAAGTCCTTACTTGTTCTTCTACAAATGCAAGGCAATTGATCAGAAAGTAGTGATGGAGAGTTGGAGATAACTCAGTGGTTAAGAGCACTGACACCTCTTCTAGAGGGCTCTGCTCTCCAACAGCATCATCAGTCAGCTCACAACCCCCAGTTACTCCAAGGTGCAGGGGAGCAGATGCTATCTTCTGGACTCTGTTATCAACCATACACATATTCCCATACACATACAGGCATATATACACACACACTCATAAACATTAAAATAAAATATATTTTTTCTCTGATTTTATTTTTAATTTTAATTTTATTTTTAACAAAATAAAATTACATACTTTCCCCCTTCCCTTTATTCTCTCCAATTACTCCCATTTCTCCCACCTTGGTCCCTCTTAGATTTATGATCTCATTTTACAGAAATATTAGAACTCTTCATGATATAAATTTTTAAAGAGAAATATCAGCTAAAAATGTGCATGGCCTTCATTAAGAAATTTGTTAAAGAGAGTAGACATGCTTGTCTTTGGTAAGGACCAATCAGGGAGCCTATGACCACAATGCATACCTTTTATACATATATGTGTATGTGTATAAGTATGTTTATATATATATATATATATGTGTGTGTGTGTGTGTGTGTGTGTGTGTGTGTGTTTGTATGTGTGTGTGTGTGTTTGTATTTATGTACTATTCATAAAGATAAAAATACAATTTTCAGATTCTGATCAGTGTTACTTGTCTATATGTGAATCTGGGGCTGACCATTTGGTGTTAGATAACCAATAGGGGGTTTTAACCTAGGAAAAACTACTCCCACTTTCAGCATTCCTTAGGTGACTATAGTTCTCTGTCTAGCAGTGGGACTCTGTGAGACCTCCCTTTTCCACATTTGTATGTCTATTTATGCTATAGTTCTTTAGGCAAACCTTTCTGTTGAGGTATCATGGATGTAGCTTCCCTGCCATTTGTAGGGGATACTCACAGCAGACTTCCCAGTTCTCTGGATCATGCAATCTTTTAACTCCTCTTCCTCAATACTTCTGAGTCTTTGGTATAGAAGTTTTGTTACAGATCCATTTTGCGATGGGCTCTTTATAATCAGTTGTCCCTTACGTATGTGTTAACTGTATTCTAAATGCTTATCCTTATACCTACAGACAAGTATAGCTCTCACCCTCCCCTCCATAAAAGACATTTTTCATTGTAATAGATATAGACCATTTAAAAAAAATATCAACATTTCAACTTACAACTTATTAAGGTAAAACTTTTCTAAAATGAGAATCAGTAAAAAACATGCATAAAGCTTTCATTGATAGAATTTGCTAAAGAGGATGGAAGTGTTTGTTGATGAAGAGAACAACGTGGGAGGGATCTATAGTCACACTGTTGTGATACCTTTACTGTATGTCTAAATCCCTGTAAGTGGTGTTTATGTACATACCAAAAAAAAAAAAAAGAAGAAGAAGAAGAATTCATGACTAGGCTCTTACAAGATTCTATGGTCCGAGGATGGTAAATTTCCTATTATTGATACCCAGCATCCATCTGCTAAGTTTCTAGAGACCTCAGTCTCAGTCAAGGGTCTATCCAAGTCACAGCAAATCTAAAGATGCCGTGTCCCAAACAAAGACACAAACAACCCATTCTGTTAACTCTTATCTTCAGTAATACAAGTCACAATTCCCTGAATGGGATGAAATTTACCTAAATTGTGACTCAGAAATTCAATATTTTATTTCTTATTCACAAAATACTTGTGGGAACAAAAGGCACAGGGTTAAGGTGAAGTTCCTGTGTGCTGCCTCTGGCTCCCGGGGTCCTTGGAGAGGCAGGATGACCCAGGAAGAGCAACCACACACACTCCACAGTACACCGGGTATGTCTGAGCTGTGAGAAACCGCAGGAACACTGCCACCCAGGGGGTGGAAGAGGGCGGCCATGGCTCCCCAGGGATGTGCAACAGCCATCTCCATGGGTTTTCTAGCTCTGGACACTGCAGGCACCTCTGGATGCCACAGAAGATCTAGAAGGAGCACACGCAGCTGGGGTCCACGAAGGGACCAAGTGGGTAGCTTGCACACCTGCTAGCTAGATTGACTTGGGTGAATGGCAGCTATCTGGAAGTGCTCAGACACCTTCGGCAAGAGATTAGATGTGTGGCTCCTTTATCGAAGGCCGGATCCCTTGCTTCCCACAGTGAATCAAAATGAATAGACAGTCCAGGGTTTTAAGGCATTTATTTTCATCATAGAGAATGGCATGTGTGTAAAATTGTGCCCATGATCTCTGGGAGGGTTGACGTAGAAATATTAACTTTGAAGGGGTGTGGTTAAGCCTCTAGGTGTCTCATTAGCATGGGGATGGCTTGGGGCTGCTTGGCCACACCTCTACCAGAGGAGGGACTTGAGAGGTGTTTCCTTTTTACGTGATCAAAAGTTACAGACTTATAAAGAAATATAGGCACATGCCAGAGAGACATTTCAAGGAACCCGGTGAATTCCTGTTGTCCCTTATAGATGGAGACCATCTATTGGACCCACAGGATCAAGCCTAGGTTCTACCTGAAAAGAGACTTCCTTTTATGGCCCAACAAATACTGGCGAGAAGCACCTTACAGAGAATATCTCAGGATCTTCTCCCAGAGCCCAGACTTAGTATTTCATGTGTTGGGGATATCAACTTGGCCTAGGGAGCATGGGAAAGTGATACTCTATTTTAGGCAAAAAGGGTTAGCCTTTCTCATCACGAGCAGAGCCTTATACATTGTTCTCTCAGGGAGTTTCTGAACCCAAATCTTGTTCTCCCACAGCATAGAAGCTTTTTCTACAAAGGCAAACTGAAGTCATAGTACCCTTAGCATTGTTCCCTATTTTCCAGTGTTCTCCAACTAGAATCATCATTATCTTACCTCAGAGGTAACAACTGAACACTGACTGAAGCTGGGAATTTTGGGACATGTTTGTAATCCCAACATTAGGGAGGCTCAGCTAGCCTGATCTAAACTAACAGGTCTGGCCTACACAATAAAACTCATCACAAAAATGGGCATGGGGACAGCTTATTTGGTAACGAACTTGCCAGGCAAGTATGAGTAGCTGAGTTTGACCCGCAAATCCAATGAAAAAGCTGGGTACAATGGCATGTTCTTGTGATTCTAATGTAGTAAGATGAAAACAGAAGGATTCCTGGGACTCATCGACAAGCTCACTTAGTGAATTCAAAGCCAAGTGAGAGACTCTGGTCATAAATGGATGATATCTAGAATAGCACCAAAAGTTGAATTCTGGGTCCTATATGTGCACATGCACATGCACATACATACACACACAAAAAAAAGGTAGTTTAATTATTTCATAATTTAATTATTTGATAATAAAATCTTATTCTTCATAAAGAATTTGGGGAAAATCAACTATATGTCAAACATGCAGAAAGATCCCGGAATCCATAAGACATGTTTATGAACATGTCATTTCCATGGAAATAACAGTAATGCCTATAAATTTCCTGCTATTGTTGTCCTGGTTATATACTATGCTATACACTATTTTTAACTTTTGTTAAAATTCAAGATGGTAATTGTTTTATGAGACTTAAAAAGACTTGACTTACCTTTCCTTATCATGTTCATTGAGAACTAACTTACATGCAGCAACTTCTCTCCATTAGAGGACAGAATTCACTAAGTTTTGTTAGCTATGTGCACTCCCAGAAACACAATACCTCCACAAGAAAGATATAAGACAGGGTTTTGGGGATGCCTCAGTCAGGAAGTACTTACCATGCAAATATGAGAACCTAATTTGAATTCTAAGCGCCACACAAAAGCTAGGCACAGTGGCATGCATTTGTAATTTTATCACTGGGGAAGAGTAGATAGGAGGTGTCTGGAACTTGTTGGTCAGCTAACCTAGCATAATCATTGAACTACAGGATCAACCAGAAATGTCTCAAACATAAGGTAAAGAAAATGAAGAAGATGCCTAACATTAGAGGAGTCTAGGTCTCCAATTTTACACACACACACACACACACACACACACACACACACGCACACATACACACACACACACATACACATACATATATATGTGCATGCAGGAACATGCACACAAAGAAGATATAAGACACATATTTTTATTATTTAAAAAGATTCTTCATATCCTTTTGCACTCCATCACTCAATCATTTTTTGAACTTGGCAACTACAGGTATGTGTTTGTCACTATAAATTAGGTGGTATTTTAAATCTATTAAGATTCAGAGGCTGGGGAGACAGCTCAGTGATCAACAGACAAAGATTCATTTGCCATCCAAATGACAGCTCACAGTGACAAATAACTTCAGTTCCAGGGAAAATAGACAACCCATTTTGGCTTCTTTCAGTAGAGCATAAACATGCTACACAAAAATACATGCAGGCAAAACACTCTTACACATTTAAAATTTTGAATTTTTGTTTGGTAATTTTTACTTAATTTTTATTGTCTGCATGTATGAATGTGTGTGTGTGTGTATGTGTGTGTGCACATGAGAGCAAAGTACCCATAGGACACACAGGAAGGTGTAAGATCCCTGGATCTTATAGATTTCAGAAATTGTCAGCCATCAGACATGGGTGCTAGGCAACTTATTCAGTTCTCCTGCAAGAGCTATAGCTACTCAAGGAAAGTCATTTCTCCAGTCTCCAAGTTTACTACTTATTACTGTCTTTATATAGGTATCTGGACATGCATGAATGTGGAGACCAAGCTATAATTTTGTGTGGTGCATCCTCTCCTCCAACCTTCACATAGGTTCTATTGAACAAGCTCATAGCCTCTAACTTTCTGAAAAAGTGCCATTACCTTCAGAACCATCTCATTAACCCCAGCCTGGCTACTTTCACTCAGCACAATGATTCTGACATATAACCTTACAGTTGGATGGAAGTATTCATAGTTTACATGTGGGGCATTGGACTATGCCAGGAAAATTGGTAAGGTGAATGGGTTTGGAAGCCCCAGCCCCATATGCCAGAGGATGGCAGGTGATTCATCTGCTCCTGATCAGGCCCAGTCCCTTGGTCCCTTGATGACAGCACCCCATGGAGAGAATCAAGGCAATCAGTCATGTAGGGGCAGTGCCCCAAGCCCCTCCACATGCAGATAAGGCATCTGTAACATCTCTGTAGAGAAGGTGTCAGATGGAGGTGGTTACATGAGGCCCATAGCACTTTGCTGGCTAACTGACACCAGTCCCCTTCACCCCAATGCTCTGCATACAATCTTAGAGCTTTGTGAGTAGGCAGTTTCTCTCCTACTCATTCTGGCCCACTGGCGAGATCTTACCTCCATCTGACACCCTCTCTACAGAGAACACAACTTCTTGACTGCTCCACCTGGGCCAGAGCCCCACAGATGTCTGTAGATAGTATCCAGTATATAGATCGCTATGTACTGGTGGATGGTTTCCCGTTAGTTGAGACATCAGAGTTGGTATACCATTCACCCAGTAATGGACATTTAGTCAGTTTAAAATGTTTAGTTTCTGTAAATATAGCTGCCATGAATTTAATTCTGAGTCTTTATGTGGACACAGGCCTGCATCTTCCTTTAGGGAATAATTAGTGGTTGAATGACCAGGTCATGTGGTAGATGCACATAGAACAAATATTCCTATGTGGTTGTTATTGTGTGAGACTTTTCCTGGCTTCAAATGGCACAAACGTGTTTACTTACTTCAGATATTGAACTTACAACAAACGTAAGTAGCAATTGCACCAAAGTCCAACTTGATGAACCAGTATCATCTACTGGGGTTGCTAACAGAAGTGTGTGTATGGGATAACTTATAGGAACAGAAATGCTTTAAATGTTGTTGTCCTGAAAACATATATATAAATAACATTATATATCCTGAGCAGCTTATATTCACAAATATGTGTGTGTATACATATATATGTATACATAAAATGACAATTTGAGAATATGGAAAAGTTTGAAGTGAAAAAAAAGGAAGAGGGAAAATGATGTAATTATAATCACAAAAGTAAAAATCCCACCCTAACATGGAGAAAATGTAAACATCAAACTTTAACATTAAACATGATTAGCATGTTGTCTTCAGAAATACTGGGTTATTAGGAATGAAAAACAGTGTAAAGAACGCTTTTCTAGTTGGGGGTGACAAAGCCAAAGCTGTTTAGTAGAATTTTCCCTGTTCAATTAATTTATATATTAATACAACAAGAAATACAATTAATACAGGAAGCCTGTGATTAGCAGGAAAAAGAGAGATGGAGTTAAGAATTGCAGAAATGAAAGAGAGAGAGAGAGAGAGAGAGAGAGAGAGAGAGAGAGAGAGAGAGAAAGAGACAGAGGAAAGGAAGAGAAAGGAAGATGGAGGGAGCAGAAGATGACCCAGACTCTGCGTGGTTTCAAATAGTCACAGGTAGCTATAATATCATGTAGGGATAGAATATTTGGAGTAACTTGTCTAATCTAGGTGGGCAGCTTGTCTCATTATCAATTGGCCCTGAATTTATTGTATGGACATCTTGTGAATTGAGAATTTATGGATATACAAATCTGACTGAATAATTATAAGCTCCTAGAGTTTGGATTTACTGGGTTACTAAGAACTGTGATGGCTAACTGTGAGATGGGCAGTCATTGCATGGGACTGGCATGGTAGTGTCCCACCAAGGGAGCTTAGTGAGTTGAGTGGAGACGTTACGGGAACTCCAAGCCAGAGAGTCTGGAGAGATGAGAACACCTGGTGGTGCCATGTGGCTCACCGGTGACCAGCGTAATATTTCCTGTTACAAGCTGAATTACAGATTCCTGCCTGTGGGCACCTGCTTGTCTAGTCCTGAGCATTGGCAAGTCCTGTTTGCTAAAAATAAAATTATCTTAACTAAAAGCATGAAAATCCCACTTCTGAAAAACTTGTTCAGCTATGAGGGAGAAAAAGAAAACCAAAACTCCATTGGGTAGGGACAAAAATACCACTCTAGGATGATCAATGGTCATGGAGACAAGATGATAGCAGTGCCTACCCCTTCTTAAGCTATGAAATATATCTGATGGGTCTGGCCTCTTTGAGCAATAACGTCAATGCTAAAACTATGTTCTAACTGAAGAGATTTTTCTTTTTTCCTAGCACTGAGTGTTTCTTGTTAGAAAGGTCAGCCCCCTTCACAAACACAAGTGGTGATTCATAAAAACTGCAAACCTGGAATACTCTCCTTGACTGACAGCCATCTGGATTTCAGGGAGTTCCTTTCCGCTAGTCATTCTCTTTCTCATGCATTTGTTTTTTGCATCTATGACTTTGAGGTGGCTGCGCATGAAACCTGTAACTCAGAGAAAAAAATTGCTATTACACAGTAGTTGTCTTTTTTTTTTTTTTTTTGAGGATATAGTTACATTTATTTCCTTTTTCTTTTTCTATCTCCAAAACATTCCATGTTTTAAAATTTATTGTTATCTTATGTATATGTGTATATGTATATACATACAGAGTTTTAAATATAAACTCAGTTTCTCTTGTTTTCTCTCTGTGCAGCACCCCCTCCCCTCCCCCATACACACACAAATACACACACAGAGTGCAGTGAAAACACTCCAAAGATAGGATTTGGAGCCCTCTCTGGAATTTTGAGTATTTTAGGGAACCTGTAATAGCAATAAAGCCAATAGACTATGTGAAATCAATTCTAACACAGGAGACTTACAATAGCAACTTCTAGTTTCATTTCAGCACTCAGGATGAAGAGGCAGGTGGATCACTGAGTACAAAACCAGCTGGCTCTATAATCAAGTTTTAGGATAGCTAGAGCTACACAGAGAAAACCTGTATAAAATAGATTGATGGATGAATGAATGGATGGAAAGAAGAATGAAAGAAAGAAGGAAAGAAAGAAAGAACATAACAACTGCTTCCAGGGAAAGGGCATTATCATACCTTATTTTATTTTCCATGCTAATTTGAAGTTTATACAAAATACTTGATCATATGATGTCAGCGTAGTTACATTGCATGGCAAAATTGAATTAATTAAAGCTAGTACTGTCTTTTCTCAGCTACCCAGGTCCTTCATGGACTGATGTTACTGCCCCCTCAACCCCCAACAGCAGAGTGTGGCTTGCATTTGCAGTATCCCTTAATTCATAGTAAGCTGTGTACTCAGGAGGCTGTGTTTGAGGGAAATTTGACTATGCAAACACTGCTGCATCATAGTGTATAGTGTATTAAAAGGTCATCTACCAGGAGTTTTTGCCACAAAGGATGACAAAGAAAGACACTGCTTCCATGGCTACTTTGAATTCAGCGCTCTTAGAACACCTACCCCAACTTCAACAATTAGTCAAAATATTTTATTAAATAATATAGTGTGTAATTATAAAATAAACAATCTATGCTATGTCCCACTATACGCAGGCTATAGTGGTCTTGCCACCACCACAGGGAGCCACAAGCCACTTTCTTCCTAGGTTCCAAAGGTTATCTGCTGCCAAGGGTATCTGTTCTCATGGATACTAAGGTTGCTAGTATCTTTCCTAGCAATCTGCCAGGATGGTTCTAATCCTCTAGCCCTATAAAATCAAAACTGCTAAGGCTTGTAATTTATCAGCCAGATTTATAACAGTAAAACTTCAACCCTCCAAATACCACACAAAGAACTCAAAACTTAAACATAAAAGCTTGCAGACCTAGATAGGACAGATGTGTCCTACATTATTCCATTTTCTAACTAAGAAGTCCCCAATTAGATATGGCTCCTAGGACGTGGTTCTGGCTTATTATCCTCTCCTGGGTTCTATCTTGTCTCCTGGTCTCTGCCCCTTCACTTCTTCTTTCCCTTCTCTAAAACATTCAACTCTGCCTTCTGTTTCTACTGCCCAATCACAGGCTCTAGCTTGCTCTGACTAATTAAGATTTCATCTGATCTCACCTGGATACAGACAGCAATCCACAAAACAGCAGCACAATGAAAACAATGAAAGAGGAACTTTATAGCACTAAGAGCCCTCATTAAGAAATTGGAGAGATCCTATATACTAACAACTTAACAGCACACCTGAGAGCTCTAGAAGAAACAGAAGCAAACATACCCAAGAGGAGTAGACAGCAGAAAATAGGAAAACTCGGGACCTAAATCAACCAAATAGAAACAAAGAGAACAATATAGAGAATCAAAAAACAAAACAAAACAAAACAAACAAACAAACAAACACAAAAGCTGGTTCTATGAGAGTTTGACAAGATAGATAAATCCCTACCCAATTAACTAAGGGAATACAAACACTATCCAAATCAACCAAATCAGAAATGAAAAGGGAGACATAAGGGAAACTGAGAAACTGAAAAAAAAAAATCAGATCCTACTACAAAAAGCTATACTCAACAAAACTGGAAAATCTAGGTGAAATGGATGATTGTCTAGACAGATACTACATATGAAAGTTAAATAAAGAACAAGTAAACTATGTAAATGAGCCAATATCCCCTAAGGAAATAGAAGAAGTCATTAAAAAACCCCTAACCAAATAAAACCCAAGGCCAGATGGCTTTAGTACAGAATTTTACCAGGCCTTCAAAGGAGAGCTAATATCAATATTCCTCAAACGAATCCACAAAATATAAACTGAAGGAACACTACCTTATTCATTCTATGAAACTACAATTACTCTGACACCTAAACCACACAAATATCAAACATAAGAAAGAACTTTAGACCAATTTTGCTAATGAATATTGATGTACAAATACTCCAAAAAATTATTGCAAACTAAATCCAAGAACACATCAAAAAAAATGTACACCATAATCAAGTAGGCTTCAGACCAGGGACAAAGGTTGGTTCAATATACAAAAATCAACTAATGTAATCCACTAGATAAGCAAACTCAAAATTCCCATGACATCTCCTTAGAAGATAAAAAATCCTTAGATGACAAAATATAACACCCCTTCATGTTAAAAGTGTTGAAGAATTCAGGAATTCAAGGCCAATACCTAAACATAATAGAAGTAACTTACAGGAAAACAAAAACCAATATCAAATTAAATGGAGAGATATTTGAAGCAATCCTACTAAAATCAAGGACAAGACAAGAATGTACACTCTCCCCATATCTATTCAATATAATACTCTTAGTTCTATCTAGAACAATAAGAAAACAGAAGATCAAGTGGATACAAATTGGCAAAGAAAAAGTCAAGGTATCACTAATTGTGGATCAGATGATAGTATATATAAGTGACCCCAAAAGTTCTACCAGAGAACTTATACAGCTGATAAACAACTTCAGCAAAGTGGCAGGATATAAAATTAACTCAAATAAATCAGTAGCCTTCCTTTATACAAATGGTAAATGGGATGAGAAAGAAATTAGGAAAACAACACTCTTCACAATAGCCACAGAACCATAAAGTATCTCAGGGTAATTCTAACCAAATATATGAAAGATCTGTTTGAATACTTCAAGTCTCTCAAGAAAGAAATTGAAGAAGACCTCAGAAAATGGAGAGATCTCCCATGTTCAGGGATTGGTAGAATTAATATAGTAAAAATGGCCATCCTACCAAAAGCAATGTACAGATTCAAGTCAATCCCCATCAGAAGGTCAAAACAAGATATGGAAAGAGCAATTCTCAAACTCATCTGGAAAGGCAAATAACCCAGAATAGTAAAAACAACTCTTAACAATAAAAGAACTTCTGGGAGAATCACCATCCCTGACCTCAAGTTTACTACAGGGCAATAGTGATAAAAATTGCATGGTATTGGCACAGAGATAGACACGTTGATCTATGGAATAGAATTGAAGACCCAGAAATAAAACCACACAGTTATGAACACTTGATCTTTGACAAAGTAGCCAAAATATAAAATGGAAAAAAAGAAAGCATCTTTAATAAATGGTGAAAATAATTCTTATAACTGAAATTCTGGCTTTAGTAGGAAGAAAGTTATGATTAGTAAAAAAGGGCTAGGTTACACTGAAGTCTCAATGTACAGCCCAGCAAGAGAAATAAATTCTTTCTTGACTCTAACATGATAGACCTGATTTAGCATCCCTGAGAAATTCATACTATGTCTCCTAAGAAAAGTTCAGTGCAGAAAGAAATGATATTGAAATGGATTCTATGTAATTTGTTTAAACATAAGTATGCTTAGTTCTCATATGCAATTCTCCACTATCACTCTTTTCTCATTCTTATTGTTACACTCTGTTTCATTTAATTGTGTCTATGGAAGAGCTCAGTGATTCAGGCTGTATCAGTTTCCGCTGAGGAACATGGAGAGTACAAAAGGAAAAAAAAAGAAAAACTTGCTTCCATACCTGTGTCTTGTAACATAATTGTCATGTGTCCTGAGGCCAAACAAGTCATGTGATCTCCTTGTATTTTTCTTCCTAGTGCTACTGTTGGAGATGTACATACCTAAACTGAGCTTTGTATTTAGTTGTGTGCTGCTTTGTTCAAGTACATTCTGAGGATCCAAATTCAAACCCTCATTCTTGAACAGAAAACACTTCTACTGAGCCAAATCTACAGTCATGGATCTAATTATTCCTGTTGTACATTAAAAATATAGATGGAATTCCTAGACATCTATGTAAATGCTTTTGATGTTTATATTAACTTAGTTACATGACATTACTAGCAAGCTAACTTGAAGTGCTCTCATAAATAAAACTAGAAAGGTCTTCATGGAGAAGCTAATGACTAATTTATTACCTAGATTATATGAAATTCTGTGATCAGCAGGGCCAAGAATAGGAGCAAACTGAATCTCATATCTCTGTTCACACAGAGAAACTCAAAGTTCTGAAGAGTCCATATATAAGACAAAAGTACTTTTGTCTCTATGTGGAACAAGAATTACACACAAATGTACTTTTATTATAGTCTTAAAATTGGATAGGATGTATCAATTTTTAAACTTTGGCTTTATTAAATGTGTGTGTTCATGTGTATGAATGTGTATATGTACACAGTCACAGATATATATATATATATATATATATGACAAGGCAATTCTGTGGATTAATACCACAGATATCTCTCCTTCTACTTTGTTGGCTGTCTTTATGGTTTACTTTATATCTTCAGGGAAATTTACTGTACAAACTATCAATTCCACCATAGGAGGGCATAGTTAAAGATGCACATTAACCTGTAATTTTTGTCTTCTCAGGACGTAATGTTTTCATGCACCATTATCACTGGCTTGCAGGGTGTTGGAAGTCATATATGGGTCTCATGGGTGCTATACAAGCACTTTACTAAATGAGCTACCTCCCATTAGTGTATATCCCTATTTGTGAAGCCCTTTTCCTCATAAAAGGCAAGATGGTCTATGAATAATACCTTAAGTATTTTTATGTAATGGTGAAATGGCCCAAAGGAAGGATCTGATACAAAACACAGAACACAGTATGATAAATATATGGGTCAAACTAGGAGAATTGTATTAAAAGATGATAATGAAAACACATTACTGCTTAGCCACAAAGCTAAACACAATATACAGCAAGTCAATAGCCAAGAATAAATTAAATGGAGAGAAACATAAAGAAATTCCACTAAAGTTTGGGACAAGAAAAAGCTGGCCACTCTCTCCATATCTATGCAATATAGTACTTATAGACTGAGCCAGAGCAATAAGACAACTAACAAATATCAGTGGAGTAAAAATTGGTATGGAAGTCAAAGTACTGCTGTCCACTGAGAATTAGATAGTATACATAAATGATCCTAAAAGTTCTAGCAAGAAACTCCTAACACAGCTAAGCACCTTCAGCAAAGCGGTTGGATACAAAATAAATGAAAACAATCACTATCCCTCTTATATACAAATTATAAAGAGTCAGAGAAAGAGATAAAGAAACTAACAACCTATTAAACAACCATAAGTTGTTTCAAACTATGTTTCAAAGATAACTTGGTTTAACTATAATCAAGCAGATAAATGAACTATATGACAAGAACTTCAATTCTCTGAAGAAGTAAATTTAAGAAGATATCAGAAGATGGAGAGATCACCAATTCTTGTAAATTGATAGGATTAGCATAATAAAAATGACTATCTTATCAAAAACTATCTAGAGATTCAATACATTTCTTTTCAAAACTCCAACAGAATTTTTCTACATCCTTGAAAGAACAATACTCAGCTTCATTTCGAAAAACAAGAAAGAACAAGAACTACAACAACAACAACATTCAGGATAGCTAAAAGCATGTGCAATAAAAGAATGTGTGCATGTAGCTACATTCCTTATTTCAAGCTGTACACTGAGCAACAGAAATAAAAACCACATGGTACTGGCATAACAGAAGACAGGTTGATTAATAGAGTTGAACCAAAGGACCATAAGTAAATCCACATAATTATGATCACTTGATTTTTGACCAAGAAGCAAAAACTACACAAAGAAAAGCATCTTCAACAAAATTCAAGTCCAAGTGGATCAATCATAAAACCAGATACATTAAATCTGATAGACAAGGAAGGGGCATATCATTACAGATATTGGCATAGAAAACATCCAACTGTGTCTCTGACAATGTGATAATGATAATTTTGGGAAATATTTGACTGAGTGAGGAAGAGATAGGATATACCCAACTTTCATAAAAAAATAAAAATAAAAATAAAAAAAACCCAGGAAAGAGAGGCCATTAGAAAACAACAACACAGAAATAGGCTACTTAAAAGAGCAGCAAAGAGAAAGAGAGTGAAGGCAGTTTTTGTCTGACAGTTTTACAGAGACAAATTTCAGATGAAGACAGAACAAGTAAGAGAATGAGACAGAGTCAGAAGATTACAGCAGATTGACAACATATGTTTGAGACCTAGCAGGACAATTCAGTCAGAAGCTGAGAGAATGTGGTTTGCATAGGCAGCTTGGGGAGTAGTTTGGGATAGAATAGCTGAGTTGAACTAGCCACTCAGAGTTTAGAAATAGCTAGAAAAAGTGAGTTCATTCAGCAGTATTCCTCCAGGATGACAGTAACATCAGATAATAAAACATCCTTTTGGATCTGGTGACCAACATGATCAGGGAAGAAGAAAGAAAGCCCAACAACATTGCAGAAAGCAAATGACACCTGACCGAAATGTTACAGAAGACAGAAAATATCTGAGAGAAAGTGGCAGAGAAGAAATTTACCTGGGACAATCTCCAGATGAAGCATCAGTTCTACCAGTTCAGTTGTATATCCAGAGATATTAGAGAGTCTTTGGATCCACTGAATCCTAAAGCCCAGAGCAAGGAATGACACAGGAGCATCTGAGATAGTGAATAGCAGTAAATCACTACAGAAGACAATTTAATTATATATTCAGACATTTCCAGCATTAAAAAAAGTTGAAAACCCCATTCCAGATTCTTTAATACCAAGGGAAGAAGTTTAGGGGATAAAAATTTGACTTAAAAAGCTATCTCAGTACTCAATGCAACTGTAACCACCTGAGTCATCCCCTTCCTGCTTTCTATTGCAATCTTTATATTTTTTCTCTCAAAAAAGTTAAGGAATAGCCATATGACCAGAAAAATATTTCTATTTAATACAAATTCTTGAGAGCCAAAACACAAAGGAATTAAAACAACAGAAAATGCTTAATTGTGAACTTATCATACCTAATAAAATTGTGAATAAACATTGAAAATGTGTAAGAAGCCCAGTGTGCTGGCATGAAGTGGGACATGGAACGATACTACCTAAGTGTCTAATTTTTGAGTGGATCCAGTAAGATCTATTTGCATTTTGATTAAACCAAATGGGCTAATATGACTAGCCAAAGGCCGCTAGATTGCAAGAAAGACTGCTAAATTAGATAAACATGTAGATACTTTGAAGATGTTTTAACATCAGATTGTAAGTCAGCTTATGTGTTCAGTTGGAGAAAACTGGTTTATATATATATTTACCCAGGTAATGAAAGACTATGAGTTCCATCAAAACTGATAATGATCCAATCTGATTTAGAGAAGTTTTCACATGAAAGACACATTTCAAAGACTGGAGAGACAGAGACAGACAATAGTGCAAATAAAGGAGAAAGATGATCTACTGTGCCTGGAGACAGCTGCACAATTGGATGAAAAAGAGCATATCATTTTTAAGACTGACATACTGTAAAACTTGGATGCTAAACTGTACATTTGCTGAAGGACATATGACCAGGACTGTAGTTAAAAAGGATCATTGCATCAATGGATCTTTATAAGGGCATTTGAATAGGGAGATTACTGGGATTGATAATTGTTTCTCTTGTAATAGTTAAACTGTGTATCCTTTTAAGCTTAAATAGCCATGGGGAAGAAGCAGAAAAATTTTAATCCAGCAACATGGCTGCTCTGGCAAGGGATACCATCCAAAGAAGGTCTAGGCCTGTGTGTTCTGGCTAGAATGACACACATTTAATCCTTCTGACTGTAATATTAATGTATACTTAGTACATATTTTTAAACACAAACAATTATGGTAAAGTTAGTTTGTAGAAGAAAGCAACCATATTTGAAAGTGACATCTAATTGAGGGAAAGACAATGTGACAAATTAGAGAAAGAGACAGAGATAGAATACACACAGATCTCTTGAGAACAGCACAGAAAAGAGCAGCAACTTATGAAAACAGTCCAAAGAGAAAGAGAGAGCAGGGAGTTTTACTGGAAGAGTTTTCCAGAGATAGTTGACAGTGAAGGCAAAATGAACCAGAGAATGAGAAGGAGGCAAAAGATTAGGGCAGATTGCCATAGTTAGTTTGAGGTCAAGAGGAACATTTCAGTCAGATCCCAAGACAATACAGTGGCAATGAATGTGGCTGTTTGGAGAGGGTTTTTAGCTAGAACAGCTGACTTGAACCACTCAGGCATAGTTCATAAAGAACTAAAAAGAGGAGCATATTCATCTGTATGCTTCTAGGACTTTTACAAGATGAACAATTAATAAATGGGACCAATGAAACTGAAAGCTTCTGTAAGACAAAGGACACCATCAATAGGACAAAATGGCAGCTTTTAAAATGTGAAATGATTTTCACCAACTCTACATCTGACAGAGGGCTGAAATCCTTGATATATTAGCAACTCAAGAAGCCAGACAGCAACAAACAAAATTCTAGAGAGAGGCCTTTCTAATGGCCAAGAAACATTTAAAGAAATGTTCACCATCCATAGTCAAGAGGGAATTATAAATCAAAATAACTGACATTCCCATATTATACCCATCAGAATGGCTAAGATCAAAAAGTCAAGAGACAGATCAGGTTGGTGAGGTTGTGGTCCAAGAGGAATACTCTTCCATTGTTGGTGGGAGTACAAACTTGTATAACCATTTTGGAAATCAATTTGTTGGTTTCTCAGAAAATGGGCAATCATTCTAAATACCAGACCCAGCTAAAGTTCTCCTGGGCATATACCCAAAATAAGCTCCCTATTCTGCAAGGTTGCTTGTTTGACTATGTTCATAACAGCTTTGTTTTTAATAACCAGAACTGGAAACAACCTAGATGCCCCTCACCTGAATTACGCATAAAGAAAAAATGGTATATTTACACAACTAATTATTATCCAGTTATTATAAAGAATAGACATTATTAAATAGGCAGGTGAATAGATTGGATTAGAAAAAAAAATATCCTGAATGAGTTAACCCATACCCTGAAATACAAGCATGGTTTCTACTCAATTACAAGTGGGTATTAGTCATAAAGTATAGAAAAATCAGGCCACAGAACCAAATAATTAACAAGGAGGGACCAAGTACAGATGCTTGAATCTTCCTTAGAAGGGGAAATATATTAGATATTGGATGGGGTGGATGGAGGGAGCGGACTGCATTGGGGAGGTGGTCAGTATGGATGCAGGAGAAAAGAGTTTGTAGGATCATGGAGGGAGAGAGTACTTGGAAAAATCACATGTTAGTGGCTGCATCTCTGGGAAGAGCTATAAACATAGGGCAATGGAACCTTGTAGAAATCTGTTAGGGGGATCCTAACTAAGACTCCAAGCAAAGGGGAGTATGGAACCTGAATAGGCTATCTCCAGTAACTAGGCAAGATTTTCAATGTAGGGAATGGGACACTATTCCAAACATAAAACCATAGACCTACAAAATGATGTGCCTATAAGATGTGCAGTTATAAAAGATGTACCAGAATTTAAAGGAAGGGAAAACCAATGACTGACCTATCTTGTTGCCCAAGGTATGTGAGGGAGCCCCCTTTCCCCAGCACAATTAATGGTATTCTGCTATATTTGCAGGCAGGAATCAAACATAACTACCATCAGAGAGACTTTAACCAGTAACTGATGGAAACCGATGGAGAAAATCACAGCCAAAGTTTAAGTGGAGCTTGGGGAATCCATTGAAAGAGGAGGGGGAGATTGAAGAAGCCAAAGGAAGCAAGGAAATCAGAAGAAATCCCACAGTATCAACCAACCTGGGCCCATAGGAACTCATAGAGACTGACAGCTTGAAAGCATGCATGTAATGGACCTATGCCCTCTGCATATGTAATAGTTGTGCATCTGGATCTTCTCATGGGACTCCTAAAGCAGGAGCATGGAATGTCTTTGACTACACTGCATGCCTGTTTATCCACTTCTCCCATCTGTGCTCCCTTGTATAGCCTCAGTAAAGGATTTGTGCCTAGTCTTACTGAAACTTGATATGCCAATTCTGGTTGATAACTATTGGAGACCTCTTCTGTTTGTGGAGAAGAGGAGGAAGAGTGGATGAGCTGGGAGAGAAAGTGAAAAATGAGGAGAGCATGATCCAAAGATACACAGTTTGGAGGAAAGTGCTGATGAAATTGTTTTGAGTGTGAAAATGTTAATGAACTCACAGCTGATTTATTGGGTTCTAGAGTTTGACCAATGCTGTATTTGTTCCTCCTGGATAATTAGTTTCCTCCAACTTGAGAATAATGGTCTGAATTCTCTTTCACGATCCTGAATGTTTGGAAGAGGCAATTACCTCTGTATGATCCTTTTGTTTTACAATGAATCGACAGAATAAAGCAGGACTTCGGTATCCTGCAAAGGCATGAAAATTTCGTGACAACAATGACAGATTGAGGACAAAACTCCACTCCTATGTTACTTGGTAGTAATGGGCATATTGGGGTCCCTTACAGGAATATGGTGAGGGATTTTTGACTGGACTGTGGGCAATAAAAGGGTGGATACAGCACCCAGTCCTGATTTGTCTCACAGCTCAACTGTATATAAGTCCTTGGGAGGACTCACCTTGATAAGCATCTCCTCAATTTCATGAGGAAGTTAATGGGCTTCATCTTGGGCACCTCTGGCTGGTAGCCATACCCACTGACAGTTCCAACTTGAACAATAGCATTCTATAACATAAAGTTTGTGGAGTTTAAACAAATAAATCACCTGTCAGTCTACTAAAACACCCCAAGCACATTTATCAGCACTTTCCTCCAAACTGTGTATCAGTGGATTATTTTTTTTTTCTTTTTTATTCTCTGAAAGCACAGACAGTTTCCTTTCCTAGCGTATTGTTTTTGAAAAATTGTAATATAAGCAGATTCTTACAATATATAGCCTTTAGGTGGCTACTTTCACTTTAGAAATGGCATTTAGGACCCATGCAAATTATTGTGTTAATCAATCTTCATCCCTTTAGTAGAACTGGAATTTTAAGGATGGCTATATCCTAGCACATTTATGCTTCTATGAATAGAGAGACATTAGGGCTATTTGTGGCTGGGGCAAAATAACTTAACCTTCCTTAAGCACACACATAGACTTTCATGTGATCACAATATTTTATTTCTCTCAGGAAAAAATATCTAAAAAGTAGATTTTCTAGCTCAAACTAGAATATGGTCAATATTATAAAGAACAGACAACTTTTACAAATACATCTCTAAATCATCAATTCTTATTAGCAAAGTGTGAGAGACCCCTTGATATTACAAGACACACATACTTACATTTTTACCAGATGTGATATTAAGGCTGGGGATTATCGTTAGTTTATGTGTGCATGGTATGCTTGTGTGTACATATGTGTGGTTTCTCTTTCCCCTACCCCCTTTCTGTGTGTGTATGTGTATGTGTGTGCATGCATGCATATGTGTGTTCATGTACATGTGTGTCTGTATATCTGTATGTGTATTTAAATGTGTGTGTCTGTTTCTGTGTGTATGTAGGCTATCTACATACAAAGGAATATGTATATATTCTACCAGTCAGCAACCTGCCCAAGACTAAGCCCATTAACTTCCTCACACGTATGGCTACTTGGGAGAGGTTTGTGAGTGCCTGGGTCTTCTGAAAGATTTACATACTGTTTAGTTGCTAGAAGAATGGAGATTCATTCCTATGTCTGTAGGGTAAGTTTTTCAATCACACTCTAGCTTATACTTTGATATAATCTCTTATAACTTATGAAGCACATCTATTTTGGTACCAGATCGGGCCAGTGAGTCCCAAAGATCCCTTTGCTTCTGTTTTACAGTACAAGAATTGCTGACCACACCCCTATTCCTGCCTTTATGTATGACTAAGTTCTTGTAGGACATGCATTGTTCTATTTTCTTTCAATGTGACATGCACTTAGCATTTTCAATGGAATCATAGAAAAACAAGAGACTCTGATCTTTCTATCTACTATCTGGAAGTTGGGGTCTGATTTTTCTCAGATCGTAAAGAATTGAAAACTTTCAGGTAGTCTTCTATATGACCAAGTTCACCATCAAAACAGAGGACAGTCAGAAGTCCCAGATGTTTCTATAAGTAAGGTTTTGGTATTTTAAGGTTCTGGCTGTACTCTAGCCTAAAGCTGTGAAATAGGAAAATGAAGGAAAAAAACTTCTCTGGGTGGGAGAAGAGAACAAGGATTTTTTTTTTCCATAATGGGAAGATATTACAAACCACTGCTCTGTGTCAAATCAGCACATTGGACAAGATTGTGTTTTTTCTAAACTGTGAATGGTAGAGTATATACTGTACTATACTTACCTCTTGCATCTGCTGTGATGTTATTTCCCAGAATTCTGAATGTCCTAACTCAGGTGCTTGTACCAGCACTGCAAGATCTTCACTGACTATGCATTTTTCTCCCTTACCTTTAATTTTAATGAACATTTATTTGAGATTTTAAAGCCAACCTGCAATTTCTGTCCAAAATCCTCTGGTAAAAGCTTTATAAGGATTTTCAGTTTTGCCTTTGTTGGTTTTGGTTACCATTATCACCATAAGGTGTGACTTTTTACTGCTCAGCCACGCATTCCCATGTGCCTTAGAAACATCCATCTTTTTGTTGTTGAAAGATCTTTTCTTTTGGACTCTGTATAATGAAATTCCTTAATGTGAAGTTTCTGATGATGTTAACTTAGCATGTCAAAGCTCTACCATGGTCTAATTTATTGCTTATAAGCAGGGAGCATGGCAAGTAAATATTCTCATTTATTTTTCAGTTGGAAAAAGTCTAAATTTTATCTACATTTTAATTATTATGAATAGTAATGCTAATAACATCAATGTAGGACTAAGGTGACATTTCTGTTGGGTACATACTTAGGAGTGGAACTGTTAAGAAACAGAGTGACTTTGTTTCTAATCATTGATGAGCTAGCAAAATTTTGAATAGTCATGGAGCCATGTTACATTCTTTTCATCATTTTATATGGGATTGCAGCACTTCCTGTACCAACAGTCATTATTTTTCTACTTTTAGTATGTGCATTTAGTGTATATGAAGTAGTATCTAAGTGTGATTCTGAATTGTATCAGCTTTGCAGTGATATTAAATTAATTTTGTTTGCTACCCACAGCTATTCTTTAACTTTTCATCTCTATTATGTGAACACTAAACATTAGCAAATGAAATATATATATTTTTACAAAGCATAGCCTCTTTTGTCCTTAAGGATAGATAGACTTCATATCATCTAAGCCTTTGCTTATAAATTAAACTTTCACCCAGTATTTCTCCATTAGTTACTACCAAATCATCAACTCAATCTCTTTTCATTCCATGGTCATTTTTAGAACACCTTGAGAAGACTCCAAAGACATTCTACCAAACTTCATGACGTTATAAGTGGACTTTTCTTATTTACATGTCCTTTATGACATTTATGGTTACATCCAACACATATTATAAGTTTGGTAAGTGAGAATTCATTGTCTCCTGTAGGGTCTTGGAATTTCTCATGTACGGCACCATCTCAGTGCTCATAGGCTACATGTAATCTGCAAATATACTAATGGCACAATGGTCCAGTTATTGTTGATTAACTTGGAATAGCTTTATCCAAGTTTGAGTTCTTTTTCAAGATTGTTTTTTCTAATTTAGATTCTTTGTCCTACCAACACAATATGCCTACATCTACACCTACACTTATACCTACACCTACATATACACATGCACATACACATACTGGGCTATGTTTTTGGAGTAGTTGGTAAGAGAAATTGACCCCCTTTTTGTCATGGCTTTTGCTTACTCCCAAGAACTTTATGGCAAGATCATCCTAAGTATGTCCTGAAGAAACAACGTGGATCACAGAATATGACCAAGGAAATAGGCAATGACCTGGAAACTTCATTCCTCTAACTAGCTTAAATAGTGCTGAAAGGAAAAAAGTAATAATCAGTAGTATAACAACTTTGAACCTTGTAAACTCAAGTAATGACTGGCTAGCTTGACAAGACATGCCACTAATTTCTTCTATTTCTCATTAATCAAAGCTGCCCATCTTGTTGGGATTTGGAGTTAATTTTCATGTCTACTATTTTAATCCATCCTTTGGACACTGACAAAATTTAGTTCTCAATTTTTCTCTGTATGTAACCAAGATCTTGGTAATGCCTAATATCTTGTTTAATCTTTCTCAGTTTAACTATCTTACCTGTGAGGCTAAGAGCACAGAAATTTTATCTTCTTCCTTCTAGAATAAATCTCTCCTTGATCATAGCTGAGGAAGAAAGAACAGACAATTCTGGCACCAATTTTGGTCTATTCTTCATCTCTGCTCTTCTTAGTACAGTGGATAGCACTTTGTGTTCTTTATGTCCCCAGTGTTCTTGGTTTATAGCTACTGAGGTTCATTTAAAAACAGCTTTTCATTTTCTGTAATGTTCACTAGTTTCATATAGACATGAGTGATTGAACATAACCTTCACTAGGCCATCCAATATTAAATATATTTCTTATGGCATTTGATTGAATAGTATTTTGAGTTAGTGCTTTCTCTTCCAGTGTTATCTAACTTGCTTACCAGCATACAGTTAGTTGTATTATAACTTTAACTTTCAATTCATCCAACAAAAGCTTTCCCCTTTATTATGAGACAAAAATAGAAGTATTCATGAATATTTTCCTATTTTATGGAACAGAATCCATCAAATCTCTATAAAGAATGAAATCATGGCTTGGTGCTTGGCAAACACTTTGGAATCATAATAACAAAAATAATAAATGTGCAGTTGGTATTTATTAAATATTGTCAAGGGTTGTCGAGTTTTTCAAAATATGCTCAGCTATTTCCTTTTGACACCATAAAAGTTTAATTGAAAGGCTAGAGATATAGTTCAGCTGTTAGGAACACTTGCTACTTTTGCAGAGAGCTGGGCTTCAATAGATAGTGGCACACAAGCATCTGTAATTTCAGTTGCAGGACAACCAACACTTTCGTCAGGTCTAGTCATGCAAAAGATGCAGAGTTATAATTGCTGGCAATTAACATATATTCATAAATTAGTAATTATATGAAATTGTTAAATTGATTTTTGTGATACAAAATATTGATGAATTACTTTTTAGCATATTTCCAATTCCGATTATTTGACATGGACATCATTTTGCATATTTCATAAAGTATATGTTTATTGTTTTAAACACATTGGTGCAGTATTCCTGTCATTTAAAGCATAAGGGAAAACCACTAGAGAATAAAAGAGCTACACTTAATTAAATGATTTGATACATTTTTCCATAAAGTAAGACTTCCTTTATCTTTAAAAAGTAACCTTAAGCATTTGTGTGTGTTAATGTGTATGCTAATTTGTGTGAATGTAGGTTGTACATGTCACACTATTACTAAAGAGGTCAGAGAATATCCGCATCTATCTCCTTTTTTTGACACATGGTTTGTTGTTCACTTCTGAGAATGTCAGGCCAGTTAGCCCATAAACTTTTCCTGTTTCTGCATATCAACTCAAGGTAGGATTTCTGGGATAACAAATGCATGCTATCATATCTAGTTTTACATTGGCTCTGTGGTTCAAAACTCACTTCCAATCTTTATGTTTTCATGGCAAATGCTAGACTTACTAACTAATGTCCTAGCCTCCCTTCATCCTTAAAAAATGTCCTCTCCTATTCTTTTACAGGACTTATCAAATATCTCAATTTTAACCCAATTTCTGGCAAACATTTAATCTTATAGTACATTTTTTGTTTGTTGGTTTGTTTTAAAAAAATGTTTGTATCAGATATTGTCTTTATTTACATTTCAAATGTTTCCCCTTTTCTAGCTCTCCCCTTATGAACGCTCCTATGCCATACTCCTTCCACCTGCCACTATGAGGGTGCCCCCCCCACCTACTCCCATATTTCTGCTCTGGCATTCACATACACTGGGGCATCAAACACCCTCAGGTCCAAAGGCCTCTCCTTAGACTGATGTCCAACAAGGCTATCCTCTGCCACATATGCTGCCAGGATCATGGGTCTCTTCATGTGTACTTTTTGGTTGGTAGTCCAGTCCCTGGGAGCTGCTGGGGGTCTGGCTTGTTGACACTGTTGCTCACTCTATGAGGCTGCAATCTCCCTCAGCTCATTCAGTATGTTCTCCTCCATTCAGGACCAGTGCTCTCAGTCCAATGCGTGGTTGCGAACATCATCCTCTGTATTTGTCAGGCTCTGGAAGACCCTCTCAGGATACAGTCATAACAGACTTCCATTAGCAAGAAGTTCCTGCCATCCACAATAATGTTTGGGTTTGGGGGCTATATATGGGATGTATATGGGATGGGTGGGACATTCTCTGGATGGCCTTTTCTTTGGTCTCTAAACTTTGTCTCCATATTTCCTCCTGTGAGTATTTTGTTCACCCTTCCAAGAAGCACTGAGGCATCTATATTTTGGTCTTTCTACTTAGGTTTTATATGGTCTGTGAATTGAATCTTGGGTATTCCAAACTTTTAGGCTAATATACACTAATCAGTGAGTAAACACTGTGTGTGTTCTTTGTGACTGACTTACCTCATTCAGGATGTTATTTTCCAGTTCCATCCAGTTGCCTAGAGAATTTTCTGAAGTCATCATTTTTAATACCTGAGTGGTATTGCATTGTGTAAATGTACCACCTTTTTTGTGTTCAATCCTCTGTTGAGGGACATCTGGGTTGTTTCCAGCTTCTATTATAAATATGGCTGCTATACTGGAACAAGTGTCTTTATTACATGTTGGAGCATCTTCTGGGTATATGCCCAGGAGTGGTATAGCTGGGTCCTTAGGTAGTATTATATTCATTTTTCTGTGAGTCTGCCAAACTGATTTCCAGAGAGGTTGTATCAGCTTGCATTCCCACCAGCAATGGAGGAGTGTTCCTCTTCTCCACATCCTCATCAACATCTGCTGTCACCTGAGTTTTTTTTCTTAGCCTGACTGGTGTGAGGTGGAATCACAGGGTTGTTTTGATTTGCATTTCCCTGATGAGTAAGGATGTTGAACATTTCTTTAGGTGCTTCTCAGCCATTCGAGTTTCCTCAGTTGAAAATTCTCTGTTTATCTCTGTTCCCCATTTTTTGATAGGGCTATTTGGATCTCTGGAGTCTAGCTTCTTGAGTTCTTTGTATACATTGGATATTAGCCCTCTATCAGACATAGGATTGGTAAAGATCTTTTCCCAATCTATAGGTTGCCATTTTGTCCTATTTACAGTGTTCTTGGCCTTACAGAAGCTTTGTAATTTTATGAGGTTCCATTTGTCGATTCTTGATCTTAGAGCACAAGCCATTGGTGTTCTGTTCAGGAACTTTTCCCCTGTGCCCATGTGTTCGAGTCTCTTTAGAGAACTTTTTACTTAGTATAGATGATAATAATACAAATCCCCACAAGTAGACTGCATGAATGCAAAGAAATTCCAGAGCACTCAATCTTAAGTGGGCTGTCTTTTTCAAGTTTCTTCACAAAACTCAAGGACCTATTGAGAACAGGAGGTGAAAAGATTGTAAGAGCCAGAGGTAATAGATGATTCCAAGAAAACAGTGTCTTCCAGACACAACAGGACTGATATACATATGAATTAATAGAAAATTAGGCAGCAGGTACTAGGCAAGCGCAGGTTCAAATCAAAACAAATCCAGAAATACAAAATCCTTCCTCTAGCCAAGAAGGCTGTTGTAATTGACACATTCTAGGAAAGGGAAAATTTGTTCTCTCCAATGGAGTGTCACTGGGTGTATCAACCTTATTCAAAGCGGGTTCTGTGCAGAAGAGTAGTTAGTAAGCACAAAAAAGTTCTATGTTTTGGTAAACATTTCTATCCTTATTATTAGTTCATTTTACTGGTCTTTTTTTTTTGTTTGTTTGTTTTAATTTTTATTTTGTGATTTTGTGGGGTTTTTTGTTTGTTTTGTTTTTTAAAAAAGAGTCAGACAAAACATAAATTTGAATAGGTAAGAAAGTCGGATAGATCTAGGAACAGTTAGGGGAGAAAAACATGACAACACATATTGTATAATTTTAATATATCAATATATACATATTAATATACGAAAAAATAGTTACATATTGAGATGTATGATTTTTTGAGTCACGGTATGCTATTTGCAAAGTTCTGAAAATTAACTGGGCTTCCAACTATTACTAGTAGAACACAAGCTTTCTCCCAGAAATTAAGCCAGGAGTCACCTAAAAACTCTAAAACTCTCTGTCTCTCTCTTTTTGTGTCTCTCTCTGTCTCTGTCTCTCTCTCTTTCTCTCTCTCTCTCTCTCTCTCTCTCTCTCTCTCTCTCTCGCTAGCTCTGAAGAGACATTTTGTATTGCTGTTCTCTACAAACCAAATAATCTGCCTTTTGTTGTTGTTAAAAGGCTTAATAGCATGCTGTTTCCTAGTATTTTTTTTATTTAACTACTGACATTTTTGCCCAATCATTTCTTGGTTGACAGAGAAAAAACAAAGAGTATGTTTTTCTCTAGATAAAAGAGCAGGTACATAGCTAATTTCTTAGCAAATACTATGTATGTTAAGTGGAAAGAGAAAGTTTCTTTCTTTTTTTTTAACATGGTGTTCTTTCTGAGAAGATGGTAAACTACTGTGTTTGAATTGTGGGAATGAGAAAATGAGAAATCTCATACAGATGCAGTGATGAGGGAGCCTGCGGGGCTGGTGGCAGAACATTGTGAACTCTGAGCAATGCCAGAATGACTGGTGTCATTCCACTCTCAGCTACAAACCCACATGTTCCAACTAGCTCTAAGAGCATCACCCATCTGGCTCTAATTTGGCTTTCTTGCAGAGCTCCAACAGAGAGTGCTAAAAGTCTGAGAGTTTATACTTCATTCATGCCTTTCAATGTTAACCTTTCGGTTATCAAATTGTCTCAGTAAAGAACATTAAATTACTTTTTTAGACTATTACCTTGCCCATCTTATGTGATAGGAAGTATAAATAAACAATTCTGCTTATATCATATCTTTTGTGATATACAAGTCATGACTGAGGAGTAGCTTTTGAATTGGCTGGAAGATTTTACCTATTATTTATCAATAAGGCATGGCCTTATCTAGAGAAAGAACTAAAGGTTCCTGCAAATGACTATAACCCCTAAAGTCAGGACCAGCATAAATAAGGCTTTCTGAGTCATTGATGTTGCTTGGTGGGTAAAATTATTTTCTTCACAAATCCCATGACCTGAGTTAGATCCCCAGAACCAAGAACTCACACAAAGGAAGGAGAGAACTAACTCAGGCAAGTTGTCCTCTGACCCCTGCATGAATATCATGGCATGAACAATTCTATCTCTACTCACACAATCATACTTACATGCACATACTCACATGCACATATACAAATACACTTACAAAATTTGTTCTTAACTCAAAATCAGCTTGGCTGTGACTACAGATACAACTGCACCATACTGGTTTGCCACATCATTATGGATGACTCTGTTATGAATTAGATTGGACCATGCACCTGAGAAATATCTATTGAACCCTTAAGCATCAATAGGGCTTATTTTGGGACAGAGAATATACAATTAAGTTTACATGGATTTATAATGATAGGATCCTGGTCTGTTGATAATAATTTTCATAGAAGTATAGCAAGATGTATCAGGAATTACTCTTTCATCACATGGATGTGAGAAACTGCATACAGGATAACTTTGACTAATCTATAGAGAAGTATGAGAAACTAATCCCCAAATCCCTTAAATATGTGGGTCACAGGTTTTCATAAATGCCACCCAAATAGTTGTATATAGACCTGTTCATAAAGGTACTGGGAAATTTTAAGATACAGGTGTGCATATTATCCAGTTTCCCCGTGTGTATGTGTATATATGTATTCATTTGTATTCTGATGTATTTTTCTGTAAATCCAAAATATACCTAGTGTGCTGTTGATCAAATAACAATTGTGAATTTCTCTTTTAACAGTTATTTTTTGTTTTCTGTTTTCTTAAGCTCTCCCATAATCAAAAAAAAAAAAAAAGTATAAGCAAAGAAAACAGACTTGGAATGATTATGTTATTTTCTGTGCAAAATAAAATCAATTGCAGGAAGGTGTTTTGCTATTTTCTTGTTTTCAATCATTTCTGAAGACATACAACTGGAAATTTGAAGATGGCTACAGGAGTACTGTACTGACTAGTTTTGTGTGTCAACTTGACACAAACTGGAGTTATCACAGAGAAAGGAGTTTCAGTTGAGAAAATGCCTCCATGAGATCCATCGGTGAGGAATTTTCTCAATTAGTGATCAAGGGGGGAAGGCCCCTTGTGAGTGGTACCATCTGTGTGCTGGTAGTCTTGGGCTCTATAAGAAAGTTAGCTGAGCAAGCCAGGAGAAGCAAGCAAGCCAGAAAGCAGCAACCCTCCATGCCCTTTGCATCAGTTCCTGCTTCCTGACCTGTTTGAGTTCCAGTCGTGACTTCCTTTTGTGATGAACAGCAGCATGGAAGTGTAAGCTCAATAAACCCTTTCCTCCCCAATTTACATCTTGGTCATGATGTTTGTGCAGGAATAGAAACCCTGACTAAGACAAGTAGGAAGAAGACAAATTTATAGTAAAGTTTGAAATGTATTTATTCCAGCACTATCAGACATCCACTTTTATTACTAATGTCAAATTTTACTGAAATAAATTCCACTGCTTAGATGGCAAGGTACTATGAGCAGTTTTTGCCTTATATTTGTTACATCTTTACTGAATATAGTGAGTCATCTCACTGCCATGGAAGAGTAATTTTGTAACATTTTTAGCTTGCCGTCTTCCTATCTACTTCTTTTCAGCTTTGGGGTTTCCTAGTAAATAAGAACCAACAGCCCAAGTGGGTAGCCCACACATGGGTAACTGTGCATGAACACACACAATACAACAACAATCTATCCCCATCAAGAGAAGTATTGATAGTACTTTTTGACATTTCTAATATCATCTTTGTAATCTAGAAGTAGATACACACATTTGGGTTTGTATACATACCCAATAAAAGCAGAGCGAAATGAAAGATTTACCATTTGATAAAGTTCAACATATGTGAAGAAAAAAATGACATGGCATAGTGTAAGTCTGCTTGGAACACAGTAGATGACATGCATTACAATACCTACAGAGCTCCTTTCAGTGAAAGGGAGACCTACTCCTGAACTATTTAAGATATTCCATTATACTGAATAAACAACTCAGGTATTAAAGCATTTTCCAGCAACTATGAGGATCTAAGTTTGATCTTCAGGAATGCACAATTAATAATAATAATAATAATAATAATAATAATAATAATAAAGCTGAGAATGGTCATGAATTACTATACATAACTCCAAGGTTAGGCACAGACATAGGTAAAGACCTGGGGCTCATTGTCCAGCCAGTCTAGACCAACTGGAAAGCTCTTGCTACATTGAGAGAATCTGCCTCAAAAAATGTTGACATTTGATAACAATATACACCTTTAGTAGTACGAGCATACATGTATGTCTGTACACACACAATATTCTCTCTCCATCTCCTTCTCCCCCTTTCTCCCCCCTTTCTCTCTTTATCTCTCTCTCTCTTTCACAAAGTCACAAACACACCACAGACATACACACATACATATTCTACACACCACATACAAACACACATTCACATACACCACACACACAAACACACACACACACACACAGACACACACACACACACAAAAGAGGCAGAGAGACAAGAAGAGAGGATATGCTCTATGGACCAGTTGACTACTAAGTTAACTTAAAAGAAATCTAAGGTATGTACTCCCTGAGCATGCAAATATTGCAGTTATCCTGAGCAGTCACAGAAAAGACAGCATTTGCTATCTATAGCAGTGATTCTCAACCTTCCTAAAGCTGCTACCTTTTAATAGAGTTCCCCATGCTGTGGTGACACCTCACCATAAAATTATTCTTATTTCATTACTGTAATTTTGCTACTATTATGAGTGGTGACATAAACAACTTTGTTTTCCGGTGTGAAAGGATCATTCAGTCTCCAAGGAGTTGTGACATCAAGGTAGAGAACCAGTGATATATGGGGACTGGAAAGTCTTTACTTTTATGTTTAGTATGTTACATTTAAGTCTGATTTTCCACAAACTTATGAGGCATAAAAACTAAATGAAAACACTAGAAGGTGCTCATTATATACTGGAAGGAAAATTTGTAAATATCTAGAGATTTTTTAATAGAAACTGTCCATAAGAAAGTAGAGATGATTACCTAATTAAAGGATAGTTATAATCAGGTAATTATATATGTCCAAATAGTAGAATAAACTATCACTAAAGAATAAAAGAATTTGTGTGAAAGAAAATTCATATAAATATTATAAAGAAAACAAAAGAGAAAATCTTGATTTGGAAAGTACAAAACCAAGTGTAAGAAAACATTCTCAGGAGAGACTCACATGTAAATTTAACAACCAATGGAGTAAATACAATTAGAAATTTGTTAAATGAATTCCTCTGAAAACCAGATAATAAAGAGGGTAATGGTTGATCAGAAAAGATTAAACAGAAAAATAGTCACAATTAAGTATACATATATACATGCACATACAATGGTATACACATATGCCTATTTATGTACATATACATGGCATATAATTATTCATGTAACTTTGAAAATAAACACACATATTATATGTGTAAGGAAAGGTGGATAAAGCTAAAAAATTATCTATTTCTGCATCAAGCCAGGTAAAATATAAAAGATATACAACTAATTCCTGTATTTAAAAAGTCTATACCTGGGATTGAGGGAAAGGGGGAAAGGCGAGGCTGGGGTTAGGGCTGGAGGACTTGGAAAGTAGGAGGAAAAACCTGACTTCACGTGAACAGTAACCTACATGGGGTTAGCAAGTAATTTGCCCTCAGAGCCATCTAGACTGAAGTCGTGGTGGAAATGGGAAGGAAGGACAGCATGTTCAAATTACCAAACGAAAAACTGTTCTTTAATAATCTTTACTTCCTATACAATCATTCACACCACTTACGAAGCTTCCACATGATTAAAAACAAATACCATTCATAGTTAGTCTGCTTTATGGAAAATAAATCAATGCTAGAGATGTGGTTGGACCCTCATGAAGCAATAAATGGCACAATTCAATAACAATATCACGATAAAACAGAGTGTGATATACAGAAATGTGGACACACATGCCTGGCACCTCATTCTATTCAAAATAAAGGTGTATGAATCAGTAACAAGAAGTTTGTGATGATACAATCGTTGGCTGCAAAACTAAGGAACAACATTAGGGTAGGGGCATAAACAAAATTTGAAGTTAAATTAGAATATATTTAACTTGGTGGTCTTTGGAGAAATTTGATGCTAAGGAAGTAAGTGAAGTTACTTAAGGGTTCTTCTGCAATCGGCAAGAAAGCAATTTCAACACAGCAAATGTAGTCAACTCTCAATTAAATTGCTGTATTACAAACACATGACAGACAACTTAACTCAATCTAATCCCGATCATGCTTTAAGTTATGTGAAAATTATCTCTTACTCTTAAATACACGTAATAGATAAGTCCATATTCAACTTGCTACATAAGTAAAAGATATGAACAAATCTCACACATGACATAAAAACAAAGTTAACACTAGTTTTGTTTTCTCTATATTATATTGTAATATTCATTATTTTGTTATTTCTATTTTTAAACTTGCAATGGTTAATGTCCTTTCTATTAAATCTGATGTACTACCTTTCGGCTTCTAATAATTCCCAGTGTCTATCAGTGATGAATCTTAAATCACATCTTTCCAGTCCATTTTCAGTTACATTCTGTAAACAGACATTGATGTAGAACATAAACCATCTTGTATGTGTGTGTGAGTGTGTGTGTGTGTGTGTTTGTGTGTTTTCATGTCTGTCTGCAGTTGTTTGGACACCTGTAAGTCATTTAGGGGTTAACATTGGATGTCTTCCTCTATTGGTGCCTATGTAAAATTGGAGCTAACCGATTCCTCAAAACCAAATGCTCAGAAGGTAATGAGATCTTTATTTTTTCATTCTGGGTGTAGATTGTTTGCCACTACACCTAATTCTTTTATGAGCATTGTGGATCCAATGTATGTTCCAAGCTCATCATTGACTGAGCTTTTTCTGCATTACCCAGAAACTCTGTTTTGAGGCTACAGTGAACACAACAGATATACATCTTTCAAGGTGATTTAGGCCAATCATTCACTATTTCTTAACTGTAACCTAGGAAATAATATTAGAAAATTGAATCAATATCTTCACTATCACCTATGTCAAGATTTTCACTAATATTGCCACATCACCAAGATCCTTGAGTTTAATCATATAAGAGTAAGATTATATTTTTAATCAACCTGCTTAGAAATAAACTTCAGAATTTGTATTAGTGTAGTTATCACTGAGGACCCTTTAAAGTCAAGTTATATTCATGTCTCCCCAGAGATCATTTATAAGTAACTGAATTAAGTACCCTCAAAATGGCAAGAAAATGTATGGCCTAATGTTTAATGCTGCTTGCATTCTAATGTTAATTTGGTTCCTCCAAAATTTGCCCCAAAGACAAGTGAATATCGAGGTCAGACCCTGAGGGACCATGACTGCAGTTAATTCTGACTGGTAAATAAAGGTGCCAACAGCCAGTAACTGGGGATAAGAGACATAGATGTGGTATAGGTTTTCCCGGGTTGAACCAGGTTTGAGGAAGGAGATGCAAAAAGGAGCCTTCAAGAAGGAAGAAGATTGTGCAGGAGGAAGAAGGAAAGCCACAACAGGGTAGCTTAGCCATAAAAATGTAGCCATGTGGGCTAGCCAACCTGGATGGAACATAAGAATTAGTAAGTATCTATATAAAACTATACTCTAACAAAATGGAGGGTGGATAGTTGCCCAACTATTGTGCTACTTAAGACATTAAAATATAAAGGCTTTCATCCAGGAACATAAATGGTCTCCGGCAGGAAGAAACCTGCCCTTGAATTTAAAAATATTTATACTACACTAATGCAATTCAATATCAGGTGCTCAGTATTAAATAACAAGTCATATCTATGGAGAATTAGTTTGAACTCTGGGTCACCAGAAGTGAGCGAGATATAAAACAGACAATATTTCAGGAGCAAATGAGATGAGCTGTAATAATTTCACCTGATACAGTCTGGTTTTATACCTTGCCTTTTGTTGCCTTTGTGTTTTTCTGAGGGTTATTGCATTCCTCTCCCTTGGGAAGCTGGTGGCAGGAGAGAAGTGATAACGTTTTTAGTATCCTTGAATGCTAGATTTTAGTATCCTTGAATGCTTGTATTTGGTTTATGATAAGTGGCATTCCAGTAGAGGAGTGGAAAAACAACATAGTGATCATTTCTGCTTTGTAGTGCTTTGCAGAATCAGAAAGATTGAGTTTTCTAGCCTCCTTCATCGAAGCCTTCATTCAGCCAAATGTTACACAGTTGTTTCTTTTTTTATTGGTTATTTTATTTATTTACATTTCAAATGTTATCCCCTTTCCCAGTTTCCCATCCATCCCCTCTGCCTCTATAAGGGTGCTCCCCCACCTGCCCACACACTCTTGCCTCAGAACCCTAGCATTACCTACCCAGGGTCTTTGAGCCTCGACAAGACTAAGAAATTCTCCTCCCAGTGATGCCTGATAAGGCTATATATTCAGCTGGATCCATGGGTCCCTCCATGAGTACTTTTTGGTTGGTGGTTTAGTACCTAGTAGCTTTGGGGGGAATTGGTTGGATGATATTGTTCTTCTAATGGAGTTGCAAACCCCTTCTTCTCCTACAGTTCTTGTCCTAAATTCTCCATTGGGGGCCCCATGCTCAGTCCGATGTTTGGCTGCATACATCCAACTCTGCATTG